>OX454266.1:30289932-30889932 GCA_949715065.1 Periphyllus acericola | reverse complement strand
GGCGAACGTCGTTCATTTGACGTTTCATCCACTTGTTAATTTTATCACAGTTTTTTTTTTCAGACAATTAATATTTTCTCTGTGCTTAGACTCGTAGTAGACTTAGTGCAACTTTCAATTCAAAGGCTTGCCATTAGTCGTGCGTTGAATTTTAGTATACGATTTGGTAGCTTGTCACAGCTTAACTGTATATTAATGTTTGAAAATTTAATATTGATTTGAAAAAGGTTCCAAGAAAGGTGAAGAAATTTGACCAAATCACCTGTTCACGAAATGTTGGCCGATTTTATCGGATACGCTCCGCTGTACTTAAAATTAGTTTTTGGCAGTCATGGCTCATAAGTCATACCATATTGCATCATAGTCGTATTTGGAGTGCGATTTTTAGTCCCCTAGAATTTAAGTCTTGGTTATCTATAAAAACTTATTACATTAAACTTTATGTACCTAAATAATCTTTATAGAAGGATATTTTATGCAATTTTTAATCAAATACCTAGAAAAATATCGGGTGAGCTGGTTTGGTCATCGTGACTCATTATTTATAATATGTGTCCTAGAGATGTCAGGATATGGTCGTTATATGATAATTGATAGCAGTTGTACGATTTTTAAGGTATTCGCTATGTTTATACGTTTAAAACAATATTTTTACTTGTTTGTTTAGTCTCTCGAAATGTTATTCTCTAGACATCAGAATATTATATTTCACTTGACTAAAATGTATTATCATTTATTACTAACTGTTGATTCAACTTAGTAGGTTTATTGTTATTTTTATACTTGGCCAAGAAATGTTTTTAAACTAACTTATAATATGTCTATACTTACTATTCGTAGTAATTATTTTAATGTTATAAATTATGATGCTACCATGTAGTAGTGAGTCATAGGAAGTTACGGGTCACTGCATAATTGCCATGACAACAATAACCCAATTATTTTCAAAGTCGTAACATAAACATAATATAACAAAGTATACAAACAACAACTGTATACAGATAATAGTACAGTATACAGCTTACTGTACTATGAACAAGTTTTCGTAAAATCGTATAAGATAATAATAACATATTTTTTTTATTTTTTTCAGCAAAAAATAAAAATGTATTCCAATCCTAATGCACCACCACCAGGTACGTTTTATTAAATTAAAAAAAATATATAATGATCATTTTATTCAAAACTTTTACTCTAAATAATTGAATTATTTTAAATTGATCTTAATTTTAACTAATTTCATTCTGGAATTCAACAACAGAAAAATTATTAAATTTAATTGTATATGTCTTCTCTTACTTCAATTATAATTTATTTTTATTTAATTTAATACCTTATACATTTTATGAAAATGTTCAAAAGTTTGGATGTTTGATCATTAAGAGTTTATTAAGAATATTTAATTGCAATTTGCATTAGTTATATTTATTTAAATATACTGTCATAGTGTCATAACAGATGTGTATTCATTATCTAGAATTCTCTACATCAATTATCCACATGAAATTGTAAATCTTTTTTTATGAAATTGAAGTATTTGTGCAAAGTACAAATACCTGTACCTATGTATCTATATGTTTCTATTATTGGGGTATGGATTTTAATTCATCATTCTTCGATGATTTTTTTTAACACCCATGTACAAAAAATGCATTATATTCAATTTACAAATGTCCAATAGGAGATTGTTAATGTAATTTATTTTTATTCATTTGTTTGCAAATCTTTTTAAAATTGATGTAAAAAGGTCTGTACAAATATTAAAAAGATAAAAAATAGTGTCATGGTGTTGAAAGTTGACTTCGAAATTTCAACGATCCACTATATACAAATAAATAGAGTACATGTAATGAATTTTTAGTTATAATTTGATTATCTGCTTCTCCTTGGTCTCTGAATAACTAGTATAAGTATTCAATGTTCTACTTGCCAAACTAACACTTGAGTGTGTTTTGTTATTAACATCAAATAAACACTAAACAAATTCTGTGATTTTAAATTAAATTATATTATTGTACAGGTTTTTCTCAGTATCCTCCTCCTCAAACTCAATATCCACCTGGTGCTAATCCAAATCAATATCCACCAACTGCTAATCAAAATCAATATCCACCAGCTGCTAATCAAAATCAATATCCACCAGCTGCTAATCAAAGCCAGCCCTATCAACATGACCAATACAATATGTATCAACATCAACCATTACCAGGACAACAGAATCAAGGATATCCCATGACTCAAAATCCAAACTACCCACCTCCATACTCACAGCCAGGTTATGGACAAGTAATTCAGCATCAACCAAATGCTTATCAACCACCTCCTCAAGCTGTAGCTGGTAGGTTTTCTTTCTCAAATCATATTACTTGAGATAGACTTAAATCAATTTTGTTTCATTGCAACTACCAAAAGACATGATTAAAAAATTGATTTTATATTATTTTGATAATAGCATTGATTTAATATGTTCATAGATGGTTGGATGCCTATTCCTCAAGCTATACCGCAAAATTGTCCAAATGGCCTACAGTATCTTTCAACAATTAACCAATTACTCGTCAAACAAAAAGTGGAAGTTTTAGAAGGTACCTGTATTCATAATATATTAAATATTTAATATAAGCACATAACTAAGTTAATAGTACTTTTTTTATAAATATTACATGTTATGCTTTTATTATATGCATTCTCATTAAATTTTATACTCGCCGCGTAAAATGATTAATATAATGCTATTGTAGATGCTAAACAAAAACACTAGGTTGTTTGTTCATAATTTTTAAACTTTTTGATTAAAAAATATCTAGTTAGTCATTCGTATACAATAATTTATTCTTGGTCACAATTTTGACTACATGTTACTTGTCACATAAAACTTTAAACTGGTTACACTGAAGTTAACTATACAAATTTTTGAAACTCAACATCTATATCCAGTACATACTTATAAGTTATAATCACTACAGACCATTTTAAAGTCCCCTTCTATGCTATAAGTTTCAACCTTTTTTTTTTAATTTTAACTTATATTCTATTTTTGTATGATTTTATAGCTTTATTGGGTTTTGAGACAAACAACAAGTATACAATAAAAAATAGTCTTGGTCAAAAAGTATTTTATGCAGTTGAAGACAATGACTGTTGTACACGAAATTGCTGTGGACCAATAAGACCTTTTGAAATGAAAATTTTAGATAACTATAAAAATGAAGTAATCCATTTATCAAGACCATTAGCTTGCCAATCTTGCTGTTTCCCCTGTTGTATGCAGGTAAACTTATAAAATATACTTTCAACCAATATGAATATCAGTTTCAGTTTGTATTCGACAGAATATTAATGATACCATTTACCCACTTGTTCCCAGAGAATTGAAGTATTTTCACCACCTGGATGTCTGGTTGGAAGTGTTGAACAAGACTGGTCTATTTTGACACCGATATTCACTATTCGTAATGCTGTTAATGAAGAAGTGTTAAAAATCGAGGGGCCAATTTGTCGATTTAGCATGTGTGGTGATGTTGAATTCAAAGTAATATTTTTACTAGATTTAATTTAAACATAAACAATAGTCTATGACTGCAATATGGTTTCTATGTATGATTTCAATAATAATATATTTTTTAGATTTTATCTAAAGACCAAACAACTCAAGTCGGTCGCATTTCAAAACAATGGTCAGGTTTGTTAAGAGAGATGTTTACTGATGCTGATTATTTTGGAATAACTTTTCCTATAGATCTTGATGTTCGTATGAAAGCTGTTATGTTAGGTGCTTGCTTCTTGATTGTAAGTTAAAATGTTTAATTATATTTTTAAACTTTCATTAATTATTAATTCATCTTTTAGGATGTCATGTTTTACGAAAAAAGAGGAAATGCGGAAAGTGATGGTATTGGACTATGTTAACTTATTTGATGTCCTGACATTGACTGTAATTCTGATTTATGTGATTCTTCACATATATCTGTACATATTTACAGTATTAACCAAAGTTTTATACAACTGTACTAAATATAATAGTTAATAATACAAATAATGTATAATACACTAATATCTACTTGTGAGAAATAGAAACTCTTACAACTTTACATTTTTACTCTTTCAAACAAATTTAATTTATACATTGTACTTTTTAAATTGAAATTTTGTAATTATTTTTCTATTTAATATGGAAATGTAAACTTTTTTTTGTAATAAATGTTATCAAAATCTCATGATGTTTATTATAAATAATATATTTGTTTCATTTTAAGTGAAGTAATTATAGTACGTTATGTGCACAGTCCAAATCATAAATTATTTATAATTAGTAACTTATTTATATTTTACTTTATTTTAACTTATTGACTAGCTTACAGCATTTATACATATAAATACTGATTTTTACTTAAAATAAACTACTTTTTTCTATACTATCGTACTCTGAATATCATCATAATTGTCACTGGATTGGAATGTTTCGTCCAAGTAAATCTTTTTAAACTTATCACCTACAAGTATAATATCAGGTGTGTTATTGAAATTAAAATTATCTGATGTAATCGACCTGGTAAGATAAAAAATTCTACTGGATCTGAGTTTCATAAAAATGTCATCACAATTCATAACATGCACTTAAGTTAAAGTAAATAATAGAATCTTGATTGTGACTGAACAAAAAAAATTGACTTCTACATAATAATTTTTGTTATGATATACCTACTAACAATAGTTTTAAGTTTAAGCCAAATGTAATGACTATAAACAAAGTTTATAATTTCAAACTTTGCACGTTACTTATTTGTAATAAATTATTTATCTGTTTAATTAAACATGTTGTTATGGATTTTTATCATGATTAAAAGTTCATTCACATTATTAATATATTGCTTGTTAATTAGATAAAATAATTTATAAAGCTTCCAATGTATGCTAATCAAAGACAGTAAGACACCACATTATAAATCATGTCAACTGTGTTAATGTATTAAGAATTATATAAAATATTCTATTATATATTCGGATATTGTCTGATCAATAATCAACAAACATACTTGATAAATGTAGTATATTTTTACATAATTTTTATATTGACGTGTACATTTTTTACAGGTTATTTTACTCTGACTTGAATACTTATAATATTGAGAACATATATTATAAGTCTGTTTACACTAATTTAAGCATATATTATTTACCTATGGTTTTTACTTAGATGTTGTAAAATTGTGATCTTCACAACCTATTGAATTTATAATTGCTAATACTACTAATCATTGTTGTTTATGTGTTGTTCTATTATTATGATTTTAACATATACTATGCTTGAAGCCAAATTTAATACATTTTAATTTTTCACCCATCTGTTATCCATAATATGATATATTTTTCTCGTATAAATATTTTAAAATAAAATGTGGGTTTGAAGCTTTACATTTTTACTATATAGTCTGTAAGTGTTATATATTAAATTCTTATTATTTAAATTCAACTGATCAATTAAATAAATAGTGTAATTGAATCTACTACAATTATCTGAATGTCTAACAAGACATGAGAATGTATTTCTTTTTTTAAATAATTAAATAGCTTGAAATCATGACTAAAATGTCAAAAATTGTTAATTACATTTTTACTGTCTTTCATTTATATGCATTCAATGATAATTAACTATATTGTCACAGGATGAAAAGTCTAAAATATTATTTTCAATTTTGTATACATACAAGTTATGAATAATAAGATATTTTTAAATTTTTACACTAAACAGAGGGTATACTTGTATAACATTATATTTGTGATAAATACATATTTATAACGGTCACTATATTTTTCTATGTACTTTTGATATTAGTTATGAAATACTCATATTGTTACAAAATATGCTTTTTGTGCTAATATTATGTATTGGTTGTTTTTATTAATAAACTTTTTTGTGCTTTGTCATTAATATATTTGACCACTATCTATGTTGTGACTAAATTTCATCCCAGATACTGTAATGACACATAGACTTATGTTAAGATATTACACATTATGCTACAAGAGAGGAATTGAAGATGATTTTTGCATTAGTTATCTATTTATAATTTATAACAAGCAACCTAAGAGAACGCTACACTCCCATGTGTTGCCTCCATCTTACCAGTTACAATCATACAACATAGCAAAACTGACTTGTTGCAATTATCCGTGCAATGTCATAGGTTTTTACGATGTTTTAATTTTTCAAGTAACTACTTCAAGTAACTTCAAGCATATAAAATAATGTAAAATATTACAATTAAAAAGAAAAATTCCACTTTAAATTAGGAATATTATAAACCTATGACATTGCACCAATAATGTTCTTCCCTTTAAGTTTGGTAATGTGTCAGTCAATTCTAATATTATAGCTAGTAACACAAAATCAGGTCTACCGAGTGCAGATTTGCTGTGTTGTACGATTGTGAGACAATGAATTCGAGTTTGGTGTTCTTTTAATCTCTTAATAAATGTCGTTCACAGTTTCCTATTCTAATCGACCTCTTAATTAGGAGTTATGTTTCGAATCTAAGCCTCCATCTATAAGAGTGTTAAGTGCCCAAATTCGTGAAGTCAACTGCACTTTTGACATTTTCTTTTATAGGTAATTACAAATTTTGGCTGTTAGAATAATCGGTGTCGATTCTACAAGACCTCACTCACACTGTGTACATCGGATGATAAGGGGTATGTTTAATCTAACACAGGTGAATAATTTTAGTGTTATCTTGACATCATGCTGAAATAATGCTAATTACTTCCTCCGTACATTTTATTTATTTATTTATTTTTATATTTTCAAAGGGCCTTCAGCCATAATTGGGCCATTAGCCCCATGTACTTGCCGCTTGGTGTGTCGTATGGTAGGGGTTCAGTAGGGATAACTCATATTGGGGGTGAGACGGTTTCTTCTCTGCCGACTTGTACATTTCGTTTCCACTTAGACTTGACACGTTCTAAACGATCTAGGTTTGATTTAGCTTGATAATCGATCACTCGCACGTCGCACCTACCCTGTTACGGCACATGCTGAACGAAATATACCTACCTATATAATGTCTCACAAAAAGTAAAAACCATCTTTTGAACATAATTTGAACAAAAGTTGAAACAACCATTATATAATTCGTGAATGCTAGTGTATTTTTCCGCGAGAAAACCTCGCAGGCTTTAAGAGTTACTCGAAATACTAAGCTTAATAATATAAATTATGATACATAGAAATGTTCAATTTTTTTTTTACTTTTTACATATTTTTATAGTTAAAAATTACAACAATTAGTTATAAATGTTTTGATTCATTTTTAGAAGAAAATTTTTCTATTTTATGACTGTCAACTATGAAATACGTCTCGTCGGCGATCGAACGTAGCTGCGAATGTTTCAAGAAACTGAAAAACAGTGTTGTACGAACAATAACTAACTCATGTTAAATATTACGAATACAGTATACATTATAAGTAAAGTATTATAAGAAAAATAAAAAATAAATGTATATTTATACCATAACCGATCTGGAAAATAACTTTTGAATTATCCAGTATCCACTCCTATACATTAGTTTATGATATATAGATACATTTGTTCAAAATGTACTACGGTACCATTACTATGACAACCAATTCGCTGTTAGGGAATTGGTGCATTTTACTAACATTAATATCGATATAAATTACTTAGCAACCCCTATTAGCTGCGGTCTCGGAAATTTGAAAATCGACCAACAACGTGTCGGGTAAGCTAATATTTTCCGGAATCTACTCAACAACTTCCCAAAGTTTCGTGGCGATCGGATGACTAATGTAGAAATACATAAGGGACGAACAGACATACACTCGCTTATATATATATAAAAGCTGAATTACCCGGGTTCGCAGGGATCAGTCTTGACGGGGGCATTGGTGGTTTTCACGGATTTCTACCTTACATTATTTAAATCTTACCCATGTTTGATTAAGGGTTTTTGGTTAGAGATTATAATTGGTTAAAAATTGGCTGCGCTGAACAGTATACGAACTGGCGGTGAAATTTGCACAGACGAAAAAACACAACCTTATTTTACAATTCCTTTCTTTTTACTCGCATCTAGAGTAGGTGTTAGAAGTGACATTATTTAAAATTTCAAGTGCATGTGTATTGTCGTTATTGAGATGTAGTGATCATAAATCATGATGTGGTTACTTATAGTTATGATAATCATGTTTTATTTAAATAAATTGTAAGAAAATGATTGAGAGTAAAAAAGAATTATTTACTTCAAAATAAATTAATGTCCATGTACCGTGAGTCCAAGACCAATACCACTACCAATACCAACACCAATACTTAGACCAACACGAATACCCACACCAATACCAATACCAATACCCATACCAATATCCACACCAATACCATAACCAATACCAATACCAATACTTACACCTACACCAATACGAATACCCACACCAATACCAATACTTACAGCATACCAATACTTACACCATTACTTACGCCGATCCCAATACTTACGCCGATCCCAATAGTTGCGCCGATCCCATACTTACCGCCACAACCACCCACCCTACCCCCACAACCTACCTACAAGACCACCCTAGACCTTTTTGGTACGAACTTTAAATGAAAATGGCTAATAAAATAAAATACGTAGAATAAGAGGATATAATGGTATTATTATAGACAGTGGACATAGAATATACATCCGTCTCATTTGGTCAACGGGTGATTTATTGAAAATCAAGGACATTAAAAATGACAATACTTTTTTTTCTCTGACGATTCGGTTTTGGAATAAATAAATATTAAATAAAATGTCGGTAAAACGGTTTTAATGTCTATCTGAATAATTATTAAACTTAATTTCACCCCAACCTAAACCATGAACTATCAAAAGCTTTTAAAATTAAATTTTATTTGTTTTAAGTAAGAAAATATTGAAATTTAAGAATGAAAAAAAAATTAAAGCCAGAAGTTTTAATGTTTTTACATATTTATATATTTATTATAATTTGGTATTGATTAAGGATATTTTTGAAAGAGATTTATTAATTTTTAAATGTTTTATAAATATTTTCATAAAAAAAATTGAAGTCGTTTATTACGGTTATATTTAGATTATTTATTATTTACAGTTAAAACACTGCTCCTTCATTATTAAAAAATGATTTGAATGTTTCTCTCACACCAAAACCTTCTGAATTTGAGAAACCACCAGGTCGTGAAAATGAAATAATATTGTCGGTAGGAGGCGCTTTTTCCGGTTAAAATTCATAAAATGGATTTTTATTTTTCTCCAGATACCCTTCTCTAAGCATGTTGTGCAAACAGCTAGCCACCCATACAAGATCGTCACATGTACTTGTTTGTAAGTTTATTGGTTGGTAGAAAATTCTGAAAACTTGGCTTAATAAGCCAAAAGCATTTTCCGTCACTCTACGTGCTCGACTCAATCTGTAGTTGAAAATAGTTCTCGTTTTATCGTGGTTGGCAGTTTTTCTTGTGTAGGGCTTAATAATATGTTTATCCAACCGAAACACTTCATCAGCCACAATGACATGAGGTACTACTTTATTTGACCCAGGAAGTGCACTTTCTTCTGGAGACCCAAATTAACGATTTAGGATTTGTTTTCCCATATTTGACTTTAAGAAAATGCCGCTATCCCCTTCTTTACCGAAGGAACCGATATCAACAGCGACAAATTTATAATTGGCATCTAACATTGCTAGAAGAACTATAGAAAAAAAATCTTTGTAGTTATGATATAGAGTTCCGGACTTACTGGGACAACGAATTCGTATGTGTTTCCCATCAAGAGCCGAAATACAATTTGGGAAATTCCATTTATAAGAAAATTCAGCTGCTTTTGATGTAAAGTTGATAGTTTTTGGATCTGGCATAAAAATTAGAATTAATTTTATTTACATAAATAGTAAATTTATTTACATAGATATTCAAAAAATCGTTGGAAAATATTGCGGATATTACATATTAATTCAGTACCGATCAAAATGTAATGCACAATTTAAAGATTATTAAATTATTGTTTAATCAGTTGATCAATATAGTTTAAAATTTAAAGATGAATACCAATTTGCTTATGTTAAATAATATTATTAACATTTTTTTTCAACCTTTAATATAAATATCTGGAGTTTGGGATCCTGTGAATATGGCTCTGGAATGAAAGATAACTAAGGAAATTCTTATAAATACCTAGTCAATTTACTTAGATTATTGTATAAATAAGTATTATTAGATAATAGTAAAATAAATACATACGAGTAGTTAGTACCATACCTTTTTTACTATGCTATTTAATTTAATTCCACAATGAACAAGTCCAACCACGATTCAAAATAATTTCCTTTGATTTCATTCATTCCAGAGTCATGTCGACAGAATCCTTCCCTCCGAAGTCCACATATACAAATTAAAGTTTGAAGGTTTTTTTGGTCTACGCAATCTAAACTTATTATTCAAGAAAAATAAATTAAAATACCTCTTTAAAATACACGTTGATAAAGGAAGCCTATTTCATGTGAATAAAATATTAGAAATCAAAAAAATGTATCATGAAATTAATAAAAATAAAAAAAGAATAGTTTAATATTTAATCTAATATTTGATTTAAGTTGTATTTTAAATATATTTTATTATAATGTGTCTTTACAATGTTTTATAAATGTCAAAAATGCTGGACTGATTTACTTGTTGTATACTTTGTTTGTGCCTACATCAAAAAAAATTGCCAGAAATAATAGAAAGAACAATCCAAGCAAGAAGGTATTCTATCTGAAATATTTTTTTGATGTACATTCAAAATATGACAAAAATCCACGATTGTATACAATTTATAATTTTCAGTACATAATATTTGTACAAATATTTTCCTTTTGCATAATAAGTGAATCATTATAAGCGTTTATATTACATCCGCATTAAATCGCAGGAGAAGCGAACAATGATTAAATAAAATGACAAATGGCATCATATTATCGTTCATTTAGAATAGTTTAGTTGCATGAACAAGAGGTAAATTCTACCAAGTCCTTCATAAATAAACTTGAACGACTCCAAAAGTACTGGTCCGAATTTTGACTGTGGTACATCAACAAGTCCAGAAAAATTAACTAAATAATAATTTTCTATAAAGATATAATATACCTATATTATACAAGATCTCCCACAGAGGATTTACCCATTGCGATATCTTCTTAGACATATATACTCTGCATATAATATAACGAGAGTGATAGAGAGAGAGAGCGAGATAAATGTATATTTTAGACATATTTAATAACGCTTAGTCAGAATAAGAGCAATAAAATGAAGGAATACAATAATATTGGACAACAAAAATAATAATAATAATGATAACTATGCAACAATTTATTCATACTTAGTGTCTCCTCCACTTGTCAATATAATCACAATTTTCTTAAGAATATTATTGTCTTTTGTCGTTTCATATATAATGGAGCCTTGATTTTTGTTATTAGTATGGGAGTGGTTGTATAGGTACTGCAGTCTGCAAAACATTGCCATATCATGGAGAACGGTTTGGATTGTTTGAAATAAAGAAATATCCAGCACAGCCAACACTAAATAGCCCTTCCTTTAACTTTAACCTTCGCGTATGTTACCGATGTAACGTCGATGTAACCCTACCGTTTGCCAATTTATGGATAATACTAATAAGTTGCACGTGAATACGTGATATATAAATCGAATCAAATTTGTTTTTAATGTATTAAAAAATTATATACATACACTATGGGGTCTAATGATTACTATCCTCTTGTTTCGTTCCCGCAACGCAGACCGATTGTTTTTTATTTGAACGCTGTGTGAACAATGAACATAGTATTTCAATTATAAAAACGATTATAATTTGAACCTATGAACAGAAAGCCTGAAACTGATCGGTTATCTTTTTTTTTTTAATAAATATATATTTTTATCGTTTTCTTTAAATATATTTTCTAAACGATTGGATAAAATATCTAGCCTAAACTCTAAAGTATCACTTTTCAACCAATTTATTTGGTAAAATTAATTTTTTTTTTATTTTATTAAGAAAAACTAACAATCTGTGCCGCATGCACCCCAATATAATGAGATAAAATATAAAATAAATTACGAACATGTGAATAATAGAGGAGGGAGGCCATCTAGTGATATAACCCTATGTGACGAAGTTTATACGTTTGCATACGTATCCTTAGCATTGTTTATTTTATTTATTTTTTTTTTTTTTTTTCTAAAGAAGATATTTACGGTTCAGTCGGTGGATCGGATTGTCAGGAAAATTTACGGTAAAGAGACCGGAGATAGAGGGTTTAAGTGGGATTGGAGTTTTCTGTGAAAGTTTGAGTAATGTTGTTTTGTTAATTGGCTTATTGTTTCTACGAGTATATTGAGATCGTTGTGTATTCAAATTAATTTAATACTTAAATTTTCCTTTCATTTGAACCGACAAAAAAAAATTGTTTTCACATTACTTTCTCGGGTTTTAGGTTTTAAGTTAATGTTTTCAATTTGAGTTACAATTTCAAACGAGAAAATTGTTAGTTTAGTAAATAAGTAAAATACCTAAAGGTGATTGAGTACAGATTTACGTTACGGTTTTATTTTGACAAAATAACGTTTAGAACAATTTTAATAATATATGAAAACCGTGGAAATCTGTTATGAATAGTGTTCGTTTATAAGTTGTAATTACATTCACCAAAAGTATCTATACTTTAATGAAAATAACTTGTTTCAAATACAATCACTGGAAAAACAGTCACCTAGACAATTTATGTAATTTTATAATCCACAATTTATGTACTACGCTACTCGAGATTAAAAATACTAAAAAAATAAACCATCTACAGACAATAAGTGTTTTAAACATTTAAGCAATACGTGGTGATTATTGAAGCAAAGGTACGGAGATATTATTGAAACAAATATTTTGCTACGTGCACGAGTTTTTATGTATAATTAATTATATTATCATTCCGGATACCACCGAGGAAAACATTTATATTATTGCGTTGTATAAAATACCTATTTATTTATTATTATAGCTATTGTAATGGATATTTGTATACATCTTTTATTATTAATATGTATTGACATTTAAACAGTCGATTTTTAAATAAATCAAATAACCTATTGACGAATAATAATAACAATAATGATAGATGGGAACAACACATATGGAATATTTGGCGTGGCGTATATAATTGTTTTCAATATATAGAATACTAGAATACAGTAGGCACATCTACATCGGTGTGTTAGTATTTAAGATAATTATATACCCGCTAGTACGTCGTATATACTTTATACCCCATAATGCTTATACAAATTTATACTATGTAAATATGTGTTATTTTACTTTAATTAATTTCAACTAATAATGGTGAATTTAATCAGATTTTATTATCGTATTGTAGTCGAGGTTTCGTATTTTTGTAGTATAGAATTAAGTATATTGCGGTATATTATCCTATTCTCTATAGCATAATTCATAGACATAATAAATATTAAAATGTATGCCAAATCCCTGGACTGGGGTTCCACGCAATTAATATGTATAACTCATATCTATAACAATACTCTTATAGTGTGTACACATTTTAGTTGTTCAGTGTTTCAATGGTTTTCTATACAAACACTTGGACTTCAAAGTAAATTTTTTGTCATTTGGATCCTCATAGTATTATAAATATTAGTTTATGTATTTTTTGGAATGTGTTCTCACGGTTAAATTTGTAGAACTAGAGAAAAATTTTGTTGGAATTCGTAAAACGGTATTGTAACGCATAAAAATGACTTATTTAAAATGATCTCTTCAAAACATATGTGATGGTTGTTAAACAAGCACGTGTTCAATAATTTTCGGGTGTATCATGTACCTATACTTGAGATCACGCACACATTGCTGATATGTCAAAATGTCTTAAACCAAATTCAAACTCAAGGGCACCTGGTCGAAATAATTAATATTACCTTTAAACTAGAACGCTGCTCGTGAGCGTGTGTGCGCGCGCACGCAACATACGTGCAAATAGAGACACACGTACACATACGCAAATCTAATCGAGTCTATAATAATATATTAACTGTGCGTCAATGCACGCGCATAATATATTATAATATCGGTTTTATCTGAAAACCACCCTACGATACAGTTGTGACACGTACTGCAAAACTATATATATATATATGTATATCGGAGTGTTTTATGAGTTCCTTATAAGCGCGCTTATAACAATACCACACCCATGGCTATTTGTTTAGTTACACCATACGTATAAACGATAAAACGCACTTCCTATTAAAAACTTTCAATTTAGCTACTGGCGCATATTCACTAATAAATTGCGTCAGTTTCAAGGTTTTCGACCCGTGCAGGTAGAACAACACGAGCACACACACATGCATACGCACACACACACACACACACACACACACACACACACACCACAACACTTCCTTAAGAATATATGAACTCACCTTGCTCTGATTATTCACCCGTATCCGCTTACGCACTGGCGTATTCTTAGACTTCAAAACACCCGCGTTCGGATATTATGTATCGCATACCGGCCGCATTAATGTACACGACGATATTGTATATGAATAAATTACGTTTTCAATAAATTACGGGTGTGTAGAGGTGTATGAGTCAAATGCGTGTGTAGACTGGACGATCGTTTCGTGCGCGTTTTGGATAAAAGCTCGAAGTCGTTTGACTTGTTGTTTAGATCATATCCTATCGAATTCATATCTCATTCAAATATTATAAAAAATCATTATAATCCACATGGTCCAAAACACCCATAAACATCAAATACGGAGAAGAGTCTTAGGGTATAACCGTATAAGCCCTCCAAAGATCGTTTATAGTATTTTTACGATAATATTATACCTAGCTTATATTATTATTTGCCATTGGTCAATGTTTGTATGAAATATCTATTAAGGTGTTAAATTTATAATGTACTACGAGAAAATATAATTTGGTGTTTGCAGGCGTATATTTTAACTATTTTCTTGAGTTTATTTACCTATTACATACATTATGCTTATATTGACTGATCATTGCATAATAATACGTTAGAAACTGAAATGTATAAAGGTTAATGATTCTGCCATACTATAGTGGTGAGTAATCATTTCGCGTTTCGTTTGCCTTGGCCACAATTTGACAAATTAAATTTGTCACGTAATTATTATACATACAAGAAAGGTACGTTTTCTTTTGAAGTCTAAAAATTTAATAATCGAAACGTATTCCAAAAACAATAATTCTGTGTATAGTACTATACTACTATCTATATATATATATTTTAAAAATGTGAAAGATATTCTTAAAGAATAACTTACTTTTCAATTACCAATTGCAAATTGTACATGCTTACTAGCTACTGCATAGTATATTATTCCATCCAAAAATCAATAACGTCAAGTGAAACGTTTAGAATGCAGATAATAATTTTAAATGTCCCATATTAACTAGAAAAAAATACTAAAAAACAATTCATTTCGCACCTATTGATCAAACTTCAAGATCTTGCTCAGGAAAAGAGAGTATTATAAATATACATGTATAATGATTTCATTTTATCGTTGTTATTTTGTTAAATATAAATAAAACCTTTTTTTTTTTTTTGTTACTAAAACTAGGACCGGGTGGGAACTGTTTCGCACATTACTGCCACCCGATCCCGTATCATTTATTCATCGATAATTTATTGATACATACGTGGGGGCCTCTAACCTCCCTGTAGATTTGGCGTTCCGCCCATAAGAATGCCTAAATACATCAAAATAAGTTAATTAAATATAACTCTATTGAATTGGCCGTCCAGCTCCCGCCTGCCTGACGCGCTCTTCATCCTCCTTCTGCCCAAGAATCGACTCCACCATCCTACCAAACGCCAGCCTCTGGAAATATAAATAAAACCTGGGCAAATGTTTACATAAAATTATTCCTATGGGTTGAAAATTGAACACAGATGAATCTTTGAATGTACAAGTCATTTATCAAAAGAATTCGTATACCATCGAAAATATACAATTGAATTTATGACACGCTGATTATCAAAAATATTTTAATTTTTAAATTGAATTGTAACTTTATTTGATCGTAATATTAAAATATAGAACAACTGCAAAGGTGTCTATGGGAGAATGCTAATACATAACAAAATTGACCTAGATGCAACACTTTTTAAACATTAAACGATTAAACGAATGGAATTTTACCGGTGATATAACGATTTATAAGACCAAGTACGAAGCACGTGCAAATATTTGGTGTACTACAATGTTGCTTAGCCATATTCCACACTCAGATTTAGGCATTTATCTCCCCAACATTTTTTGTACTTACCTATTGATTAACTAAAAAACAGTAGCCAGTAATAATACTCTTCCCTCCCCTTTTTCTATAAACCATACTCTATACTATTATCTTATAATATGTGTATAGATCAAATTTTAAACACTAAAGTTTTTCCATCTACATATTTTATCAAAAATAATTAAAATAAATTAAACATGCTTATTTATAGATTTATCGTACCTGATTTAATTTATTCTAATCACGAGGTAAATGGACTTTTTTGCTCAGCGTATAACTTGAATCTAGGGTCTGATGGATAAAAATTAAAATTTAAGTTGTAATACATTTAATGAATTACATAATACATTTTAATTTATATTTCTATTTTACAGTTTTGGACGTAGGTACATACTTGGGGTACTTACTCTCCGCTAACTAATATAAAAAATACTGCACATTAAACTTCCAAGATCCATTCAACAAATTGAAAAGATAGATTTATCGTTTTACGTTTATATATGTAGCTAGATATTTTTGAAATTCATAATATCTTATATTACTGCCTGTGAATGAAAATCAACTTATCATTTTATGATTTCAAATTTTCACAGGTTTTAGTTTTAAAAATATATTAAAAGTGTATATAAAACATAATATATTGATTTATTAAATGTTTTAGTTGTTTATAATTAATGCATAATTAATTTCGTCAGTCAGAAGTCCTGACTGATTGTGGTTTCGAGTATTGGTCCTTTGTTTCGTTTATCGTATTTAATTGAACAAATTAGAAAGCAACCATATAAATATTCTCAGCGAAGTTCGATGAATACACCTCCTTGGCCCTTATACAGGTATCGAATATAATATATTTAATCCAGTACAATATAATTTAACCCTAAAGTCCTATAGCACTGCTATACTATCTATATTGTAAATAAATATAATTTTTTTGGAGCTTACGCTTATATAGGTACAGCTGATTACACAGAAAACAATTGACGATATCCATGAAAATATAGTTAATAACCGGTTATATATATTATATAGTATATATATTATACTCGTGTACTCGAGTGGTATCTGTATTTTTTTTGACGCCGGGAGCAACAACCCGGCATTTTCCCCGCCCTACTACTTCGGCAAAACACGGATCTGCTTCGTGCAGGGTTATTACTGCTGGGCATAGGCGAATTAAAAAGTTAAAGTGGAGTTAGTAAAAAGTAATGTTATATAAGCTAAATATTTTTAAAGCAACTTTTAACTTATTGAGAAGAAATTTTTGCATTTTTTACAGCTACTAATCAGTTAATTAATTGTTTAGTAACGTAATGTTAACTATTCTCCTAATTTAAATTGCCATGATTAAAAATACAAAAATGTTATTATTTGTACAAATTATTATTTTTAATAAAAATATTCGGATTTTAACATTTTCATAATTGTGGAGGGGTTGAAAGGATTCCTGAATTTTATACAAAGTTCATACTATTATTGAGTTCAAAAAAAAAATTATTTATTTTTAACTAATCTATGTTACCTTTTAGATTCTGATTGAAGCGAAACATGTACATATTAGTTTTACGATGATGTTTTAGGTTCTGAATGAAACGAGAAATGTATTGATTTTACTATGAAGTGTGTGTTTTTTTTGTTTATGTCATCATGATTTTTCCTAAAAAACGGTATCCTATCAACAATAGGTTTTTGATTCCAAATGTTATCTAGTATCTGCATTAGAGATATCTTTTTTTGTATTTCTCAACAGTTTTATCAATAGTTGCTGAAAACTGACGAAAAATTTTAAAAAAAATGGCAACACTTACAGAATGCCCATTTTGATTTTTTTTTCATTGTATTTCAAAAATTATTGATCGTATAGGGACTTGAAATTATGACCAAATATTTCTTTTGAGACGGTGTAAATTGCAAACAGTTTTGGATTTTTTCGTGTTATTTATAGCCATTTTAAATTTAAGAATTTTCTTAGTTTTTTTTCGTAAAATATCAATAAAAATTTTGAAATTTGAACATTATATCCCCCGTAAAATATTCTTACTTGTGTGAAAAAATCTTAAAATCTGTCATCACAATTTTCATTAATAAGCGTTTGAGTTTGAAATGTTGATAAAATCAATAAAAATCACGAAATCTGCTTACTTTTTGTAGTTAAAAGTTGATAAACATTTCAATATCAATACTTACTACTTGAAAGTGTAGCAAATGTAATAGATAATTTTCTCTTTCAAATGAACCAAAAAAAAATATGCGACAGAAGCTCGAAAAATCTTATAAGTGTTAGAAAATTATATTTTGATGAAATTAGGTGTTTCCATGATATCGATTAAATGGTGTTAGTTGTAACTCAAAGTATAATAATCGGAAGAACTTGAAATACTATAGGACACTCACATAAACATTTTCTAGAGATGAAGCTAATTTCAAAATATTTCAAAAATTGTTATGCTATTTTAGGTATTTGAAATGTAGATAAAATTACCATCAAGACTATACCTTTTTTGTAGGGATTTCTATTTAAAAAGTTATCTTTTTTTTATTATAATTATAAGCAGCATTTTAAACTGATCCTGCCGACCTGATTCACTTAAAATCATGATTTCAAAAGCAATTGCTTTCAAATTTAAAAGATCAATACAGCAGTTTAATTCACCCATCACTGTAACTCACCCTTTTTTCTTTTTTTTTGTGCATGTCATCAACTTTTGTCTAGTTGGTGCATCGGAGATGTCATTTTTTTAATTTCTCAATAGTTTTCCGAATAATTGCAAAAAACGACAAAATGTTCAACAAAATAAATTAAGTATTAACCGTAGTGACTTGAAAATGTTCACCAAATATTTATACGACTATCCTCTAGGTATGGTGTTAATTTCAAACGGTTTTGATTTTTTTGTGGTATTTATAGCCATTAAAAATTTCAGAGTTTTCTTATTTTTTTTCCGTAAATATCAAATAAAAAAATGTTGGTCGGCCGAAAATGTTTAAGTTTAAGTACAATGTTCCTCGTATATTTTTCTTACTCGTGTGAAATTTAAAAGATCAATACAGCAGTGTGATTTACTCATCCCTGTAATTCCACCGTGAAGTCTTACCCGACCTAGGAGTCTCGCCCTTTTTTCTAATTAACGTGTGACTTTTACTGGTTTATAAGAAATATAAAATCGTAACTTTAAACTCGACTTAAATCATTCTTGATTGGTTTAGCTCAACGTGGTAAAAAACGCTTTGTTACCCCGCCCATCCTTGGGGGTCACACATGTCAGACGTTTACGGCGGTTGTTCCGGCCGCGGTCAGCGGAATGGATAAGATCTCGTATCTTAACATTTCGTCCGGTCGAACAATACCGCGGCGACGCGCCCTCGTGTCGTTTTTGGCGAACGTACACCATACACGTCATGTTGTATCCATCCGAATATCCACGGTCACCGTACGTCAGCGGCGCCGGTTTTCGTGTTCTCATCGTGAAAAACTCGCACGTCCGATGCGTGTGCGTATCGCGCGCATAACCATTGGTTTTGTAACAATATAATATGATGCCTGTGTTTTATTTATTACCGGTACACCTGTGGTATATTGTAATTTCGGAACTCATCGTCTGCGTCCGGAATAACCAATACCCGTTCAAGTTTAAATACACTATATCATATTGTAATATTAGAGGTACCAGATGTCCCGGGCCTAAATTTTTTCAATTTTTCGTTCTGCCGCACTACACGCATATTTTAAACGAATGTACACACACTTTGACACTTCACTGTTTGTACTGCAAAGTGCGTCGAAGTACACGCGACTTCCGGTACTAGCTGCCAGGTGCCTGACGCATTAAACAGCGGATTTGTAGATTTTAGCAGTATACTAACGTATGGGCATATTTCGTTATACAGGTTTGCGTGGTCGTCGTCGTATTTGATTTGCAGTTAAAGATGGGCCTTATTATTATTCAAACTATGAGTCTACCTTCAGACAGTCGATTTAAAAGTTTACCGCGGAAACGATGTGCATTTCTCACTATTTCGTGTAAGCCGATTCCACGATATATTCGATTGTGTGCAAGTCACTTTTTTCGTGACTCGGACGAATACGAATTTTTATCGCACACTTTCAAATTTCGTAGTATACGTCAACTCTTTGCACTGCACCAAGTGCGTCGTAGTACACACGACTTTAGGCCTAGCCAATCGTACATGACGTACTAACGTATACTTAAAGATTTTTACAGTTTCGACGCGCGGGTGTACCCCGTAAAACCTTTCGCGTGCACGACGTTTACACAACAATACTAATGTCTAACAGTAATGTATTATCATCGCGGCCGAACGCGTAAATTACAATAATAATAACAACACATATCGTGCCACGGGTGGCGGAATGGACACGAAATTAATAAAAAAAAAAAAAAAATGGTCACACTGCGTCCTTCTGCGCACTCCTACCCGCAAGTGTTGCCGCCGCCGCCGCCGGTTGGCGGTTGCATAATCCCGGCATCGCGTGGCCGCAAAAGAGCGAAACTCCGTCGCCGCACGCGCGACAGCTGGTGTGCGCGCGGCCGCCGGAGCCGCAGTCATTCGCTCGACGTGTCCAGACGCGCGCGCGTGGTGTCTACGCGGTCTCCAGTCCGGTCCGACGACGGTCAGCACGTCGAGATCATTCCGAAGAGTTGCAGCACGACAATACGTTGTAACGTATCACACGAACCCGTCGCACGCGGCCGTCCGTTCCGGTCGAGATTTGCACGTACGCGTTCCGTCGTCATGATGTGAAATCCGTTTCCTCGTCGTCAACGCTGTAGCTATAACGCCTCCGCCACCGCCACGACCGGAGCCGCGCACATAACAATCCACAGCGACCGTCGTCCAGTTTCTCGGACGGAAAATCACGAACACCGGCCGCAAGACCCCGGATACCGGGTAACCGGGTACGCGACCACTGTTGCGGTCCGGACGCGCGACATGATCAGCTCGTTTCAGAACTTCACCGGGGCCGTGCCGCCGCCGCTTCCGCCGCCGTACGGCCACCCGGCGGTGTACGACCCGGCGCGCGGACAGCATCAGCTGCATCCGGCGGCGGCGGCGTACACCGCGGCGGCCGCGTCCCAGCGGAGCGTCTACACCGCCGACGGCCAGCAACCGGTGCCTTACCATCACCACCAGGCGGACTACGGCCCGTCGCCTTACACGCGGCCAGCACCGCCCCCGCCGCCCGCAAGGCATTACGAGCCGCACCGGCCCGCGGCCGCCGTCACGCCGGATCCGCCGAACCGGAAGAAGCCGCCGACCCCCGTCCAGTACACCAGGGTCCAGGGCGGAGTGCCCGGTGGTACGATACAGCACAGCGCAATAATTAATTATATATTATATCCGTGTACAGGGTGGTCCGCATTGATATTGTAATATCCCCGTAGATTTGCGTGTAAATTAGTTAACCTATTGTCTTGATTATTAATGCTCTTGGAATTGAAAATTTCAAAACGTATTTTTCCCGGCCGGTTAAGGGATGAAAATACAAATTTGACTTTAAATTATTGTTAACCTTCTACTAAACTGTCCGAAAACAAAAAAAAAATAATGTCTGCGAAGATATTTCCATCGGCATATCACAGCGGGCCGCACCTTCTATATAGGTATACAAGATCGCTTTACATTTCTCGAGTAACGAGTACAAACAACACAGCCGAGCTTACGTAGGGTAGGCGTCTACCGCAATTTCCCCGGTGAATTCCGTCCCATATAGACGACTTTAATGCCTCCCAGAAAAATGTAGCTCAACACTTTTACTATTCCGCAGTTGATTTTTAAATGCTCGAAAAATTGTTATAGTGCCTATCATGATTGGTGTTTTTTCGAGTAAAATGGTACTCTAGACTCTAGTAAGGATATCTGATCGATTTTGGCATCCACCACGAAAGTCTAAAGAACTCTTGTTCGGCCCGAGATATCCGTGTAAATACGTGTAACTGAAAAAAATAAGACACACAAAGGAATGTATTTAATGTACCAGAAATAAGTCAAAATTATGATAAGAATAATTGTTCAATATACGTTCTTGAAAACTTTCATTAAAAACAAATCGGTATGTGTTTTAAACTATTTTAAAAACTAATTGGTACTTATATATAATTTGATTTTAATTTTTAATATTCTTTGTACAAAGTCCTTTTATTTACTTAGTGTGTTTTTTTTTCAAATACAGATTGTAAGTTTTCTAATAAAAAAAATTATAATATTATAATTATTGCAACACATAAAAGCAAATTACAAAAAGTTTGAACAATACATAATCTATTATCTATTGAGAAAATCGAAAAAGACCTCTCTGAATTATCACTAAGATTCAATTCCCGAATATATTATGAAATATATTACGAAAAGTTTTTCATATTCAATATTTATGCAGGTTACAAGTTTACAACTCGAAAGTTTGATTTTAAAATTATAATGAAATTCAACATTTTTTTCGAAGAAGAAGAAGAATCATTATAAAAATGTTATCATTTTTTGTATATGATTTATTTAGTGACTAAAATTTCACGTAAACTTTTCTAAAAAGCGTCCGGGAAGCATCAGCTTTATGAAGTATAAAAGTTCGCATTGGAGGAGTCTGTATATATTATTTACTTGCTATAATGTATATATACTGATTAATTGATTTGCGAATTATGTTGAGGTAATTTCAGATAATACCATAATATTGTAATAGATAATTATATTTCAGTAGTTCGGTATAAAGATGCTTGTGATATGTATTCCGAGAAAGTATTTTCATCTCGTAGTCTGTACGTACGACGCATTGGGTTATGTCTTATATTATAAACCGGATAATGTTCATAAAGTCAGTTACCCTTAAAAATATATGTTTGAGTAGATACGACTGTGTACCTATTATATAGTGCGGTACATAGTTGATTTTTTTTTTAAATTAACGATTTTAATATTTTGGATACCAGTGCGAAGTGTGTAAATTGCATTTCTCAAGGTTTTTTTTTAATTACTTTATACTCTACATATTTTATATGAAAGCTTCAAATGATCAACTGTATTTCGCATTGAATTCCTCCGCTTATCCATTTCGCATTGGATGTACTCGTATAATATAACAACGACAAATAAACACGCAACCATAATTAGATTAATTTTAGCGCATTAATATTTCGCGTAAAATTAGTGTACGTGGTGATACTTACACCATAAATAATTTCTAAATTTTATTGCCCACATATTAGTATAATAAAAATATGTACCAAGTCGGCGAAACTGAATTATTGATGTACGATTTCAATCACTGTAAACTCAAACGGTTTAGCTTCTATTCTATAGACACACACGTACTATTATTATTGTTACATAAACTTCTGCAGTTTTATTTTATTTTTTCACAATTATGAAACACAACTTGTTTTGATTTGTTGAATTTTAATATTCTGTTTCCTAAAACTCAAAAACAACATTAAAACCGGCACAGTACACAATGGTATAATACTTCGTGAATAATGATTATACAACATTCGAGTGTAGAGTGCACAGCTAATGTTAGCAGTTTAATAATGCGTTTTAATTACGAGGAAACGTAGCTTTTTCTTTAGAATCATCACCACATATACTAGTTTTGATTAAATATATGAATCTTAATTATTGGTGTAGTCATTTTGTGTTTTAATACATTTCAACAAGCACATCATGCATACATATCGCTTCTGTATAGTGTGAATACATAATTACTTATAAACTTTAAATAACAAATTATGTAATCCGTGTACCTATACAGATATAATATAACGTCTATTATTTCAAAATGTAGACATTTAACTGACATAGTTATGGAACTGATAAAGATGAATTAACGATTATTTACATATTTTATTCATTTAGCGAGATACCCATTTATGTACGACATTTTATTTTTAATTTAGGTAAAACTTCGGTACACGCGGTGTTGGATTACGACGAAGAAGAAGAGGAAAATGTAGACTATTACGAAGATACGTACAGTCACAGCGCGGTGACGCCAATTCAGGGTCCTATATATTTAAGAAATGGTTCGGTACCGGTTGTACCATTGTACGGTTACCAAAAAGTGAGCAACGGATCTTTGCTGCAGATTCCGGTTAGTACCTATAATGTTTTCAAATCAACAAATTATGCAGTTGTTGATGTGTCAATTATATTTTTATAATAATATATTAATATACTGTAACTGATAACGCTATAATATAAGAAACGCATATGTATTATAGTTCTAGAAAATTACTTAACAGATATTTGAAATTGAATTGGACCTAGCCCAATATGAGTTCATTGTATTTACTAATTTAATTATTTTATAAGCGTGGGCATATTGAATTTAATTATTTTTGTATAGTATATTTTCAGAAGTAGATATATTTTTACTGACTGAAATTGAATATATTATATACGTTATAATTTATAATACTGGTGATAAGGCTGTTGCGAAAAAAAGTAATGACTTTTTAAGAAACACACAAATTTCCTTATTGCTCATATGGACGTGGGACCTTGCCACTTTATAATTTTGATTTCAATTGGGCAGCAATGTATTATTATAAATACATTAAAGTCAACCAATAAATTAATTTTCAAATCATTGGGAAATCTTAGACTTGGCACGAGCCTATTAACTTATCGAATGACGTGTTCATTGATATTTAATACTTATTTTATTGGTGTGAAAATACACCTAATTCATATGTAAATCGTAAGTGAAAGAAGTTTGTAGTTGGTATTATCTTTTAGGTTGAGTTTAAGTTTTCAGATTTTTAATCGTGAATTAATTCATATAAAAGTGCACATATAGTGAAAACAATATATAAATCATATTTTTAATTTCATTATAATTTCTAACTAAAACTAAATAAACTGCACTTGTAATGGTCTCTTATGGACGTTCATTATAGGTAATTATGAACAATAATAATTTAATAAAAAAATTCGTTTTAATTCGAATAACATCATTATACAAATATAATCCAACGTTTACACGCAAATTATGGATGTATTATGTGTATTTATATTGCAGTTACTGGTAACATTACACACCACTTTAACATGATAAATTGATCACTATTGTCGGTTATCAATTAAATAAACACGCGTACCAGAGAGTATGCAATTGATATGGTAGTGTATAATATAATATCATGATGTGTAGGTATACCTACATTGTTATTTGTTATTGACACGACGCTTTGCTCTTTTGATGATAATTAATAATTATAAGTCCTATGGTAATCATGACCTAGTTCAACACTAATTACTGAGCTACTGGATATTATAAGGAAAATATATTTATCGTAAAAGCCAATATCCCAGAGTGACAGCGATATGAAACGTTCATGACAATATTACATAATAATTACACGAGGTCGTCCGTATGGGGCAGGGGTAACGTGTTTTTAAAATAATGTTTTGGGCAGTTTTGGATGTACAACCATATACCTTTCTTGACAACACATAAAATACAGTGAAAGTAGTCCAGACACAATTATAATATATTCAACAGGTAGAGTTCCACGCGTCATTTATCTAATTTAAACATTACACTATACGTATTATTATTATTGTACTTATAAATTATTATAATATTCATGCTCGTGCGCCATGTGCACTTTTTTATTCAATTACAATTATATACATGGATAACTTCCAAAACTATAAGGCGTATTCAGATTTTGAATAAAACAATAAAAATACGTTTGGTTTTAAATTAAAAATTCAGCAAGCCTGCCTATGCTATCTACAACAGGTTTATTATTAAAAGAAAAATATCAGGCTAGATCAATCAACTTGTTAATACAACTCAATAACTGTTAAGAACGTCATGATCTTAAATCATATGAAATTTCACAAGTATAAAACTATTTACTGCAGATATTGAGATTTCTTACATTTTATTTGTGCGCTTGAAAAATGCATTGTATTTTATACAAGACAGATACGTTGGAACATTAGGAAAAACTCATCTATTGACAAATTGCTTTCATTAATATTAGGCTCAATTGCTCGTTGCTCCTTTTATTCATTAAATACCCAAAATAATAAACAACCTACTCAGTACTCATATTGTTGTATCTATCTATTTTTTTAACATTTTTTATTTTATAATGTATATTTTCTTATGCGAAAGTCACTAGTCAGTAACAATAAATTTATTATAATTAATACAATATACAGCCCACTTAGGTGTCGTGTGCAATAATGTTTGATTTTCTCAAATACATTGAAAAACATGCAATTGCTCTAAAATTTAATTTCAAGATATTAAGTAATAAATAATATATTCTGCAAGAGCATTTTAAAACATATTATCTGGGCGTCATAAATGTATTTCGAATATATGTAAGGATTTTAACATTCACTAGTCAGGTATACGTGACAAAAAAAAAGAAGATTAGGTGATTTGGCGGTCTTCTCAATACAGGTTCCATAGAAATCAGTCTCGTACAACTTCAGCAAAATTAAATATGGCTCTGTGCCCAATTGTTTTATTATGTCTACAATTTAACTGCTAATGAGAATATAGTATATCGTACTTGTTGATTTATTTAATGTTTTTTAAATGCTATAAAAAAATATATACTGAAACTATGTGAACATTTTTGAAAAAGATAGTCTTGAAAAGATATAAGTTATAAAGTCTGGAGTACAATGAAATAAAATATTATAATAAATCATTAAAAATATATCAAATAATATATTAACTATGAAGTCTTGATAGTAAATCACATTAAGGGGGCCGAAGCGTGGCATTTTGTAGGCCTTTAAGGAATAATATTTCAAATATGTACCTTTTCTATGATTTTTAATTTGTATGTCATTAAATATTAACACTTTTCAGTTTTCCATTTATTTGAACGAAAGCATACAATATTAAAGTTATACTTAGCCGTGTAGGACTAGGTATATAATTTAATTATATTAATTATAAAATTGAATGTACATTTTATACTTACCAAATAGGTTGTTACTAGAGCTTTTAATTTAATCAATCTACACTTCACTAAATAAATTATTTATAACCTTTATCCAATTGATCTTGACCATTTTTTTTCTTTTAAAATTGAAATTAACTACGTAAGATATCAGTTACCTTCTAAAGTTCAGCGCAGTGAGAAACATTAGAATCTAGGAAGCTAGAGGTATTTAATAATATGTACGTATCTAAAATAATACTAAAATAAGATAACAATTAATATTGAAAATATTTTTATTCTAATATCGAAAAGTTTTCCCATAGCTGCACAGTATTAATCTGTAATAATGTCGGTGTAGAGTGTGGTAGGTCGGTGGAACTCGTGTACTCGAGTACGCATGTCAGTATAAATTAAAAATCGTTTATTCAAACTAATAACCTATGATGAAAAGTAGAACTTTTACTTTTATCCATCGTACTGATCGATTTAAAAGCATTTTAAAATTTTCGAAAACATATTTGAAATTATCGTGAAATGTACGTGAGATACTGAGATCATATTGGTCGTACAAATTTTTTTTTAAATGTATATGATCGAAGAATTATAATCAATTTATCAGTTGACTGTATGCAATTAAATTTTTTCTATTGTTTTAATTTGATTTTGAGACAGGTTCAAAAACTATCTTAATAATCTATAAATCCTGTTTCGAAATTCTTGTCGCTCTAGTGACCATTAGATCAATCGGTAGAAAGATGGTTTTGAATGAAAAAATATACCTGTTACCTATTAATATTACTCTATTACTCGTAGGTAAAATTTGAGATAGAAAGAAATACGAATATTATAATCCTTATTTCATTTTTTTTTTACTTTATGTTATTGAAAGTTCAAAATCTAAAACGTTTCTAAGTACACTTGAACCATCTGAATCATCAGAAAAGAAAGGGAGTAGAATATAAATAATTGTAAATTATATAATTGTCGTCTTTTACGTACGTATATGTATGTAATGTTTATAATTTGTACATACACAGCACACATATGGTATAAGTAAATCAATTAGATTGCATCAACTGCGTGTTACCCATAATTACAGCATATGGTTATTTAACGGTAAAATCATTGAAAAATAATTGTATAATTTTTAACAGGGATTTACGTTATTATTGATTTTCACTTACCATAATATACTACTAGTACAAATACAAAAATCATCTAAGACATTATCGAAAGTGTTTATACTACAATGTCATAAAATTATATCATGTTTAAATGATTTAAAAAAAATTAAAATCTATGTCCGTGGTGATCATCAAAAAAATTAACTTAAGATTTTAAATGAGACTGATTAGTTTTAAAGTAGATACTATAAATTATAAAATATACTTATGGTTGAAACAATAAGGTTTATGGTATAAAGTCTGCATAGTGAGATAAATACCTAGCAAGTGAATGATTGATCAAATTAAAATATGAATGAATATTATAGGCGAGCCTAATTATACCTTAAGATGTACAATTGTTGAGTAGCCACTAACCAAGTGGGTAGTTGATAACTGGTAAGCAATACAAATCAATCTGATCTGTATTGATCTATATTGATACATCAACTAGTTACTGATTCGGTGTTGTACAAATGTAGATTATATATTATTAAATAATTAAAATATATTAATATAATTTTTAATATTATAAAAGAGAGCTTCATAATAATAATACATTGTTTAGATGAATAAAAGGAATGTTTAAACTATAACTGACTATATTTTAATACATGCTAGTTGTTACACTATTCAATCATTAACATTTTTAATAGTAAACGTAATAAATGAAAACTGTACACAGTTAATCCATTCGTAAAATAGTATACATAGTATGAATTGCGTGTATGTGTATAAACATATATACTATCCATATAAGTCCTATTATAATATACATAGTTAAGTCTCGGAAAATTAAAACGAATACACATGTAATTGTAATAATTACCTTTATAAAAATTAAATAAATTGTAATCACTAATTATAATTAATTATGCCTAAAAATCTAAGAACAATTCTACATGAAAATGTAGTAATTAAATAATAAAAATTATATTATGTTTATTTGGTTTAAATTTCTTAAATGTTTCAGTTATGAAATTATACCCTTAAGTAAAAACAGTTTAAAATATTTTTTTAATATACAAATTAGTAACAACTATTTAGGCATTAATGGATTATAACTTATAATTTATAAGTGTTTACTTGAGGGTAGGTCCTAATTTAGTACTTTAATTATTGATTTTTAAATAGCATGTACACTCTTCATTTATCCTTGACTAAAACGTGCTACTACAATATTTATTTAAACATTTAAAAAATGTTATTATCTTCAGTGTTATTTAAATTGTTTTCCAAACACACATAAAATACTGAAATTAATTTAAAAACAAATACCAATAATCTCATATATGCGTGATAAAAGTTATTTTTTACATCAATTGTTTTATATTATATTATTATTGTGCGGAAGAAAAAACATGTACTTTTAAAGTTGTATAATTGCTGAGGTAAAATAAGAAGAAGTTCAAGCAGCCATTGTTATATAAAAATACATTTCCATCAAGAATTATTCGTATTATATTCAAGCTTCATTGTTCTTATTCTTTCTTTCTTTTTTTTTTTTGATGTTGATTAATGTTTTCTTATTTACTGATTTAAGAAAAAATATTTTAGCACATAACATGTACAATTGACGCGGTGTCATATGTATTATTCCTACTTTTTATTTTGAAATTTGTATTTTTTTTATAGTAAATATTTTGTTTTTTCTCAAATATTATTTCAACTATTGTTATTAGAAATGTGAGTGTAAAACTAAGATTCTGTATTAAAAAACATTATTATTGTTACTTTGTATAATATAATTATACTTTGTATAATATAATGACAAATTATAATAATACGCAATATTCTTATAAATTATCAATTTAATTTATGGAATTACTAGATAAGTAAACTTTTTACTACTTAAATATAATTTTAAACACTAGGAATACTTTTATACCTGTATTAATTATGCAATTTCCTAAATCGTTAAAAATAAATTAAATATTTTATAATTTATAAAAAACTAAATAAATGTTTAGAATTTTAGAGTAAATAATTACTCTATCATATCACAAAAATAACGAAAGTATACATGTACAGTCAACACATAAATATAGCAAATCGTTTTTGAAAAAGTTCACCTGGAACATTTGAATTGAATACTTTATAGTTAAAAATATAATATTACAAATGTGTAATATCTTATGTTAGGTTAGGTAAGGTAGGTTGCTTTAATTAAGTATGACCTTCAATAATAATCAGTATGATCATTGATCAATTTTAGTTATGAAAAATTAATTTTCATATTAATTTTATATTTTAAAACTTATATAAACAAATACAATCTATTACAAAAAGCATATTCATAAGACAGTCAAGTGCTTTAATTATCCTGAAATGAAAGTGTAAATGAGATCTTTGGAAATTATTACGATTACCAATTGTTACACATTAATAATTTAAAACCATGTACTAATTATATACCTTCTACCAGTTATAAATTGTACAATTTTGTTAGTCATCATAATTGCTCGAAGGTTTGATCTTCAATGAAATCATAAAATGATGGAGAAATAATTATCCATTCTTATTTCGTAGAACAAGTATAAATATGTTTGATATACAAGTATATTACTTGTATTTATTAAATCAGGCGTTTTTCTATAGAGGACCCTTCAGCGACGACAGAAACAAAAAAGCCGTGAAAAAATCAAGAAATAAAAATAAAACATATAAAAATGTTTCACTCATGTTAATTTATTTTGAATTTTGTGTCGGATTTAGCCGAAAATCCCATACAGGGGTCTAAAACGCTCTTATACTCAGCCCTGTGGTTCCTCCATATAGCATGGATATTTTCGGCGTCAAGAGCGTTTGCCATCTAGCAGACATCGGCACACTACAATACATCTCAATAGGAGTTCCACAGTCATTGACATCCAACCATATTATATTTCTGCTATTCGGGATAAAATGTTATAGCAACCTGTTTCGGATTTCATTTCTAATCAAAAGTAAAACATAAAACGTCCATATTGAATAAGAAATGTAATTTCTTACGGTAAAATATTAAATATCAATGCACCATTATTTAGTGAAAATTAACAAAATAGTACAATTGATTGTAATTGTGCATATGAAAAGTTAAATATTTTACTAAAATTATGTCAAATACAATCTTATAATTACGATTGATTCGTCTAGTAAATACCATGACAGATAACTTAACACTTTTTGGAATGTGTGATTATGAAAATCAAAAACAGTCAAACACAGTAGTAGGAAGTATACAACAGTATGTTTGAAAATAGTCAGTTAAGCGATAGTGATCATAATACATAATGCGTCACCTCAACAATAGTTAAAGGATAAATGAACGTTTTGTTTAAATAATGGATAATACATAAAATAAAAAAAAAGTATAAACATGCAGATAGATCTTGATATTTTAAGTCTGAAAAATATTAGTGTTATTAACGAGTACTTAATAATAAATGTTTATTGTAGAATAATAAATGTTGGCGTTAGTGTTATAGTTTAAAATGGTTAATCACTTAGAAATTTTGTTTTCCCATTCGGCAAAGTACAGTTAAGAATATTATAACTTATAAGCCTCTTTTCCTGTAACAAACCAATAGCATATTGAAAGGAATCAAAATAATATTTTAGTATCATTTAAAAACATTTACATATAATTTACATAATCTTGTATAATATACATTATTAATTAATGTATATAATAAAATTTGAAAAGTTTAGTAAGAATTGCAATTCCTTGTAGTAGGGAATTGAAAACAAAATATTGAATGTTAATGTACCATTATTTAGTGAAAATGAACAATCGGGTGGGAGAGAATTATTTTATATAATGTACCATAAGACTTGTTACTTTATTAGTATTTTAGATGAAAAATGATAAAACATCTTATATGCTGTTAAACGATTTGTCGAAATTTTTTGTTATCTATTACAGGTATTTTGGACGACTCTTTCATTTGCCTTAGGATATGAAATCGGTGGTGATGTAATTCGTGGAACACCGTGCATAAAGAAGAATCACCAATTGTTTTGTCCAACAGCAGGAAAAAGTTACCCAGTGTAAGTAAGTAGTAGCTAAACTACCCTCATATGTTTTCGTATATCTGTAATCAAACTAATATTTTCAAGAATATTATTGATAGTATATGATTATTATTTATACAACGATAAGAGTTTAAATCGTTATTAACACACATGATACATCGCGTTTACATACACAGCAAGTTGTTGAAATTCAATACACCGGTACATGAAAGATTAAAGTATTTATATTACTATAAATAATTATTAATCAATATAAATATTATTCGCGAATACCACATGACATCTGTGACATCAGAGTCCATGATTTAAATCAACTTATCACGCGCAGATTTAGAATTCAAAATAAATTTTTATTTTTTGAGCGTTGAAATTGTTTGAATTTAGATTTAAAGTAAAATATATTCTTAGCAAATACATTTTTTTGTTGAAATTTAGAGACCGAATCGATAGATTTATTGATGAGAACAAAGCGTTAATGAAACGGATGTACGGTGAATTCGAAATGATGGAGAACGGACCGTTTCCCAAAGCAAAGAGGTCAACAGCTCGGAAAAGAAGACAGGATTCCAGTTTTTCAGATAACCAATCAAAGCCGAATAAGCTTCCTACAAGAGGGCAGCCTCCAGACTCTGGAAGGTATACATGATTTGCTTTTTAATTTTATAAATAACGTTTACGACGATCCGTGTGCACGAATTACGCACGTTTGAAAATATCTATTTGCTCTGTACACACGATGAATGTTTTAGTATTTTTGAGTTTTTATTGAAACTTAATATTAATCTTTCACTCTTTGTTTCCATAAATATTAGATTTAGTTTACGGGTGTACCACAAGGTGGTATACTTTCCCCTTTTTTGTTCTACATCTATGTAGCAGATCAACCAACCATGCAGCAAACCGTCGTAGCGGATTATGCCGACGACAAAGTCATTTTATCTATCAATGAAGATCCTATAATTGCCTCATCAAACTTACAAGTACATCTTAACCACTTATCCGAGTGGTATGATAAATGGCGAGTCAAAATTAACCAAAATAAATCTATACACACAACATTCACACTCAAACAAGGAATATGTCCAAACATTACTCTCAACAATGTGCTCATTCCCAAATCTGACACACTTAAATATTTAGGGCTATTCCTCGACAAAAGACTCACATGGAAAAAACACCTCCAAACCAAACGACTAACCCTAAATAATCGCATGCGTATGCTTAGTCCACTGCTAATTAGGAATAAGTGCTCCACCCTAAACACTAAACTAATAATTTACAAATCGTTACTTAAACCAATTTGGACGTATGGGCTACAATTGTGGGGCGCTGCCAAAAAATCTAACACTAATCGAATCCAAACGTTCCAAAACATATCATTCCGACGGTTATCCAACGCTCCGCCCTATGTTTCTAACCTCGCTCTCCATAATGATCTCCATATGAAAACAATAGCTGAGGAGGCACGCATTTTTTTATACACGATTTCATAAACGATTCCAAACCAATCCTAACCCTCTCATCAAAGATCTCTCCATCCCTACTCTCCCGGGAAATCCTAACCGCAGACTAAAAAGGAAATGGTGCAGAGACCTCTTACAAAACCCTAATATCTAACGTCTCATGGTCTTAAATTAAATTAAAAAATAAAAAAAATAAAAAAATAACTAACTAATTCGATTCAAATTCAATAGCCAAGAGTCACTAATGGGTGGCTGCTTAACTCACAACTTTCATGTCAAAATACTCCCATCATATTAACTTATTGTGCAATACTGTACAGATTGTTTATGTCTAATAAAAATATAAAAAAAAAAGTTTACGGTAGTGTGATATAATGTATTGTATATCCGTGGTCAGAAATTGCAGTGTCACCGTGAGTTCTCCAGACTCCAATAGTATCTTAAATATTAACAGTCCTCTTAAGACAATATTTTTTCATTCTTTTTTTCTTTAAATTAAGCACATTTTGATTTTCAAATGATATTTTGTTTTATCTTTGTAATTAAATATTATTAATTTGCGAAAAGTAGAGTTAATACGTTAAATACGTTATAATATATCAACAACTATGTTTCTACCAGCAATCGTCTTTAATATATTACAAAGTGAACTAAGTACAAACAGAATACTTTATCTGATTATTAAACACAAATACCATAACTCAACATAGCTTCAGTATACTATTTTAGCTTTCCATCGTCGTTTAACGAATATCTTATGAGTAAATAAGTTGTATAGAAATTAAGAGTTTTTGGAAAGTTATCACTTATCATTATACTCATTAATTTTGACCGCCTAATTGAAAAGCTCAAGGCTTAATGGAATAACTTTGTCGCGGCTGAAATGAATATTTAATCGTAGTACTATTAGAAATGTAAATCACATTTTAAATTCAATGTCAATGAAATTCGTTAAGTGTATAATTTGATTAATGCAGGAGTTTAATTAGGAAAACCCACATTATGTCTTACGTTACACGAAGACGACTGTGCTTTAGAAAGTTATTAGTCATAACATAACATTTTTGTTCCATCACAACGCTCTTAGCCATATTTACTCAATTTTAAGCCATCATTAATGTTATTCATGTTTCATAATAAATTTAAGCAAGCCCTATTTGTTTTACATTACGCCACCATACTACGTGTGTACAGGTATTAATATTGAACTATTTTAACTTGACTACAGTACTGGTACTGATAAATACTTATATTATAAAATAATAAAACACGCAACAGTTAACCTCTAAGTACATCACGCATTCACGTACTAAAACGAATTTAATGTCAACCGAATTATGACTTCTTATTATGTTGTATAAATTTTAATCACCGTACAAGTGAACATATTATATATTTCAGTTAAATTTTATTTTTCGAGAAATTGTTGCAACGTTTATTCACTAAAATTTCTTAGAGAGTTCATAAAAATTAAAATCTAAATACTCCGAGGTTGTAAAATGTTTTAGGAAAGTTTAATGTTATTATATGTAAGATAATAACGCTTAATGTATTATAAACGTCATCTACCAACGACAATGACGAGTGTACGATATTATGTTCGAGTTAAAATGTCACTTTCGAAATAGTAATAACACTAATAACCATTGTAATACTATTATATTGATCTTCCATACATAGTAATGAATAAATATTTGATCTTACAGGATTGACTCTTGCGAGTCAAAAGTAGAAGTGGTCACGCCGTATTGGGCTTCGAACAGCGTAGGTAAGACTAGAGCGATCGTCAATACCGAGCATTTCGAACAAGCTATTCATCAAGAGGTCTGCACGTGAGTTAAATTAAGATGTTATGTGTAAAACATAAAATCAATGTAACGGTTTTACGTATATCTCATACCAACGTAGGCAGGCGCGCAGTTAAGGATGTGCACCGACCGAACTCGTATCACTTTGAACTTTTAAGGGCCGGTTGATTTCGGATCATTTGAACCGGGCTACTACCCACCAGTAAGGTCTGGTAAAATTATCGTCGAAGGGAAAATAATTCAATTCAAATCTGCAGACCCCTATTACGTTATACACACGTGATTCCGGATTTCTATGCTAAATCAGTTCAAATATCAAACATGCCGCTTGAGATAAAAAATCGAAAATATTAAACATTAGTCACTTTTAAACAATTTTGATTCAATACGGTTACAACTAAAACATCTGATGCGATCGGTATGCGCAGATATTTTTAAAACATTTCTTTGCTAGCTATGAACACAACGTTCAGATATAACTCGTTGATAATATCTTCGAATCGACGACTGCACTTTAGTGATTATTGCAGGTCTAAGATTTATATGAAAAAAAAATCGATTGAAAACGCATCTATGGTCAAAACTCAATATTGACTTGCCTACATTAATTGCGCCTCTAGACACGCGTAATGAGGTCTTTTGATTGAATTCGTTTTATGTAAAATATGGGTTAATTTTTTTTTAAAAATACTGTATGTTTAAACGACAAAAGTACATCAATTAAATATTTTTCATCGCGACGCCGCGTTATTACATCGTATAATAAAAAAATAAGCTCAACGTAAATGTATAAGTATAATATATTACGTCATTGCTCAAAGGGACGTAGTTTGACAATAATAACCTAAAGGACGTAGTTTGACAATATTTGTAGACCACCACTGACGTCAAACCGTATTCGTTTGACGGCATTCCGCTGGTTGTGGTTATTCGTAACTTTTTTGGTTCAAAATGTAACTCTTTGTCCAAAACACGTTCGGCGCGTATTCGCCGCGTCGACTTGATCCTGCAACCGCGTTGTTACTTACCTGATAGACTTTTTTCGTGTGAGAACCGATCTGCGGCTGATAAAAACATTGTTAACTTATTGTTCACAGCAAGACGCTAACCGGGCGCTGTTCGGGAGATTGCGGATGCGAGCAGAAGTACAAATGGCACAGACTGCTAGCGTACGATCCCGACAACGATTGCAAAGGGATTTTCATGGACTGGTTTCTATTCCCTTCGTGCTGCGTGTGCCGATGCGATTCCACGGCTCCGAATAATGTTTGAACGAAAAACGTATAGTTATTATTATCATTATTATTATTATTATTATTATTATTATTATTATTATTATTATTAAATTGTTCGCGCGCGTACATATACATTATACATACCATATATATATATATATATATATATTTCGTAGCTACTATTTTATCATATACTATACATACCTGTAAACTGTAAACGTATTGTAATATTTATTAAAATTCAAATACTGTACGAACTACAGGGTGTACTTATATACGCTGTACGTATCACATTATACAAATATCCAATGCCTATATTAAGTCTTAGCCACGTAGTATGTATAACTGCAATACTGTATAAATATATTATATTTTGTGTACATACATATATTATTATGTAGTCTTTCAAGTCTTTGGTATGCTCGTTGAATTTACAACAATAAATTACATTACATATTAACCCATGACCAATGGTATAATAATATGTACAAGACCTAGTCCGAGTAATAATAGTTCTAAAACATTTCAACTAGTAATATTTTTTCGTGTAGGTGGCACTCTCGCACGGATCAGTATTCATTTCGCGCTAGAAGCTTACAGCATTTGCGTCAAACTATTATGTGTAAATAATTAATTTTTACATTTCGGTCGTAGGCAGGCGGGTACTTTCATAGGTACCTGTGTACGCAATAATACATACTAATAAACATATTTTAATAAACGTGTAGAAAAGGAACCCGCGAATTCCTAGGACGAATTATCTATTTTCAGGAACAAAACAGCCGGGGTATTGCTTATTTTTTTTTTCAAATATATTTAGTATAATAAGGGCATTTCTAACAAAAATTGTCGTGCCATTTATTTTTAATTACAATGTTGTCTTAAAATATTTCGCTTAAGATTGTACTTGCTTGTGTGTTTTACAGGATTTAATGCGAGTCACTCATACAATTAGTGTAATGGAATAATAATGGTTGACGATTACAAAATACGAGACACCTTGAGTTTTGATGGTACAACTTTTTGATTTTATTTCAATCGGAAACAAACAGAACGAGTTTCTATTCTCTTAAAAACAACGTTGTTCTTGTTTCGATACATTTTCCGACGTCGATAAATGTTTTTAATCACACACGAAATTGTTTTCATAAATATATTTGTATTTTACACACGACTTTCAGTATTATTGCACGAATCGGCTACGCGCTCAATGATGCTGATAGTATGCAAATGATGCGTTTTTAATTATTTATATTATTAAGTTGCGGTCGACTGTTGTGCCTGACCTAAGGTATAGAATATACTACTTATCCGTAAACTATTTCAGTGTACATCCTGTATATTGTGTAACTCGCGGTCGTAATACGGTGATAGTTTTTTTTTCCCCGCTTTCTTTAAACTGCATATACTCGTAATATAAATATGTTACCAATTGATAAATATAATAATTATAACCGTTAGAGGTACCTACATTCCGGGCCGGTAACCTACTACGTTGCATATCAACCATACGTTCAAATATGCGGCGGTACTTTGATTGAGTAACACGTAGCTATGAGAAAAATTCAAAACGAAATAAAATTAATATTTACATAATTTACACCAAGTCACCTGGACGGCTAGACGTGTGCACTGTGCACGTTACCTACGCATACGTCATATAATACATATTTACCTAATGTAGGAAATTGATCGCATGAATGTAATGTTGTTATGTTCAGTGGCGTAGGATTGTAGGAAGACTCGTTAGCGCATAGCGCCCCTGGCAAACCTAGGAAAATGCGCCTTTTTACCGATTAAAAAATTGACGAAAATACGGAATGATATTTTTTATGTATATAATTAGGTAATACAAAATTATTTAATTATCAGTTTTTATTACAATGTAAATTTCAAACTTTAAAAATTTTCTTTTCTTGCTTTAAGGCTAGAGAATTCATCGATAAAAATAAGTACCAATTTTAAAGCGCAAATTTGCGCCCCTGGCGTAGGCACAATACCCTTGCTACGCCACTGATTATGTTATGGACGGGAAGTACAACTTTTTACACCTATTCAGTTATATTCTACCACTCGAGATGTTGTCGTGTCCCTGTTACGATGGGATATATTTTGTAGGTACGCATTTTATAACATACTTATATTACCTATCGAAAAACTTGCACCTACGACATTAATACCTACTGCAACGATAACGTGTTTATGACGTTTATACGGCTTGGTGCCAAAGCTTAAAAATATCTTGATTAGGTTTATTGTATAGCGATCGAAATAATATTGTTGTATTGCATACTATGCGGCTCTTACCTATACTTTTTTTATGACGACCATTTTAGTTTTTGTCTTATGAATTACATCTATTTTTAAGTGTAAAGTGTATTCATTTAGAAATAATTTTTATGTTCACGTTTAAGACCAATCGTATTACCTATTTCACTATATAGTTTTTCACTCGCCGCTTTCAGAGCATACTGCGCGTATTACATATACACCCTACAAGAATATCACTGCTGTGTGCACTATAATAATCACAAACAGCAAAAAACAAGTGGGTCGAACAATAAAAGTTTATTTAAAGTTTTCAAAGTAAGGAATCTTAACATTTGTTAAAAATGATTTTCTTATTTAAACACTTGTTATAATATGCAACATTGTGTATAAAACAGAACTTCTTGCAAAATGGAATGATTCTGCACCTTCAAAAGACAAAATGCTCACCGAAAGTTGTTACGTGTACGAATTTCATTTCGAAAAGAATGCTGCGTCGACCATTAATGTTTTATAGTTTTATATGCTGACGAAATTGTGCAACATAGAATGAAACAGTCTATAAAGTTAAATAATTAGACCGCCGTATTAAGATCAGAAGCGATTCCACCTAAATTTCCAAATCTACCATTTTACTTAACAGATTATAAAACTAAAAGAAAACCTTCTCTTGAAACATTTATAGATGTGGTATAATAATAGATCTAAGCTATGTCTGACATGTCCTGAGACCTGAAATGCGATGCTCTGAAAATACCAACGAAGAATTTTCTTTACAATACTTAAAAGAAATTCTAAATAGATTAGAAAAACTACTTTCACTTGTAATTACAATATTTTCTTCATGCAATACAAACTGCAATTGATTTATGTAACGTGTATTAATACATACTTTTAATCATCATGTAGGTATACTTACATTTTTGCATGTCAAATTATTATACTTTAAAAACGTTATAAAGTATTATAACATAGCACCCCTATCATACAACCGGCTTCTGGTGGCAGAATTACCGTGCCCTTTTTGTCGGACACTCGGACCACTTGGTAAACGGAGTTTACTTACGTACGGGGTTTGGTATCCTTACGTCTAGAGGTCTTCTTGCTCATGATTTTTCAAACACTTTTTTCTAAATAATTGATCAAGTTTCACAAAATAAAATTAAACCATTCACGGGTTGATTAAATTGATGTGTTACAATGAATAAGATTCGAGATCGACACAGGTTCCAAACATAGTATAATGATTAATGACTAATGAGTAATGAGTAGGGCTCGGAAGTTGATGCATTTTGCATTTTTTTTTGGAACTTTTTAGACGATGCTCTCCTGGCCACAAATCTGTTTCATAAGCATGTGAATCTAAATAACTAATTTTTATTTTGCATTTTTTGGTGTTTATTACTTTTTAAGTCATTTTTTGAGATTTATAGGTCATTTTCCAACATTTTTAGTTTTTTTTACTGATTTCACACTAGTTAATTTCTTATCGTTTTTTGTCGACCATTTTGCCGATAACTTAAACCACAGACTAAGATTAGTACCTATCCAATTTTATCTCGACAATTACATTATTGTCGTTGTCGTATTGTAGAGAATAATATTATACCTACATTTTATTATTTTTTTCCTAATATTCGATTAGTATCCAATTTTATCTCGCCGATTACAGTCGTCGCGTCGTTGTCGTGTAAAAGTGAATAATATTATACCTACATTTTATTATTTTTCGTAATATTTTCGAAATGCCGAAAATTAAAACGTCGGTTAGTGCTCGTCTGCGTGCATTGGTAATGATTTTGATTTTTAAATAATTTGTAAGCATTGATAAATTTATAAAACAAATATTTTTAATTTTTTAATTTTCTTATTTTAAGGACATTTTTGTCATTTTTTCATATTTTTAATTTTATAGTAAAATAGAGTAAAATATTTAAAAAAAATGTATTTTTATTAATATAAATAATATTTGTAATTTTTTAGGTCATTTTTTTAGGACATTTTTTGCCATTTTTTATTGTTTTTAAGGTCATCAACTTCCGAGCCCTAGTAATGAGTAATGACCAATGTCCAATAAATTGTATCATCAGCATTTTAAAAATATCAATATAATAAAAAACGATATTCATCTTTCTCATTACGTCGGAAATATAATTAATGCACTGGGGAAAATAATATTGTCAATTCTGGGCGTCGAGAAAAAAATTTAAAAGGTGCTTTTATGTTATAGACAAACGTGGTCCATAACTTATTGGTTGAAACGACGTGCACAATATTAATTATTCACAATTGTTTATACAGAATATTATATATGTAATAATATCACAGAACACGTACCTAGTCACATTAAACAATATTTCGTTAAAGGAAAGCGATGTTGCTTAGTTGACATTTGCTGACTGAAATGCGTGCTGTAGTATAACATTACTATAATCATTATTGCTCGACGTTAAAAACTTATTTTTATTTGATTTAATTCAGAACAAAGAAAAAAGAAAAAATACTATTAGGTGTTTTGCTAAATATTTTTCAAGTTAAAAAAATTAAAAAAGGTTCCTTTAATAAACAAAATTCTAAAATTCAGATACCTCTTAAAGTAAAACTATGAATAAATGTATACTACTATACCAACCATTATTTGAACAAAGAACAATTTCTTACTTTCTTTTTTAATAGTTGTATGATTACTAACACTAATTTTAAAAACAAAATATCAAATTATATTTAATTGTGAGAGTGTCATTACCTATTTGATATTTCATGTTTATTTTAATATTTGTGTTAGCATAATCTTATAAAAATATCTCCTATGAGTATTTATAGAAGACTACATACTTTAATATCCTTGACATGAATGTATATATATATTGTATTAGGTTAAAATGGTGATATCATAGTTGAGAAATTACTAATAAATTCTTGGTTTTTTTTTTATCAGTCTTATAGATTTTCTTACATATAAATATTATTTTTTTATACAGAAATTGACATTATTTAATCAGGAACGAGTTAAGGAAGCCTACTATAATATCATGTACATATAGTTATAGAGAGAGAAACAAGTTTATTAAAACCAACTGCCCCTACAATTGGGTTGCCTACGTGTCACAGTGTAAACATTCAGACATAATTGTTACAGAAGTAGTTAGTATTGTCAAATATGTAGTAGAAAACTATGTAGTAGAAACCTAAATAAATTAAATGTCTTCATTTGGAAATAAAGTATTCATATTTTGGTACCTATGTTAATTTTTTTAATACTAGCTGGTATAAATTCATATTTAACACTCATATTATAATATTTTTTAACACTGACCAGTATGAATATAATCTAGCATCTGAATATAATTTACAGCTATGTACTAGTAACTAATGAACATAATGAGTTCTTAACTCATGTTAAGAAACCTACAACAGTAAAATAATAAATCAATTAATATTAATTGGAACGTAGTAGAAACATCACACAGTATAAATATAATAGAGCAAAGCTGCTGTACTTCCATAAGGGTATGAAGAAGTATGAAAAGTAATTTAATATAAATAAAGAAAAATTAATATAAAAATATTTAATATAAACTCTTCTAAATAATATTTAATTAAACCGTGATGGTACTTGACTAACGCATATTTGAATAAGTAATGAGAGAACAATTATATTCTACAAATACATTTAAATCTCAATAAATATGAATATTAGTTTTGGAAATTATAGAAAGGATATTTACAAAATAAACCAAAAAATTCAAGAAAAGATAAATCAGAAAAATAGAAAAAATGTATTTTTTATTTATATACCTTTATATTATATATTTATGGTTAATAAATTATAATAAAAAAAATATATTAAACCCATATAATAATCATAAAAAATAAACCAAATCATATAAAATATATGATATGGTCCCTCCCAAAAAACACTGGTTTTATTAAACCAGAAATATTATTTTTTATTAATAAACTCACACGGTTAAATTTACCATGTTTTTCTATTTAATGATTTTACAATATCAGATCATTTTATTACAATTACAATTACTAAGAAAATGGAAAACTTAATGATTTTGTATGATTCAGATGTCAATAATATCAAACATAAAACATCAAAATTGGAATGTTTCAAACAAATATTACTCGATCTTTATTGGCTGAACTCGAACAACGCAAAAATATATTTTCAATCATTTTAAACACTTCACCAGCACTTTTAGAAGCATCAACTTTGGAATGAATACCTAAAAAAACATACTTGTTATTACTGTTAAAATGTCCATAATATATAATCTATACGAGTACATACCTTTTTTATTATAGTAATCTATTAATGGAGCTGTTTGTTTATGATACAAATCAAGACGTTTTTTTAAAGCACTCACATTATCATCATTTCGACGAATAAGTGGTTCACCGGTCACCTAAAAGTAACAATAAATATTCAACAAATATACAACTTGTAGCTTAAATTGCAGAAGCTTGTAAGTTGGCCATTAACAAAATGTTGAACAGATCAATATTGACCATTATATGACCAATATTTACAGTAAGTGCTACTGATAATAATAATTAAATATTTTATTTTTATTACAATATTTGATAGTTTATTTAAGTATTTAAATTTTTAACAATTTTTTGAATTGTTAAATTTTTTTTACTGATTTACGCAATGGTTAGTAAATTGTTAAATATTTTGTTTAGTAAAACTCAAATATTCTTAATCATTTTATTCAGAAATTAGAATCTTGTAATAACAAATATGTTTATATATATATATATATATATATATATAGGTGCCTGTTCAGATGTACTAGAAAATCAAGTTTTAGAAAATCTAAATCTATAAATCTATATTTAATATATATATATATATACATTATGAAACTTTTAGAATAACCATTGAAAATCTTTTTATTTGAAAAGAAATAAGCTATAATACAATTCAATACATTCAAGTATATAGCAAGCAAAAAAAATATTTCTAAGACTTGGTATTCTAAAACTTGGCATTCTAACATATGACTTTCTGAAACCTGTCTCAATATCAAAAAACGAAAAAAAAAACATTTTTTTTTGCTTAAGTTGTCAAACATTACAGCAATGCAATTAAATAAACATATGCATACTTATTTTAAATAAAATGTTGTTCAAGAATATTTTTTATGCAACATTTATTCAAGCTATTCCTAGGTAGATTTAGAAATATTATATTTTATCCTCTTTTTTTTATATATATTTTTATAATATATTATGAAATCCATAATTTAAATAAAAAGTAGACCTAAAATAAATATTGGTCCTCAATTTACCAAAGATCTGTTAATTATTTATCAACAAACAGACAATTCAACATCATTTCTTTTAAATTAAGCTTACATCATCTTTCATATCGACTTTTGGTGGATGGAATTCGTCATGATAAGATCGGCCACTGGGAGGGTGAATCAAACGACCTGTTATGCGACGTACTAACAAACTGTCACTTATGCTAAACTCAATAACAGAGTCCAACTGCGTTTTCCGTTTTTTTAAAAGATCATCCAACTGAAAATAGAATTTGGTTTAAGTGTTGTAATTACTAATGAATTAGAACAATCCAATTGTTTTGTTTTTTACTTTTTCAGCTTGAGGTACTGTTCGAGGGAAACCATCCAATAAAAATCCTTGTCTACATTCAGGTCTATCTAGATTATGGTCAATCAAATCAACAACAATATTATCACTGACCAACCCACCTAAAAAAAAAAAAAAACATTAAGCAAATTATAAATTATGGGATACTAATAACGGCAACAGTTAAAAAAATATATAGAATAATGAATAAAAATATAATTCAACTGATTCTATGTTTTATACATTTATAGCAAATGCTCAGTGTCATTATCAATAAAAGTAAAGAACTACAAAGTAATATACATGGTCATCAATATTTTTATCATTCTAATTCCAATTATCTGTCAGTATATTTGAATAACTACCAAAAATCATGAAGTAAATTCAGAACATTAAAAATTAAAATTGATAAGAGATTTAATAACTTGCAAATATGTGACCAATTAAATACATAATAATAATAATAATAAAAGATTCAATGAAATCATGCATTAATTAGAATTTTCAAATATCATTTATTTAATTGGCTATAACAATAAAAAGAATTTTTTTTTAATATTAAATATCCACATATTATTATTATAATTTTAACAAAATTAATGTATTAAATTTATTTTAACTTTAAATAATTTTTCTGAAAATCTAACACAATTGCTTCAAATAATTTAATTATTTTTAAAGAGATAATTCTTATGATTTCTAAAATAGTTTTTATAAAATTTTATCTTCAAATATAATACAATATAATTTTAGAGATTAACTATAAATTATTTCTGAATTGAAATTCTCAAAATTATAATTGCTATTTATTTATCAATAAACTAAAAAAAACCTCCATAATTTTAATATATGTTTAAGGCTATAACTTTAAATTTATGATACAATTTAATCATCATGATTTATGATCTTCAATATTATAATTTAAATTACAGTTAAAAATAAAGAATCATCTACCTTCTAATTTTTTTTAAGAATTTGTGACATTTATTCTTCATTATGTCACTTTTAGATCCAGGAAATAATTTCATTAATTTTAAATACAGGTTATTATTTTTTCTTGATTGTTCTCATTACTCAATTAAATATAGTTTTAAAGTTAGTATCAATTCTAGTCTTAAAAGAGCATCAAATATAGAACCAACGTAATTATCAACTGAAATATTTGATAGCTGAACATTTTTTTAATAACATTTATATAATACAGTTCAAAAGAATAATGAAGACATTAATAAAATGACAAATCACTTTTTAGTTTTCCAATTTCAAAGGATAAATCAAGAGGTCAGTTTTTTTCAAAACTCCAATGATAAATCAAAGTCACATATATCATAAAAACAATAAACAGGTACACTTAAATACATTTTAACTAAACCACAACCAAAAATGTACTAAAACTAAAATAGTATAATATAAAAGGTTCTTAAAAAAAAATTTATACCAATAATTTTAACTGGTTACTATTTTAATTATAACAAAATAATACATTTGATTAATCATGCATAAGCACAATGTGTATGCACAGAAATGTTATACATTATATTCATGTAATCTAATTATGTAATGCTGATATATTCTACTGATTACTGTTTTTAACTGTTTATAATATACATTATTGTATTAATTAATTTAGATAATTTTTCAATTTTAATTTATTTTTATTAAGAATTACATTAATTTACATTAATTTTTATAGAATTACATAGGAAGTGAAAATTATAATTCTTATTATGTAATAGTAAGCGTATTGTGTCATTATAAACATTGAACAAACAATTATAGTAACAAAACTAAGGAAATGAACTTGAAAGATAAAATGAAATACCTTTTGTACATTGAACTTAAAATTATAAGACATAATAAAAAAAAAAAGAAATATTTAAACTCAAACATTTAAATTTATATTTAAAATTGCAAATTTATGATAATTAGAATTTATTGAGGTATGATAAATAATAAACAACTACTACTTAATACTTACTAATCCTATTCTCTTATCAACATAACAACTTAAGCATGTAAAATCAGCAATATAGGTGTCAACACAAGAAGTATTAAATCAAAATATTTAATTTTAGTATAAGTACATGAATGTAAAGTAAATTAAATAAATTTATCTTTATTGCTAAATTTTATAAAAATTATTTATTCATAATGTATTAAGTTCATTACCTAAATGCCAGTAATGGCACAAATTAGGAAAAACAAATATATAAATATAGAATAGGTTATTTTTTTAAACAATTTATAAGTACAATATATATTAAAATTATTTTTAATAAAATTTGATGCTAATTTATTTATTTAATTATGTATTCTTCTACTTATTTTAGAAATCACTCATTGTAATAATTTGTATTTCAGTACTCATGGGAACATATTATCATATTTGCTCCACTGACCCTCATAGATATTGTCGTCAAACAAAAGAAATTTAAATCTGATCATATTTAATTGAATTCTACGTAATTGAAAACTGTTAAAACAAATAAACAGGTGATAAATGTAATTTAAAAGTAGTGATAGTATTCTTAGAGTAGGTTAAGTCAAAAAGGCAAGATACAATCGAAAGAATTATAAAATTCAACAATATTATATCAAAGGGTTTAAATATTTTGGTAATTCAACCAAGAGAATTTTTTAATTTAACGCTCAAATTATATAAAAAAAGAAAAGAAATGCAAGAGTGCCCATTGCAAGATTGAAAGTATATTTACCTGTCTCCATGATATGTTTCACTTTCAGACCCAGTTCGGAACCTGACGACACTTCGGACCGCAACATGTCTCCCGTAGCCAGGTGACACAGGTAAAACTTCTGCAACAACTTGGGCGCCTGGAAGAGTGGAACGGTGGATTAAACAAGAACCGGTTGAATAAAACGGCTGGAACAAAATGTGACGGTTGCTTACCTGCGTGCCCTTGCCCGAACCGGGCGGCCCGAGGAGTACGGCGTTGATGCCGGGCAATTTGACATCGTCCTCGGGCTGCAGCTTCACGGCGGTGGCCACTGGCGACATGGCGGAGTTGTTGGGAAAACGACCGAGAGCCTACTCTGCGGGTGGAAAGCAAAAGGGGATGTGAAAATAAGCAGCGGGTCGCGAACCGCGGGCGAACGACGTCGGATAACGCGTGACAACGGACAGGTACCACTAACCGACCAGGACCGTCGACGCGCGATAATACGATCGACGTGTGCGCACGATAGTCGTTGGTCGTCACACGTCGTGTTTGCGCCGCGGCGGTGTTTTGCAACTTTCGAAAAACCGTACGGGAGAGGTTAAACAATCAGCTGGTGAACAGTGATAACACACGAGATAACGGGATCTCGTGGACGTCGGATAACGCAAGGACGTTGGATAAAGAGCTATTATTATTATTCGTCGCCGGTACCGCGGTCACGGGTAGTCGCTCACTTTTCCGTCTCCAATAGCCAACGAAACTTTACACGGCGATCTCTTTGCGAAGACGGTTCCCGAATGTGCCACGGCAGGACCGACTATTACAACCCCCTCTCTGATCATCCTTATATTCTAGCCAAAGATGTTGCCTCCATCAACATAATGAGAATCCCACCCGAATGACTTGAACGCAAATGGTGCCGTGACTTACTAATTTCTTGAAAATAAAATTATAACATCTCCGTGATGCGTCGCCTGTAGGCGGCTTCTTCCTCGCACCATTCAAGTTAGCAAATTCCAATTCTCAAATATACTTATCGTAGGTACCTAAGTATTGATTAGATATGTGTGCCCATATTTTATAACAAAAAAAAGTTAAAATTTATATCGTTTTGTCGAATACTCACCAATATTCAATCGTCATAAACCATAATAACACAACAATATAATTTGCCCAGGCCCGGATTAAGGTGTAAGCAGTGTAGGTTGTTGTACTTTGATTTAGGGGCACCGTGCACAAAGTGTTTTCTTATTAAAATATCTGAAATCTGAAAATTTCAGATTGAAATAGTAAGTAGTAAATACTAAGTTTGAAGAGACAAGCTCATGAAAAAATATTAGATATTTATGGGTAAGCACCGACTTTGTACAAAACACTAAGTTCTATTATTTTAAGAATCACATGTGAGACGTTGGCAACACATTTTATTGATGATAATATATATTGAAAACTCGATAAGGAAAAGCGTCCTTGTAGACGAGTGTATTCTTTTTTCAAAGTTAATTTCTATGGAAACAAGTATAAAATCGGTTTTCTTTATTTATAAGTTTATCAAGATCAAAGAACTAGAGTGCTCAGTGTGAATGTTTAGAAATAACTATGCGCATGTATCTTAGTACAGGCGCGGTTTCAAACTGTTCGGGTGAGAGAGCTTTTTCTGTTCTTAAAAGAGTAAAAACCTATTTGAGGTAAATCATGAAGACGAAAAGGCTAAATGAATCAGCAGTATTTACCATTGTAGCAGAATTGGTTAAAGGTTAGATTTTAATGATACTATCAACACATTTGGTTATCAAAGGGCAAGAAAAAGAAAAGTGTAAATAATGAATTTATATTTATTTTGTTAGAATATGCCTACACTAATTATGTTTGATTTGTATTATCTTACTTATGTGATCAATAAATCCAATAAATATTATTATGTTGTTTATTTAAGTTACATTATATGTTAAATATAAATTAAATAATTTTCATATTATTATTATTTTATTCATTAAGTTCAGTAATGATAGAATATTGAAAGAAAAATTTAAAAAATATAAAAATATACTGATAAATACAAATAAAATTTTAACAAAGTATTTTATAAAAGGCTAAAGAAGGGGCACCAAACTGTTGACACCCTATGGGCATCGTAAGCCTTAATCTGGGCGTGAATATACCGCGGGCTAAAGACCAACTGTAAGTTGCGATCCAATGTAACCTAGCTTTTTGATATAAATTGTGTCCAGTGTATTTTTTGTACATGCATAAACTGCATCCTGAGTTTATTATTATTTATATTACATTTTTTTTTTAAATTAATTAATTTCTTAAAAATCAAAAATCAAGTCATTCTGACTTAGGTATATATGTAGATGACCATTGCCTAACAAATTCAATTCGAATTCTCCCATTCGATTATTTTTTTTAGTATATACTTATTTTTCAATTGCTTCATGAGCCCCGAAATTATATGTAACAAACTATTTATTCTGGTATTTTTTTATATATATTTATATAATTGGTACTAAGTCTCAGTTATTGCAATTTATCCTTGGTGGAATCTTAACCTGATTACTTGAATAGAAGGCCAAACAGTTTTTGCAGCAGTAAATGTATAAATACGTTTCAAAATCGACAAACATTCGAACAGGGTTTAATTGCATGTTATTTTTTGTTCATTCTTCTCCTAAATGTTGAAATGCATCAGTATAATAATTAGTTGAATTTTATGGCAGTAAAAAATAAACAATTGGGAATGTGCGATATAACTAAGGTAAAGACTTCTAATATTTGTATATATTTTTGAAAGATTAAGATATAGCAGAGTTAAATATAAATACTGTTCATGATTTAAGGAATTTAAATCCATCAGTCATAATTCAAATATAATTTTATATTTTACCATTTTTGATTTTTAGAGCATATTTAAGGAAATTACAGGATGTAGCTTTCAAGTGTTACTAATGGTCATAAACTTACTAAAATCTTATATTTCTTAGTATTTTAGAGCGTTCGCTAAGGTGGGATTCGTATATAACGTCTATGTCTATTCATTTCTCGTGTACCACGACTATTAGTTCATTTACGTGATTTATAATACCATTGCAATTCCAAAGAAGAATAGAGAGTTTAACATAAGAGTTATTTATGTCATTCTCAATCAAACGTGAGATAACTGTTGTAAGGAGGAATATAAATGGGATTCTTATAGATTTAATTCCGATATGAAATTATTGATAGCTGAGGTAATATCGGTTTGTTGATATATGTAAGGTGAGGAAGGATCTTATTTCACATCGGAGGTTGCTTGAGAGTAAGATATTTGTAGTTAAGAGGTTTTAAGGGGGGAGGATCTGAATGTCGTCTGTGTGCTAGCTCGTGTTGTGGTGGGGCTAACATTTTGAGGAGAGGGTATAGATGTTGGCTTGTTGCGATGTTTTTGAAGTTAATTATGAATTTGACATCCTCTGTAGTTGGCGAGAAGGATTCCTTGACAGAGAGCACAGGTGGGTAATACGTCCTGTTACAGGACAACGATGCATGATTTTGACCGCATCGGATACAGCTGGTGTAAGTTACAGGGTGTCATCTAAGAACAGATACTATTGACCATATACCAGAATTCGATGATAGGGAATATGTTACGAAATGTAAAAACAAAAACTACGAAGGGTGAAGAACCCATATTTTTCGTTTTAAGTGCGAAATCTATCTTTGTCTTGACAGAAAAGATAATTGCTTTAGAGACTTTCACGCTAACAAATAAGATATGTTGTAACCATAGGCGTGTCCAGACTTTATTCGCAGATCGTGCACAGCAGTGGCATATTCAGGGGAGTAGGTTTCTGCACCCCCCATCACCCCCTAAAAAAAATCATATCTAATAATGATTAAATCAGTTTTACTTTTTTTATAAGGAATTAAAAACAATATTCCTTTTATGATATAAATAAAATAACTAGGCAATATAAAATAGTATTTTAAAATATAATTAATTTGTAATACTTTTTACAAATATTTTTATAATCACAAATGGTCTTAATATATATTATAATTCTAAACGTCGTTTTGTTGGTATCATCACTTTAAATTCCTCTATAACTTCGTCTTAATTAATATTTGTTGTCATCTGTTGTTCTATGAATAGAAACATTAAAGCGTTAAGTCTTTCCTGAGTCATGGTGCTGCGGATTTATTATACATTTTTTATACAGAAGAGGACTGTACTTTTTTATATTTTTCTATGGTTTTAAAAATACATTTTATTTGATTAGTTTAATAATAGTAATATTAGTAATATTAGTAAAACTAAAAATTGTAAAACAAATCATAAAATTACAGTCTGTTTTGTAAAATAATACTAAATTATAGGTAACCTTAATCAAATATTTATATATGTTATGTTTAGTATAGTTACAACCATAGACGTATCTACAGGTCTTGCCTGTCATGCACAGGCATGACCTGCGAAATTTGATCAAACCAACATTATAAATTGCGGTACATAATAATATAAACTTTTTTTTCTTAGATTCTGATTTCATATTACATTTTTTTATAGCTATAGTGTACCCACTTAAAACTTTGCGAAAAAAAATTCCAAAAATTATGTAACTCGCCAAAGTGATTTTTAAGACTATAATTATAATTGCTATAAAAAGAAAAAAATTTTAAGTTTAAAAAAGTCAGGTCTTAATGTTTTAACTCCATCTTTAACATTTAAAATGTTTTTAAGTATCATAGTTGATTCCGACTAAAATCACAAGGTTTCATAGTTTACCTCAACGTATAAATCTATAATTTTTAAAATATTAATAAAAATTACAGCAAAGATCTTTCGTGAAGTATACATTTTATTTCACTTATAAATTACAATACACAATTGTTGCCATAGGTAGCTTACATTGTATTATTTTACAAACATAACTCTAGTTATGAAATATAAATAAATAAATTAAAATATAATTGGCAATACAATAAAATTAGACAAAAGACGTTTACAACATTCCTATTCACAATGAAAAAAGCTCAACATTAATTTAATATTCTATTGTGATACAGAAATTTTTCTAGCTCAATATGCCAGTACAGTATAAGTTGTTTACCTTCTACGGACTGCCTCTTGACCTGTGGTGACGATGTTTCTTTACTGTAGAATCTGAAGAACCATGACACAGTGTCAACGATCCCGACAAAATAAGCATTGCAATGATCATCCAGATCATCCCCATGCATTTATTTTGCAGCATATTCAAATGGCGTTCGTTGGCTTAATATTTGTATATTTACTTATTTATATTGAGTATTCTCTCATATACACTTATAACATATTATGCAAGGATACTGGTGCAACTTACAAAACTGTTTTAGCTCTTTATAGTATTAGTTTATTTATTTAACCGCTACGGTAAATGTAACTGTTTGATGTCCTGTTCATCAAATTTATATAGTTCAACTTGCCAATCTATTTATTTTATGTCAAAAGTTCATTTCAAATGTGACACATCTGATAACACTTGCGCAGTTGCATGTATGCATAATGTAATCTACTATATAGTGTTAGTATTTTCACGTTCTAAATATTATATCGTGCCAAAGAAAATATAATTAATACATCCGACCAAAGTGTACACATTTGAATCCCGAATTCTTGGTTAGATATGGTTCCTTAAATCATAATCTATCCTTACATTTTAAATGGTTTTAAGAATGAATATTTTATAGCATAGTTGATTCCGATCTAAAATCACAAGGTTTCATAGCTTACCTTAATCTATAATTTTTAGAATATCAATATTAATCACAGCAAAGATATTTCGTGAAGTATAAATTTTAATTAAATTACAAATTATAATACATGTTTATATTTATTTAGATATTGTTGCACAGGTATCTTACATAAACATGTTTTTACAAACATAATCCTAGTAATGAAATATAAATAAATAAATGAAAATATTGTTGACAATGCAATAAAATTAGACATAAAACATTTATAACTTTCCTATTCATAATGAAAAAAGTTTAACGTTAATTGTTAAGAGTGTTACTAACTGGAGATTTTCGGCAAACACTACCAGTCTTACCTATAGAGACACACGCTAATGAAGTGTCACCAATAAAGTCTTCGTATATGTTCGTATAATTTAGACTTTAAAAGTACATACCCATATACCCATGCGTCGTGAACCTGTCTGGACTTACTGCGCAAGGCAACTCAAACCTACCGCTGGTAAAACGCTCACGCAACAACGTTGTATTCATTTTTTTTTTCACACGAAATGCGGATGCAGCCGGAAATATTTTGTCCTTATACCAACGGAATCGCATAAATTGTATAAACGATAATAACAGTAATTCCAAAAAATTATATTATTATGTGTGTTTATTAAGAGTACTCGAAAAGTACCAATGAAATATTACAATATCAATCGATAAACAATGGTTTAAAATACAATAAAAAGATTCGATACATTTTTAAATTATTTTTTTAATCATCCCGTTTTTTATAACCTCCATAGTCACCTCTGGCATCGCAAAAGTGTGTTACCAATCCCACAAGAATGATGCACACAAGCATGGTCTTCCAGCCGACGAAATTGAAGTGATCCGTGGACAACATAGAAAATGTTTTTGAGTGGCTTAAACTATGTTGTGTTGTTTTGGTTCTGAAGTGGAACTACCTATACGATATGTGTCTGCAAACTTGTAAATATTTATAGAATCAAAAAAGTAATTACCGTCAAACGTTATGAATTTATTATTGTAATTAATTAATGCGCGCTAATGTGCTATTCTACACTCGACGCGTCAAACAAATGTAATAAAAACTAAACCTATAATATAAATTATTATTATTATTAATATATATTAAATTAGTTTTATTAATAATAAATGATTGTAATTTAGTGCAGTGTGACGTGTATGGTGTATCCTATGGACACGTGACGTAATAATAACGATAATAAATTATTAGTTTTTCGCGTAAATCGTAATCGGTGAACAACAGTTGTATTTGAATAAATATTTAATTTGAACTGAATCCCACTGAAAAAACGAGAAATTGTCAATTTGAGAATAATTTGGTATGAGTTACCTGTGTTTTTTTATATATTGAAACGAATTTAATTTGTAGAATTGATAAAAATGAGGTTATTTCTGTTTTTGCAACTCAGTATAATAGAAGAATTTTATTATGCTTTAAAGATTATTTTTTTTCCGTTAACTAAAACATTTAAAAATTGTCCATTTAAATAAAAGATATATTTCCGCATGAATTTTTCCGCTATATATTAACAGCTGTGTCTTTAAATCCAAAATAATTATCATAATTAGCGCTGCTAGGGTACATGTTTTTATTATTATAGTCTAACTGAATTACCTAGCTTCACCGGTTGATAATTATAAAAGTAAAATTTTAGTAATAGTGAAGGATTATATATAAAAGTTTGTGATTCCTACCGATGAATGATTCAATCTAACGATTTTAATTTTTTTGTATCTATAATTAAACCTATGTAAACTGGTATTTTTCGTGGGGGCTTAGGACTCCAGACTTTCCTCCGAAATTATGCCCCTGGACTAGTGGTTCCCGGGTATTTACCCAGTATATCTAAATTTGTCGCCTGGAGCAGCTGCCTCTTCCCCCATCCTTAACCTGGCACTGAGTCGTATCCTATGTTTTATTTATGCGTATAATTAATGTTTATAATTAAGAACTCGTACCTTAACAAATTAATACATCGACGTTTTGCATTTTAGATTTTAATTATACTCATAGAAAAATAAATGATTTCAAATCAAATTTGATTGTACTCAGTCCCAAATTATGATAAAAAAGGGCGAAATTCTTAGGTCGAGTGAGACTCCACGGAGGAGTGAGTTACGGAGATGGGTGAATTGTACTGCTGTTTTTATACGATTCTGAGTGAAAGAGGTTGGAACGATCAGTTCATTTAGTTATGTTTATAAAAGTAAAATAGTCTTGATTGTCATTTTATCTAAATTTCAAATTTTTATAAATAACTTAAAAATAGTCGAAATATTTTTAAACTCATACCATCTCTAGAAAATTATAATGTAAGTATATTGTTAATTTTTTTAAAATCACTCACAACTTCGATATATTGAAATACAAATAATAAAATAGAAACAATGTTTTATGTTCTAAACAACCATTTACTTACATCACTTGTGTATACTTCATCGTCCGAATCTACCTCAGAAGCTGCTGCATATTTCCGAATACTTACTATGTTTACAAGAACAACAATTTACATACTAAGTAAACACGAAAAAAAAGATGGTGTTTAAAATTAAAACATTATTTTATTTATAAATAAAGCCAACATGCACTTAAAATAAATAATGTGTGTCGAACGTCTCACTGTAAACTTATAATATTTTATAAACTGCTTACACTTTGTTATAGTAGATATTAGCTTTCCAACCACTGAACAAATCAATTAAATAAATTGGTTATTCACCTTGTATACTATAAAACTGTGTACATTATAAACTTGCTTGTTGTGATCCTCTGGGTTGGTCCCGTAGTCCAGAGGTAGCTCCTAAATGGACTAACACTTGTATTTTACATCACCATGCGTTGGCAACAAAGAAACTTTCGCCTGATTTTAAATCAGCATTAGGTGTCGCTGTTCAGTAAGTGGACTTTATAAAATTACGTGCCTTGCCAACGAGGTTGTTCAAGAAGCTCTGTGAGAAAATGGGTAAGTGATCATCAGAATCTCATTTTACATACAGGAATTAGGTGGTTGTCCAGAAGTATAGTTTTCACCAGACTTTTTGAATTGTGGGATGAAGTAAAAATTGTCCTCATAGAGCATACAAAAACAAATATTTCTGAGTGGTTTCATGATGAAAATTGTCTAGTAAAGCTAACTTACCTCTCTGATATTTTCAACAAGTTGAATGAAAAAAAACTTGAGTTTACAAGGAAAAGAAACTTCTATTTTTCAAGCTCATTGGGATTTCAAGCTCAATGATCTCATTGGGAAGTTGGACTTTTGGGTCGAATGTGTACAAGAAAATGATTTTCATGTTTCTTTAACTTGAATGCAGTCGTATATGAAAATGAGAGCTCTAGTGACACCGATAATTGCAGAAAAAATAAAAGACCATTTAATTAATTTAAAATCTGGATTACTCTCCTACTTTCCAAAAATAAACGAAGATTCAGATAATTTGTGGGTACAAAATCAATTTTAATTTCAAAAGTAGCCAAAAGTGCTTTCATCTATTGAATACGAAAGTTTCCTTGAAATAATATCTTCTTCAACTTGTAAATCGAGTTCAAGTCACTTAATATCGAGAAGTTCTGTATGTCCATGGAAAGTGATTACGAACAATTATCTATAAAGTATAAAGGCTGTTACCATTTTATTGCCATTTCCAACTTCTTACTTGTGCGAATCTGGCTTTTCAGCGTACGCAAGAACCAAAAATATGTTTCGAAATCAACTGAACGCGGATCCAGACTTACGGATCCAACTATCTGGGATAACTCCAGATTTAAGAACAGTTATGAAGACTACTATAGAAAGATTCCAATCTTTAGATTAAATCTATTTTATAGATAGTAAGAAACAGATGTTTATTCTGAACTATGATTTGTGCATTAATAATATTGAAATAATTTGAACAAAATACAGCTTTAAAAACCGTCCTTGCTGTTGTTATTTTATATTAATAACAATTTTTGTGCCGGAAGTTTCCAACTGATTATTCATTTAAGTGAACAATCGATAAATATTCTGGAAAAATAATGTGGGTTCCACAAATTTTATAAGTTCCTGTAAAGGTTTCGTGAGTAAAAGATGTTGGGAAACACTGAGTCCTATATTCGTAACGTATACTCCAATATTCTAAAAAGAGTGTCTCAGCGCAATAAATTGCTGTGCGTTGCCTGTGTAGGCCGTACATACACATAAATCACGGTAGATTATACTCTACCGTGATATAAATATATTATATGGTTTTGTGTCTACTATCTATATTCTATACCTATGAATTATGATGTTCAAAATATCAAATAATCTATGAATTATGATAAAGCCCAATTTTTGGAAAAAATAACTGTTGCTTTGCTACAAAATATTATAGACACGTTAAAACAATTTTTATTTGAACATAGATTAGGATTTTTTCAGCTGATCCACCCACCCCCCGGCCACAATCAAAAATTATGTTCAAACCCTAGTACCAACTACCGAGTTTAGTTATTGTAGTCGACATAAGCGCATAATTATAATGGCTCCTATTAAAGTTTGGGATTTTTTCACGTGCAACAGTAATAACACAACAGCGATTTGTCGACTGTGCGAGAGAGTAATAAAACATTTCTAAGTCGACGACATGTTTGTGGAATCATTATAAATCACAACATGGACCTAAAAACGGCATTGGCGTGGAACGTTTAAAACGAAAAAGGTGAGTTAACATTGGTAAAAATTATTTATTTCAATACGATTATCATATATCTCGCGTAATCGTTTAAACAATTGCCATAAATCTAATTTCAACAATCAACATCGGAAAATATATTAGATTCTGAAAATAGCGAACATAATTTATCGAACCTACAATAACAATATTTTTCTTCACTTTATTCAACACTTTTTTTATTTCAACACTTTCTTGCACTACTGTCCCCGTCGGAAATTTTTTTAAATATTTGACATTTTCAAGTATTCCAAAAATAAAAATTGTAAGTGTAGGCAGTAGGTTAGTAACGTTTCCCCAGCCCTCCCATCATGAAAAAATTGACTTTTTTAAATTTTTCCTTCACAGGGAATTAGTATGTAATTTGTATGAATTTGTATGCCCATACTTGAAATTTGTATGACGAGGGTTTTCCCGGAAAATCAATTTTCTTACGGGAGGGCTGGGGAAACGTTTCCCCAGCCCTCCCATCATTAAAAAAATCGACTTTTTTAAATTTTTCCTTCACAGGCATTTAGTATGTAATTTGTATGAATATGTATGCCCATACTTAAAATTTGTATGACGAGGGTTTTCTCGGAAAATCAATTTTCTTACGGGAGGGCTGGGGAAACGTTCTCCCAGCCTAATTATAATTAAATTATAATTTATTTACATGTTATTAAAAAAAAATCATTAATCTGTATTACAGAATTATTTGAAAATTAATTTTATAAATGAAATACACTGTTTAAATTCCTCTACTAGAAGCCCGAGTATTATTTTAATTGTAAACTACTTAAAATCTATTATTATGAGTAAATACAATAATCGATGTACATAATAACTGTAAAAGAGGATGTAACCTACCTACATCATAATTTATTATTTTTATTTTACAATATTTTACACGTGAGAACTCTGTTATTCACGTGAGTATAGTTGATAGAATTTAAAAACATTTTGTTGATTTAGAAACAGAAAAATATATATAACTATAAGGTTACAAGCATACATAGTTGGTAGGTGAAAGGCTATAAGCTAAAAAGTAAAAGACGTCCTACACTTAACAGTACTTACCATAGTCCATATGACTGTGTAAAGTATATATAATATGTATTTTACTCCAATTTAGTGTATTAAATGTACAATAAAATAAATAAATTGCAGAATTTAAAATATGTTTGGGTCTTTGAGTCAAAGAAGGGCATAAATTCAATAGGATTTAATCAAGATAAAATATTATTAAAATGAAGAGTTTTAAACTTATCTAATTCAAATTATTTAAATCTACATAAAATATAATTAAAAATGTAAATAATAAAGTATACTTAGTTCATAGAATAATTTGTTTATTTTATTTTTATTAACATAAATATTTGAAAAATTGTTTAATTATATAATAAGAAAAATAAACCATAGCAAATTTTAACAAACAGTCCATAAGGGAAAGTCGATTTTTAATAATGGCCAAACTGGAAAAACGTTTCAACAAATTCTATGTCATCTAAATAGAAAAGCTATTCAAAATATTTATCACCATATTTTAGATATTATATTCTATGAATAAACTCGAAAATGTAATAAAATATAAAAATTAATTTAAAAAAAAAGGTAAAATAAAAAACAAGTATTGACAATAACATTCGTTCCGACAACAAATTCTGATACTAATCATTAATTGACTATATATCAGACTAGAAAGATAATATACGAATTATGTTAAAATAGCTAAAATCATACTACACGTAAAAGAACTATCGGTTAGGCCGTTAGGGAGTATCATATTATGACTTGCTAGAGATTTTTCATCGTATTTATCAAATTATAATTAAAATTAAATTCATATGTTACGTGTCATTTTTCTTATTCATTATACTAATTGTAAGAACTTAAGATACAAAATAATATCTTAAACGACTAGGCTTCCGTCCAAAAACGATACATGAAAATTAAAATATTAAAAAATAAGTAATAAATGAAATATAGTTGAAAATGTAAATAATAAATTATCCTTAGGTCGTAGAATCATATGTTTATTTTATTTTTATTAACATAAATATTTAAAAATTTTATTAGGTATATGATAAGAAAAATAATAAGAACAATAAACCAGAACAAATTTTATAAAATAAAATTTTTGTCTTTATTTTAATTATAATTAGGCTGGGAGAAGTTTCCCCAGCCCTCCCGTAAAAAAATTGATTTTCCGAGAAAACCCTCGTCATAAAAATTCCAAGTATGGGCATACAAATTCATACAAATTACATACTAATTCCCTGTGAAGGAAAAATTTAAAAAAGTCAATTTTTTCATGATGGGAGGGCTGGAGAAACGTTTCCCCAGCCCTCTTGTAAGAAAATTGATTTTCTGAGAAAACCCTCGTCATACAAATTCCAAGTATGGGCATACAAATTCATACAAATTACATACTAAATCCCTGTGAAAGAAAAATTTAAAAAAGTCGAATGGGGCAGGCTGGGGAAACGTACGTGAATTTTGTAGGTATTCATGATACGTACATATACATTATTTCTCATAAAATCTAAAAAAAAAAAGGTTGTTAAATTATTTTTGTAAACGTCCCGATCAGTACTTGAACTTTTATGACAACTCTATGAATTAGGTACATATATAAATGACCTCTGCGGTTCTGCGTTTAACGAGTATAATAATAAAGGTCAGATTTTAATGATACTATCAACACATTTGCTTATCAAAGTGCAAGAAAAATAAAAGTGTAAATAATAATTTTATATTTATTTTGTTAGAATATGCCAACACTAATTATGTCTGATTTGTATTCTCTTACTTATGTGATCAATAAATCCAATAAATATTATTATGTTGTTTATTTAAGTTACATTATATATTAAATATAAATTAAATAATTTACATATTATTATTATTTTATTCATTAAGTTCAGTAATGATAGAATATTGATAGTAAAATTAAAACAATTAAAAAATATACTGATAAATAGTAATCAAATTTTAACAAAGTATTTTTTAAAAGGCTAAAGTAGGGGCACCAAACTGTTAACAGCCTATGGGCATCGTAAGCCTTAATCTGGGCGTGAATATACCGCGGGCTAAAGACCGACTGTAAGTTGCAATCTAATGTAACCTAGCTTTTTGATATAAATTGCGTCTAGTGTATTTTTTGTACATGCATAAACTGCATCCTGAGTTTATTATTATTTATATTACATTTTTTTTTTTAAATTAATTAATTTCTTAAAAATCCATACTGACTTAGGTAAATATGTATATGAACATTGCCCCACAAATTCAATTCGAATTCTATCATTCGATTATTTTTTTTAGTATAAACTTATTTTTCAAATGCTCTATGAGCCCTGAAATTATATGTAAAAAACTATTTATTCTGGTATTTTTTTTTTATATACATACGTATATAATTGGTACTAAGTCTCAGTTATTGCAATTTATCCTTGGTGGAATCTTAACCTGATTACTTGAATAGAAGGCCAAACAGTTTTTGCAGCAGCAAATGTATAAATACGTTTCAAAATCGACATACATTCGAACAGGGTTTTATTGCATGCGTGAGATTACTGTTGTAAGGAGGAATATAAATGGGATTCTTATAGATTTAATTCTGATAAGAAATTATTGATAGCAGAGGTAATAACGGTTTGTTGATTTATGTAAGGTGAGGAAGGATCTTATTTCACATCGGATGTTGCTTGAGAGTAAGATATTTGTAGTTAAGAGGTTTTAAGGGGGGAGGATCTGAATGTCGTCTGTGTGCTAGCTAGTGTTTTGGTGGGGCTAACATTTTGAGGAGAGGGTATAGATGTTGGCTTGTTGCGATGTATTTGAAGTTAATTATGAATTTGACATCCTCTGTAGTTGGCGAGAAGGTTTCCTTGACAGAGAGCACAGGTGGGTAATACGTCCTGTTACAGGACAACGATGCATGATTTTGACCGCATCGGATACAGCTGGTGTAAGTTACAGGGTGTCATCTAAGAACAGATACTATTGACCATATACCAGAATTCGATGATAGGGAATATGTTACGAAATGTAAAAACAAAAACTACGAAGGGTGAAGAACCCATATTTTTCGTTTTAAGTGCGAAATCTATCTTTGTCTTGACAGAAAAGATAATTGCTTTAGAGACTTTCACGCTAACAAATAAGATATGTTGTAACCATAGGCGTGTCCAGACTTTATTCGCAGATCGTGCACAGCAGTGGCATATTCAGGGGAGTAGGTTTCTGCACCCCCCATCACCCCCTAAAAAAAATCATATCTAATAATGATTAAATCAGTTTTACTTTTTTTATAAGGAATTAAAAACAATATTCCTTTTATGATATAAATAAAATAACTAGGCAATATAAAATAGTATTTTAAAATATAATTAATTTGTAATACTTTTTACAAATATTTTTATAATCACAAATGGTCTTAATATATATTATAATTCTAAACGTCGTTTTGTTGGTATCATCACTTTAAATTCCTCTATAACTTCGTCTTAATTAATATTTGTTGTCATCTGTTGTTCTATGAATAGAAACATTAAAGCGTTAAGTCTTTCCTGAGTCATGGTGCTGCGGATTTATTATACATTTTTTATACAGAAGAGGACTGTACTTTTTTATATTTTTCTATGGTTTTAAAAATACATTTTATTTGATTAGTTTAATAATAGTAATATTAGTAATATTAGTAAAACTAAAAATTGTAAAACAAATCATAAAATTACAGTCTGTTTTGTAAAATAATACTAAATTATAGGTAACCTTAATCAAATATTTATATATGTTATGTTTAGTATAGTTACAACCATAGACGTATCTACAGGTCTTGCCTGTCATGCACAGGCATGACCTGCGAAATTTGATCAAACCAACATTATAAATTGCGGTACATAATAATATAAACTTTTTTTTCTTAGATTCTGATTTCATATTACATTTTTTTATAGCTATAGTGTACCCACTTAAAACTTTGCGAAAAAAAATTCCAAAAATTATGTAACTCGCCAAAGTGATTTTTAAGACTATAATTATAATTGCTATAAAAAGAAAAAAATTTTAAGTTTAAAAAAGTCAGGTCTTAATGTTTTAACTCCATCTTTAACATTTAAAATGTTTTTAAGTATCATAGTTGATTCCGACTAAAATCACAAGGTTTCATAGTTTACCTCAACGTATAAATCTATAATTTTTAAAATATTAATAAAAATTACAGCAAAGATCTTTCGTGAAGTATACATTTTATTTCACTTATAAATTACAATACACAATTGTTGCCATAGGTAGCTTACATTGTATTATTTTACAAACATAACTCTAGTTATGAAATATAAATAAATAAATTAAAATATAATTGGCAATACAATAAAATTAGACAAAAGACGTTTACAACATTCCTATTCACAATGAAAAAAGCTCAACATTAATTTAATATTCTATTGTGATACAGAAATTTTTCTAGCTCAATATGCCAGTACAGTATAAGTTGTTTACCTTCTACGGACTGCCTCTTGACCTGTGGTGACGATGTTTCTTTACTGTAGAATCTGAAGAACCATGACACAGTGTCAACGATCCCGACAAAATAAGCATTGCAATGATCATCCAGATCATCCCCATGCATTTATTTTGCAGCATATTCAAATGGCGTTCGTTGGCTTAATATTTGTATATTTACTTATTTATATTGAGTATTCTCTCATATACACTTATAACATATTATGCAAGGATACTGGTGCAACTTACAAAACTGTTTTAGCTCTTTATAGTATTAGTTTATTTATTTAACCGCTACGGTAAATGTAACTGTTTGATGTCCTGTTCATCAAATTTATATAGTTCAACTTGCCAATCTATTTATTTTATGTCAAAAGTTCATTTCAAATGTGACACATCTGATAACACTTGCGCAGTTGCATGTATGCATAATGTAATCTACTATATAGTGTTAGTATTTTCACGTTCTAAATATTATATCGTGCCAAAGAAAATATAATTAATACATCCGACCAAAGTGTACACATTTGAATCCCGAATTCTTGGTTAGATATGGTTCCTTAAATCATAATCTATCCTTACATTTTAAATGGTTTTAAGAATGAATATTTTATAGCATAGTTGATTCCGATCTAAAATCACAAGGTTTCATAGCTTACCTTAATCTATAATTTTTAGAATATCAATATTAATCACAGCAAAGATATTTCGTGAAGTATAAATTTTAATTAAATTACAAATTATAATACATGTTTATATTTATTTAGATATTGTTGCACAGGTATCTTACATAAACATGTTTTTACAAACATAATCCTAGTAATGAAATATAAATAAATAAATGAAAATATTGTTGACAATGCAATAAAATTAGACATAAAACATTTATAACTTTCCTATTCATAATGAAAAAAGTTTAACGTTAATTGTTAAGAGTGTTACTAACTGGAGATTTTCGGCAAACACTACCAGTCTTACCTATAGAGACACACGCTAATGAAGTGTCACCAATAAAGTCTTCGTATATGTTCGTATAATTTAGACTTTAAAAGTACATACCCATATACCCATGCGTCGTGAACCTGTCTGGACTTACTGCGCAAGGCAACTCAAACCTACCGCTGGTAAAACGCTCACGCAACAACGTTGTATTCATTTTTTTTTTCACACGAAATGCGGATGCAGCCGGAAATATTTTGTCCTTATACCAACGGAATCGCATAAATTGTATAAACGATAATAACAGTAATTCCAAAAAATTATATTATTATGTGTGTTTATTAAGAGTACTCGAAAAGTACCAATGAAATATTACAATATCAATCGATAAACAATGGTTTAAAATACAATAAAAAGATTCGATACATTTTTAAATTATTTTTTTAATCATCCCGTTTTTTATAACCTCCATAGTCACCTCTGGCATCGCAAAAGTGTGTTACCAATCCCACAAGAATGATGCACACAAGCATGGTCTTCCAGCCGACGAAATTGAAGTGATCCGTGGACAACATAGAAAATGTTTTTGAGTGGCTTAAACTATGTTGTGTTGTTTTGGTTCTGAAGTGGAACTACCTATACGATATGTGTCTGCAAACTTGTAAATATTTATAGAATCAAAAAAGTAATTACCGTCAAACGTTATGAATTTATTATTGTAATTAATTAATGCGCGCTAATGTGCTATTCTACACTCGACGCGTCAAACAAATGTAATAAAAACTAAACCTATAATATAAATTATTATTATTATTAATATATATTAAATTAGTTTTATTAATAATAAATGATTGTAATTTAGTGCAGTGTGACGTGTATGGTGTATCCTATGGACACGTGACGTAATAATAACGATAATAAATTATTAGTTTTTCGCGTAAATCGTAATCGGTGAACAACAGTTGTATTTGAATAAATATTTAATTTGAACTGAATCCCACTGAAAAAACGAGAAATTGTCAATTTGAGAATAATTTGGTATGAGTTACCTGTGTTTTTTCATATATTGAAACGAATTTAATTTGTAGAATTGATAAAAATGAGGTTATTTCTGTTTTTGCAACTCAGTATAATAGAAGAATTTTATTATGCTTTAAAGATTATTTTTTTTCCGTTAACTAAAACATTTAAAAATTGTCCATTTAAATAAAAGATATATTTCCGCATGAATTTTTCCGCTATATATTAACAGCTGTGTCTTTAAATCCAAAATAATTATCATAATTAGCGCTGCTAGGGTACATGTTTTTATTATTATAGTCTAACTGAATTACCTAGCTTCACCGGTTGATAATTATAAAAGTAAAATTTTAGTAATAGTGAAGGATTATATATAAAAGTTTGTGATTCCTACCGATGAATGATTCAATCTAACGATTTTAATTTTTTTGTATCTATAATTAAACCTATGTAAACTGGTATTTTTCGTGGGGGCTTAGGACTCCAGACTTTCCTCCGAAATTATGCCCCTGGACTAGTGGTTCCCGGGTATTTACCCAGTATATCTAAATTTGTCGCCTGGAGCAGCTGCCTCTTCCCCCATCCTTAACCTGGCACTGAGTCGTATCCTATGTTTTATTTATGCGTATAATTAATGTTTATAATTAAGAACTCGTACCTTAACAAATTAATACATCGACGTTTTGCATTTTAGATTTTAATTATACTCATAGAAAAATAAATGATTTCAAATCAAATTTGATTGTACTCAGTCCCAAATTATGATAAAAAAGGGCGAAATTCTTAGGTCGAGTGAGACTCCACGGAGGAGTGAGTTACGGAGATGGGTGAATTGTACTGCTGTTTTTATACGATTCTGAGTGAAAGAGGTTGGAACGATCAGTTCATTTAGTTATGTTTATAAAAGTAAAATAGTCTTGATTGTCATTTTATCTAAATTTCAAATTTTTATAAATAACTTAAAAATAGTCGAAATATTTTTAAACTCATACCATCTCTAGAAAATTATAATGTAAGTATATTGTTAATTTTTTTAAAATCACTCACAACTTCGATATATTGAAATACAAATAATAAAATAGAAACAATGTTTTATGTTCTAAACAACCATTTACTTACATCACTTGTGTATACTTCATCGTCCGAATCTACCTCAGAAGCTGCTGCATATTTCCGAATACTTACTATGTTTACAAGAACAACAATTTACATACTAAGTAAACACGAAAAAAAAGATGGTGTTTAAAATTAAAACATTATTTTATTTATAAATAAAGCCAACATGCACTTAAAATAAATAATGTGTGTCGAACGTCTCACTGTAAACTTATAATATTTTATAAACTGCTTACACTTTGTTATAGTAGATATTAGCTTTCCAACCACTGAACAAATCAATTAAATAAATTGGTTATTCACCTTGTATACTATAAAACTGTGTACATTATAAACTTGCTTGTTGTGATCCTCTGGGTTGGTCCCGTAGTCCAGAGGTAGCTCCTAAATGGACTAACACTTGTATTTTACATCACCATGCGTTGGCAACAAAGAAACTTTCGCCTGATTTTAAATCAGCATTAGGTGTCGCTGTTCAGTAAGTGGACTTTATAAAATTACGTGCCTTGCCAACGAGGTTGTTCAAGAAGCTCTGTGAGAAAATGGGTAAGTGATCATCAGAATCTCATTTTACATACAGGAATTAGGTGGTTGTCCAGAAGTATAGTTTTCACCAGACTTTTTGAATTGTGGGATGAAGTAAAAATTGTCCTCATAGAGCATACAAAAACAAATATTTCTGAGTGGTTTCATGATGAAAATTGTCTAGTAAAGCTAACTTACCTCTCTGATATTTTCAACAAGTTGAATGAAAAAAAACTTGAGTTTACAAGGAAAAGAAACTTCTATTTTTCAAGCTCATTGGGATTTCAAGCTCAATGATCTCATTGGGAAGTTGGACTTTTGGGTCGAATGTGTACAAGAAAATGATTTTCATGTTTCTTTAACTTGAATGCAGTCGTATATGAAAATGAGAGCTCTAGTGACACCGATAATTGCAGAAAAAATAAAAGACCATTTAATTAATTTAAAATCTGGATTACTCTCCTACTTTCCAAAAATAAACGAAGATTCAGATAATTTGTGGGTACAAAATCAATTTTAATTTCAAAAGTAGCCAAAAGTGCTTTCATCTATTGAATACGAAAGTTTCCTTGAAATAATATCTTCTTCAACTTGTAAATCGAGTTCAAGTCACTTAATATCGAGAAGTTCTGTATGTCCATGGAAAGTGATTACGAACAATTATCTATAAAGTATAAAGGCTGTTACCATTTTATTGCCATTTCCAACTTCTTACTTGTGCGAATCTGGCTTTTCAGCGTACGCAAGAACCAAAAATATGTTTCGAAATCAACTGAACGCGGATCCAGACTTACGGATCCAACTATCTGGGATAACTCCAGATTTAAGAACAGTTATGAAGACTACTATAGAAAGATTCCAATCTTTAGATTAAATCTATTTTATAGATAGTAAGAAACAGATGTTTATTCTGAACTATGATTTGTGCATTAATAATATTGAAATAATTTGAACAAAATACAGCTTTAAAAACCGTCCTTGCTGTTGTTATTTTATATTAATAACAATTTTTGTGCCGGAAGTTTCCAACTGATTATTCATTTAAGTGAACAATCGATAAATATTCTGGAAAAATAATGTGGGTTCCACAAATTTTATAAGTTCCTGTAAAGGTTTCGTGAGTAAAAGATGTTGGGAAACACTGAGTCCTATATTCGTAACGTATACTCCAATATTCTAAAAAGAGTGTCTCAGCGCAATAAATTGCTGTGCGTTGCCTGTGTAGGCCGTACATACACATAAATCACGGTAGATTATACTCTACCGTGATATAAATATATTATATGGTTTTGTGTCTACTATCTATATTCTATACCTATGAATTATGATGTTCAAAATATCAAATAATCTATGAATTATGATAAAGCCCAATTTTTGGAAAAAATAACTGTTGCTTTGCTACAAAATATTATAGACACGTTAAAACAATTTTTATTTGAACATAGATTAGGATTTTTTCAGCTGATCCACCCACCCCCCGGCCACAATCAAAAATTATGTTCAAACCCTAGTACCAACTACCGAGTTTAGTTATTGTAGTCGACATAAGCGCATAATTATAATGGCTCCTATTAAAGTTTGGGATTTTTTCACGTGCAACAGTAATAACACAACAGCGATTTGTCGACTGTGCGAGAGAGTAATAAAACATTTCTAAGTCGACGACATGTTTGTGGAATCATTATAAATCACAACATGGACCTAAAAACGGCATTGGCGTGGAACGTTTAAAACGAAAAAGGTGAGTTAACATTGGTAAAAATTATTTATTTCAATACGATTATCATATATCTCGCGTAATCGTTTAAACAATTGCCATAAATCTAATTTCAACAATCAACATCGGAAAATATATTAGATTCTGAAAATAGCGAACATAATTTATCGAACCTACAATAACAATATTTTTCTTCACTTTATTCAACACTTTTTTTATTTCAACACTTTCTTGCACTACTGTCCCCGTCGGAAATTTTTTTAAATATTTGACATTTTCAAGTATTCCAAAAATAAAAATTGTAAGTGTAGGCAGTAGGTTAGTAACGTTTCCCCAGCCCTCCCATCATGAAAAAATTGACTTTTTTAAATTTTTCCTTCACAGGGAATTAGTATGTAATTTGTATGAATTTGTATGCCCATACTTGAAATTTGTATGACGAGGGTTTTCCCGGAAAATCAATTTTCTTACGGGAGGGCTGGGGAAACGTTTCCCCAGCCCTCCCATCATTAAAAAAATCGACTTTTTTAAATTTTTCCTTCACAGGCATTTAGTATGTAATTTGTATGAATATGTATGCCCATACTTAAAATTTGTATGACGAGGGTTTTCTCGGAAAATCAATTTTCTTACGGGAGGGCTGGGGAAACGTTCTCCCAGCCTAATTATAATTAAATTATAATTTATTTACATGTTATTAAAAAAAAATCATTAATCTGTATTACAGAATTATTTGAAAATTAATTTTATAAATGAAATACACTGTTTAAATTCCTCTACTAGAAGCCCGAGTATTATTTTAATTGTAAACTACTTAAAATCTATTATTATGAGTAAATACAATAATCGATGTACATAATAACTGTAAAAGAGGATGTAACCTACCTACATCATAATTTATTATTTTTATTTTACAATATTTTACACGTGAGAACTCTGTTATTCACGTGAGTATAGTTGATAGAATTTAAAAACATTTTGTTGATTTAGAAACAGAAAAATATATATAACTATAAGGTTACAAGCATACATAGTTGGTAGGTGAAAGGCTATAAGCTAAAAAGTAAAAGACGTCCTACACTTAACAGTACTTACCATAGTCCATATGACTGTGTAAAGTATATATAATATGTATTTTACTCCAATTTAGTGTATTAAATGTACAATAAAATAAATAAATTGCAGAATTTAAAATATGTTTGGGTCTTTGAGTCAAAGAAGGGCATAAATTCAATAGGATTTAATCAAGATAAAATATTATTAAAATGAAGAGTTTTAAACTTATCTAATTCAAATTATTTAAATCTACATAAAATATAATTAAAAATGTAAATAATAAAGTATACTTAGTTCATAGAATAATTTGTTTATTTTATTTTTATTAACATAAATATTTGAAAAATTGTTTAATTATATAATAAGAAAAATAAACCATAGCAAATTTTAACAAACAGTCCATAAGGGAAAGTCGATTTTTAATAATGGCCAAACTGGAAAAACGTTTCAACAAATTCTATGTCATCTAAATAGAAAAGCTATTCAAAATATTTATCACCATATTTTAGATATTATATTCTATGAATAAACTCGAAAATGTAATAAAATATAAAAATTAATTTAAAAAAAAAGGTAAAATAAAAAACAAGTATTGACAATAACATTCGTTCCGACAACAAATTCTGATACTAATCATTAATTGACTATATATCAGACTAGAAAGATAATATACGAATTATGTTAAAATAGCTAAAATCATACTACACGTAAAAGAACTATCGGTTAGGCCGTTAGGGAGTATCATATTATGACTTGCTAGAGATTTTTCATCGTATTTATCAAATTATAATTAAAATTAAATTCATATGTTACGTGTCATTTTTCTTATTCATTATACTAATTGTAAGAACTTAAGATACAAAATAATATCTTAAACGACTAGGCTTCCGTCCAAAAACGATACATGAAAATTAAAATATTAAAAAATAAGTAATAAATGAAATATAGTTGAAAATGTAAATAATAAATTATCCTTAGGTCGTAGAATCATATGTTTATTTTATTTTTATTAACATAAATATTTAAAAATTTTATTAGGTATATGATAAGAAAAATAATAAGAACAATAAACCAGAACAAATTTTATAAAATAAAATTTTTGTCTTTATTTTAATTATAATTAGGCTGGGAGAAGTTTCCCCAGCCCTCCCGTAAAAAAATTGATTTTCCGAGAAAACCCTCGTCATAAAAATTCCAAGTATGGGCATACAAATTCATACAAATTACATACTAATTCCCTGTGAAGGAAAAATTTAAAAAAGTCAATTTTTTCATGATGGGAGGGCTGGAGAAACGTTTCCCCAGCCCTCTTGTAAGAAAATTGATTTTCTGAGAAAACCCTCGTCATACAAATTCCAAGTATGGGCATACAAATTCATACAAATTACATACTAAATCCCTGTGAAAGAAAAATTTAAAAAAGTCGAATGGGGCAGGCTGGGGAAACGTACGTGAATTTTGTAGGTATTCATGATACGTACATATACATTATTTCTCATAAAATCTAAAAAAAAAAAGGTTGTTAAATTATTTTTGTAAACGTCCCGATCAGTACTTGAACTTTTATGACAACTCTATGAATTAGGTACATATATAAATGACCTCTGCGGTTCTGCGTTTAACGAGTATAATAATAAAGGTCAGATTTTAATGATACTATCAACACATTTGCTTATCAAAGTGCAAGAAAAATAAAAGTGTAAATAATAATTTTATATTTATTTTGTTAGAATATGCCAACACTAATTATGTCTGATTTGTATTCTCTTACTTATGTGATCAATAAATCCAATAAATATTATTATGTTGTTTATTTAAGTTACATTATATATTAAATATAAATTAAATAATTTACATATTATTATTATTTTATTCATTAAGTTCAGTAATGATAGAATATTGATAGTAAAATTAAAACAATTAAAAAATATACTGATAAATAGTAATCAAATTTTAACAAAGTATTTTTTAAAAGGCTAAAGTAGGGGCACCAAACTGTTAACAGCCTATGGGCATCGTAAGCCTTAATCTGGGCGTGAATATACCGCGGGCTAAAGACCGACTGTAAGTTGCAATCTAATGTAACCTAGCTTTTTGATATAAATTGCGTCTAGTGTATTTTTTGTACATGCATAAACTGCATCCTGAGTTTATTATTATTTATATTACATTTTTTTTTTTAAATTAATTAATTTCTTAAAAATCCATACTGACTTAGGTAAATATGTATATGAACATTGCCCCACAAATTCAATTCGAATTCTATCATTCGATTATTTTTTTTAGTATAAACTTATTTTTCAAATGCTCTATGAGCCCTGAAATTATATGTAAAAAACTATTTATTCTGGTATTTTTTTTTTATATACATACGTATATAATTGGTACTAAGTCTCAGTTATTGCAATTTATCCTTGGTGGAATCTTAACCTGATTACTTGAATAGAAGGCCAAACAGTTTTTGCAGCAGCAAATGTATAAATACGTTTCAAAATCGACATACATTCGAACAGGGTTTTATTGCATGCGTGAGATTACTGTTGTAAGGAGGAATATAAATGGGATTCTTATAGATTTAATTCTGATAAGAAATTATTGATAGCAGAGGTAATAACGGTTTGTTGATTTATGTAAGGTGAGGAAGGATCTTATTTCACATCGGATGTTGCTTGAGAGTAAGATATTTGTAGTTAAGAGGTTTTAAGGGGGGAGGATCTGAATGTCGTCTGTGTGCTAGCTAGTGTTTTGGTGGGGCTAACATTTTGAGGAGAGGGTATAGATGTTGGCTTGTTGCGATGTATTTGAAGTTAATTATGAATTTGACATCCTCTGTAGTTGGCGAGAAGGTTTCCTTGACAGAGAGCACAGGTGGGTAATACGTCCTGTTACAGGACAACGATGCATGATTTTGACCGCATCGGATACAGCTGGTGTAAGTTACAGGGTGTCATCTAAGAACAGATACTATTGACCATATACCAGAATTCGATGATAGGGAATATGTTACGAAATGTAAAAACAAAAACTACGAAGGGTGAAGAACCCATATTTTTCGTTTTAAGTGCGAAATCTATCTTTGTCTTGACAGAAAAGATAATTGCTTTAGAGACTTTCACGCTAACAAATAAGATATGTTGTAACCATAGGCGTGTCCAGACTTTATTCGCAGATCGTGCACAGCAGTGGCATATTCAGGGGAGTAGGTTTCTGCACCCCCCATCACCCCCTAAAAAAAATCATATCTAATAATGATTAAATCAGTTTTACTTTTTTTATAAGGAATTAAAAACAATATTCCTTTTATGATATAAATAAAATAACTAGGCAATATAAAATAGTATTTTAAAATATAATTAATTTGTAATACTTTTTACAAATATTTTTATAATCACAAATGGTCTTAATATATATTATAATTCTAAACGTCGTTTTGTTGGTATCATCACTTTAAATTCCTCTATAACTTCGTCTTAATTAATATTTGTTGTCATCTGTTGTTCTATGAATAGAAACATTAAAGCGTTAAGTCTTTCCTGAGTCATGGTGCTGCGGATTTATTATACATTTTTTATACAGAAGAGGACTGTACTTTTTTATATTTTTCTATGGTTTTAAAAATACATTTTATTTGATTAGTTTAATAATAGTAATATTAGTAATATTAGTAAAACTAAAAATTGTAAAACAAATCATAAAATTACAGTCTGTTTTGTAAAATAATACTAAATTATAGGTAACCTTAATCAAATATTTATATATGTTATGTTTAGTATAGTTACAACCATAGACGTATCTACAGGTCTTGCCTGTCATGCACAGGCATGACCTGCGAAATTTGATCAAACCAACATTATAAATTGCGGTACATAATAATATAAACTTTTTTTTCTTAGATTCTGATTTCATATTACATTTTTTTATAGCTATAGTGTACCCACTTAAAACTTTGCGAAAAAAAATTCCAAAAATTATGTAACTCGCCAAAGTGATTTTTAAGACTATAATTATAATTGCTATAAAAAGAAAAAAATTTTAAGTTTAAAAAAGTCAGGTCTTAATGTTTTAACTCCATCTTTAACATTTAAAATGTTTTTAAGTATCATAGTTGATTCCGACTAAAATCACAAGGTTTCATAGTTTACCTCAACGTATAAATCTATAATTTTTAAAATATTAATAAAAATTACAGCAAAGATCTTTCGTGAAGTATACATTTTATTTCACTTATAAATTACAATACACAATTGTTGCCATAGGTAGCTTACATTGTATTATTTTACAAACATAACTCTAGTTATGAAATATAAATAAATAAATTAAAATATAATTGGCAATACAATAAAATTAGACAAAAGACGTTTACAACATTCCTATTCACAATGAAAAAAGCTCAACATTAATTTAATATTCTATTGTGATACAGAAATTTTTCTAGCTCAATATGCCAGTACAGTATAAGTTGTTTACCTTCTACGGACTGCCTCTTGACCTGTGGTGACGATGTTTCTTTACTGTAGAATCTGAAGAACCATGACACAGTGTCAACGATCCCGACAAAATAAGCATTGCAATGATCATCCAGATCATCCCCATGCATTTATTTTGCAGCATATTCAAATGGCGTTCGTTGGCTTAATATTTGTATATTTACTTATTTATATTGAGTATTCTCTCATATACACTTATAACATATTATGCAAGGATACTGGTGCAACTTACAAAACTGTTTTAGCTCTTTATAGTATTAGTTTATTTATTTAACCGCTACGGTAAATGTAACTGTTTGATGTCCTGTTCATCAAATTTATATAGTTCAACTTGCCAATCTATTTATTTTATGTCAAAAGTTCATTTCAAATGTGACACATCTGATAACACTTGCGCAGTTGCATGTATGCATAATGTAATCTACTATATAGTGTTAGTATTTTCACGTTCTAAATATTATATCGTGCCAAAGAAAATATAATTAATACATCCGACCAAAGTGTACACATTTGAATCCCGAATTCTTGGTTAGATATGGTTCCTTAAATCATAATCTATCCTTACATTTTAAATGGTTTTAAGAATGAATATTTTATAGCATAGTTGATTCCGATCTAAAATCACAAGGTTTCATAGCTTACCTTAATCTATAATTTTTAGAATATCAATATTAATCACAGCAAAGATATTTCGTGAAGTATAAATTTTAATTAAATTACAAATTATAATACATGTTTATATTTATTTAGATATTGTTGCACAGGTATCTTACATAAACATGTTTTTACAAACATAATCCTAGTAATGAAATATAAATAAATAAATGAAAATATTGTTGACAATGCAATAAAATTAGACATAAAACATTTATAACTTTCCTATTCATAATGAAAAAAGTTTAACGTTAATTGTTAAGAGTGTTACTAACTGGAGATTTTCGGCAAACACTACCAGTCTTACCTATAGAGACACACGCTAATGAAGTGTCACCAATAAAGTCTTCGTATATGTTCGTATAATTTAGACTTTAAAAGTACATACCCATATACCCATGCGTCGTGAACCTGTCTGGACTTACTGCGCAAGGCAACTCAAACCTACCGCTGGTAAAACGCTCACGCAACAACGTTGTATTCATTTTTTTTTTCACACGAAATGCGGATGCAGCCGGAAATATTTTGTCCTTATACCAACGGAATCGCATAAATTGTATAAACGATAATAACAGTAATTCCAAAAAATTATATTATTATGTGTGTTTATTAAGAGTACTCGAAAAGTACCAATGAAATATTACAATATCAATCGATAAACAATGGTTTAAAATACAATAAAAAGATTCGATACATTTTTAAATTATTTTTTTAATCATCCCGTTTTTTATAACCTCCATAGTCACCTCTGGCATCGCAAAAGTGTGTTACCAATCCCACAAGAATGATGCACACAAGCATGGTCTTCCAGCCGACGAAATTGAAGTGATCCGTGGACAACATAGAAAATGTTTTTGAGTGGCTTAAACTATGTTGTGTTGTTTTGGTTCTGAAGTGGAACTACCTATACGATATGTGTCTGCAAACTTGTAAATATTTATAGAATCAAAAAAGTAATTACCGTCAAACGTTATGAATTTATTATTGTAATTAATTAATGCGCGCTAATGTGCTATTCTACACTCGACGCGTCAAACAAATGTAATAAAAACTAAACCTATAATATAAATTATTATTATTATTAATATATATTAAATTAGTTTTATTAATAATAAATGATTGTAATTTAGTGCAGTGTGACGTGTATGGTGTATCCTATGGACACGTGACGTAATAATAACGATAATAAATTATTAGTTTTTCGCGTAAATCGTAATCGGTGAACAACAGTTGTATTATGTACATGACTCATCCTGTTAGCAGAAAGATCAGGGTTAAAGCTTGAAGGCGAAGAACATAGACTAGAAGCATAGCAGCTACGTGTATAGGTAGACGTATTAATGGAGTTGTTAGAAAGGCCCGTTTCACACGGGCCACTTTACGTGTAGCCACAGAAAAGACACAGTGGCGCCACATGGACTATATAGTTTTCACACGATAACCACACGATAGCCACACAGTATCTACAAATTAATTTATGTGTGGCGCCAAAAGTTTCCTGCATGTCATATTGAGGCCGGGCCTAAACCCTAGCCCCGGGCCCCTAATGTAAGTTCAAGTCTGGGGGCGCGGTACCATTTAACTTGAAATTTAAAAAAAACACTTGGAATATATTTATTTTAATTAAACAAAAACTTTGAAAGTGGATTTTTAAATATACAATACTACTGTATTGTTATAAAAAAACTATAAGGTATAGATCAAACCACTTTTAGCATCACTATTTAATAATTTAATTTCTAAAAAAGGCCTCTACAATTTGTCAAAAGAATTAGGTGACATTTGAAAATAATTAAAAAAATTTTCGCGATCACATTTTAAATCATTGAATAAAACATAAAACTGACCATTAGTTAATCTTGAAATGTTTAAAGGATGAACCCAATATCGACGGTTTTTTTTTCTTCTGCGTTCGCAAAGCACACGCAAAACTCGACAAAACTCAACAAAATATGCGTATACGTTTTCATCCATCGTTATATCACCAGATTTCTACTGCGTATACAGTGACGAACTGTAATTTGAGCATGCCATCAGCCGTCCTTTTTATGCTCCAGGGAATGTTCTAGAAATACTTCAATAAAATATTCCAGAATATTCTATATTTCGAATTTTTTGGGGGGGGGCTTTTAGAAGATACTAGCTACTACTACTTGAGGTCGTTTGTGGTGTGGTCCGTATGAAATGAACGTACTGTTTCAATGTATCACTAACTATGGCGCGATTTCTAGCGAGGACCGACCACATAAACCCGTCTGTGGCACCACAATTTTGTGGCGACACACCATGTGAATGCTTCATTTAAAAATAATGTATTTTTATCAGTGGCGCCACTGTGTCTTTTCTGTGGCGACACGTAAAGTGGCCCGTGAGTCCATTTTCCATATTGGTCTTCATTACTACAATTTTCGAAAATACGAGACCTGCAGAAATATAAAGTTTTAAAACAATTATAGGTAATTAATAACATGAAAAATATGTACCAAAGTTCCTATAATTTCACCACCGTGTTATCAGATTTTTGATTTTATGTACGTATTATTTACAATTGTATATCATGGAAAAATTTGAAAATATAGAAGCCCACAAGATATACCTTCGAGGACTAAAAAAATGCTCTTATTAGATTCCGAGGGAGGCGATATAAATGGATTGTTATGACTATTGTTGACAATGATGTTGTCTTATTTTTATTTTTTGTGTCTGTCTACACGACTTCGACATTCATTATTCTAACAGTCTATTATTCTAACAGTCTGTCTACACGACTTCGACATCCATTATTCTAACAGTCTAACTATCACAAGGAGCTAGAGATGGTTTCTGGTAGCAAATTTCTTCTAGCTGGGGCGTTACATTATTCAATTTTTTGAAAGAAAAATATTGAAAATCCGCAGTTACAATTTTATATTATAAGCGATTGAATTTAAAATGTTGATGAAATCTGATGTTCCAAAAAAATTCGTTGAATTACCGGAATAGTTATAAGATTTTCGATTAAACTACATTATAGTTAATTTGTTGTCTAAAAATATTAACAGCAAGAAATTGAAAAATATATATATTGGGAATGTACGATATAATTAAGGTAAAGTAAAGAACTTCTAATATTTGCATATATTTTTGAAAGATTAAAAATATAGCTGAGTTAAATATAAATACTGTTCATGATTTAAGGAATTTTAAATCCTTAAGTCTTAATTCAAATATAATTTTATATTTTAGCATTTTTGATTTTTAGAGCATATTTAAGGAAATTACAGTATTTAGCTTTCAAGTGCTACTAATGGTCATAAACTTACTAAAATCTTATATTTCTTTGTATTTTAGAGCGTTTGCTAAGGTGGGATTCGTATATAACGTCTATGTCTATTCATTTCTCGTGTACCACGACTATTAGTTCATTTACGTGATTTATAATACCATTGCAATTCCAAAGAAGAATAGAGAGTTTAACATAAAAGTTATTGATGTCATTCTCAATCAAACGTGAGATTACTGTTGTAAGGAGGAATATAAATGGGATTCTTATAGATTTAATTCTGATATGAAATTATTGATAGCAGAGGTAATATCGGTTTGTTGATTTATGTTAGGTGAGGAAGGATCTTATTTCACATCGGATGTTGCTTGAGAGTAAGATATTTGTAGTTAAGAGGTTTTAAGGGGGGAGGATCTGAATGTCGTCTGTGTGCTAGCTCGTGTTTTGGTGGGGCTAACATTTTGAGGAGAGGGTATAGATGTTGGCTTGTTGCGATGTTTTTTAAGTTAATTATGAATTTGACATCCTCTGTAGTTGGCGAGATGGTTTCCTTTTTTTTTTTAGATTTTATGAGAAATAATGTATAAGTACGTATCATGAATACCTACAAAATTCCAAGTTAAAGAGTTAAAGAGGTTAGTCATGACTTATGAGTTTATGACTGTTGTTTCGTTTTGGTTTAGTAAATGATTAAAAACATTGTATTGTATAATAAACCGGGTCGAGTTACAAAAAGTATTCAATAATAAAAGGTTAAAATCAATATACGATTTTTTATTGAAATGTATTATAATATGATTGATTTTGTGATACTCGTTTAGCCTCTCCGGTTTTTCCTTAGATATCAAAAATTTGGTAGTAAAAAAAATTATACATATATCTAAATTTACAAATAAATTATTTTTTATTACCAGATTGATTGAATTCCACTAAATGTCTTTTATGTTTTATTTGGGTTTTGCCTTGAAATCATAGAATTTAGAAATCTCGAATTATAATCATCGAATATTCTATAATCGATACTAATTTTTATCACGTTGCAAATTACAATTCATATTTCCAACTACCTGTAAAGGTGCAAATTACAAACTTCCATTTTATTTACTCTAAACCGGGACTTTCAGAGGGTATGTAATGGGACGACTGGAACCTAAGTTATAAACCAGTGCCATGTCCCTGTGTACCGGGGAGTACGAGTATATGGCGAATTGGCAACCCTGACCTACTGCCTACACTCTACAGGTCTGTAGAGCAAAGGTACAATTTTTATTTTTGGAATACTTGAAAATGTCAAATATTTAAAAAAATTTCCGACGGGGACAGTAGTGCAAGAAAGTGTTGAAATAAAAAAAGTGTTGAATAAAGTGAAGAAAAATATTGTTATTGTAGGTTCGGTAAATTATGTTCGCTATTTTCAGAATCTAATATATTTTCCGATGTTGATTGTTGAAATTAGATTTATGGCAATTGTTTAAACGATTACGCGAGATATATGATAATCGTATTGAAATAAATAATTTTTACCAATGTTAACTCACCTTTTTCGTTTTAAACGTACCACGCCAATGCTGTTTTCAGGTCCATGATGTGATTTATAATGATTCCACAAACATGTCGTCGACTTAGAAATGTTTTATTACTCTCTCGCACAGTCGACAAATCGCTGTTGTGTTATTACTGTTGCACGTGAAAAAATCCCAAACTTTAATACGAGCTATTATAATTATGCGCTTATGTCGACTACAATAACTAAACTCGGTAGTTGGTACTATGGTTTGTACATAATTTTTGTTTGCGGCCGGGGGGTGGGTGGATCAGCTGAAAAAATCCTAATCTATGTACAAATAAAAATTGTTATAAAGTGTCTATAATATTTTGTAGCAAAGCAACAGTTATTTTTTCCAAAAATTGGGCTTTATCATAATTCATAGATTATTTGATATTTTGAACATCATAATTCATAGGTATAGAATATAGATAGTAGATACAAAACCATATAATATATTTATATCACGGTAGAGTATAATCTACCGTGATTTATATGTATGTACGGCCTACACAGACAACGCACAGCAATTTATTGCGCTGAGACACTCTTTTTAGAATATTGGAGTATACGTTACGAATATAGGACTCAGTGTTTCCCAACATCTTTTACTCACGAAACCTTTACAGGAACTTATAAAATTTGTGGAACCCACATTATTTTTCCAGAATATTTATCGATTGTTCACTTAAATGAATTAGCAGTTGGAAACTTCCGGCACAAAAATTGTTATTAATATAAAATAACAACATCAAGGACGGTTTTTAAAGCTGTATTTTGTTCATAATTATTTCAATATTATTAATGCACAAATCATAGTTCAGAATAAACATCTGTTTCTTACTATCTATAAAATAGATTTAATCTGAAGATTGGAATCTTTCTATAGTAGTCTTCATAACTGTTCTTAAATCTGGAGTTATCCCAGATAGTTGGATCCGTAAGTCTGGATCCGCGTTCAGTTGATTTCGAAACATATTTTTGGTTCTTGCGTACGCTGAAAAGCCAGATTCGCACAAGTAAGAAGTTGGAAATGGCAATAAAATGGTAACAGCCTTTATACTTTATAGATAATTGTTCGTAATCACTTTCCATGGACATACAGAACTTCTCGATATTAAGTAACTTGAACTCGATTTACAAGTTGAAGAAGATATTATTTCAAGGAAACTTTCGTATTCAATAGATGAAAGCACTTTTGGCTACTTTTGAAATTAAAATTTATTTTGTACCCACAAATTATCTGAATCTTCGTTTATTTTTGGAAAGTAGGAGAGTAATCCAGATTTTAAATTAATTAAATGGTCTTTTATTTTTTCTGCAATTATCGGTGTCACTAGAGCTCTCATTTTCATATACGACTGCATTCAAGTTAAAGAAACATGAAAATCATTTTCTTGTACACATTCGACCCAAAATTCCAACTTCCCAATGAGATCATTGAGCTTGAAATCCCAATTAGCTTGAAAAATAGAAGTTTCTTTTCCTTGTAAACTCAAGTTTTTTTTCATTCAACTTGTTGAAAATATCAGAGAGGTAAGTTAGCTTTACTAGACAATTTTCATCATGAAACCACTCAGAAAGATTTGTTTTTGTATGCTCTATGAGGACAATTTTTACTTCATCCCACAATTCAAAAAGTCTGGTGAAAACTATACTTCTGGACAACCACCTAATTCCTGTATGTAAAATGAGATTCTGATGATCACTTACCCATTTTCTCACAGAGCTTCTTGAACAACCTCGTTGGCATGGCACGTACTTTTGTAAAGTTCACGCACTGAACAGCGATACCTAATGCTGATTTAAAATCAGGCGAAAGTTTCTTTGTTGCCAACGCATGGTGATGTAAAATACAAGTGTTAGTCCATTTAGGAGCTACCTCTGGACTACGGGACCAACCCAGAGGATCACATCAAGCAAGTTTATAATGTACACAGTTTTATAGTATACAAGGTGAATAACCAATTTATTTAATTAATTTGTTCAGTGGTTGGAGTGCTAATATCTACTATAACAAAGTGTAAGCAGTTCATAAAATATTATCAGTTTACAGTGAGACGTTCGACACACATTATTTATTTTAAGTGCATGTTGGCTTTATTTATAAATAAAATAATGTTTTAATTTTAAACACCATCTTTTTTTTCGTGTTTACTTAGTATGTAAATTGTTGTTCTTGTAAACATAGTAAGTATTCGGAAATATGCAGCAGCTTCTGAGGTAGATTCGGACGATGAAGTATACACAAGTGATGTAAGTAAATGGTTGTTTAGAACATAAAACATTGTTTCTATTTTATTATTTGTATTTCAATATATCGAAGTTGTGAGTGATTTTAAAAAAATTAACAATATACTTACATTTTAATCCTCTAGAGATGGTATGAGTTTAAAAATATTTCGACTATTTTTAAGTTATTTATAAAAATTTGAAATTTAGATAAAATGACAATCAAGACTATTTTACTTTTATAAACATAACTAAATGAACTGATCGTTCCAACCTCTTTCACTCAGAATCGTATAAAAACAGCAGTACAATTCACCCATCTCCGTAACTCACTCCTCCGTGGAGTCTCACTCGACCTAAGAATTTCGCCCTTTTTTATCATAATTTGGGACTGAGTACAATCAAATTTGATTTTAAATCATTTATTTTTCTATGAGTATAATTAAAATCTAAAATGCAAAACGTCGATTTATTAATTTGTTAAGGTACGAGTTCTTAATTATAAACATTAATTATACGCATAAATAAAACATAGGAAGCGACTCAGTGCCAGGTTAAGGATGGGGGAAGAGGCAGCTGCTCCAGGCGACAAATTTAGATATACTGGGTAAATACCCGGGAACCACTAGTCCAGGGGCATAATTTCGGAGGAAAGTCTGGAGTCCTAAGCCCCCACGAAAAATACCAGTTTACATAGGTTTAATTATAGATACAAAAAAATTAAAATCGTTAGATTGAATCATTCATCGGTAGGAATCACAAACTTTTATATATAATCCTTCACTATTACTAAAATTTTACTTTTATTATTATCAACCGGTGAAGCTAGGTATTTCAGTTAGACTATAATAATAAAAACATGTACCCTAGCAGCGCTAATTATGATAATTATTTTGGCTTTAAAGACACAGCTGTTAATATATAGCGGAAAAATTCATGCGGAAATATATCTTTTATTTAAATGGACAATTTTTAAATGTTTTAGCTAACGGAAAAAAAATACTCTTTAAGCATAATAAAATTCTTCTATTATACTGTGTTGCAAAAACAGAAATAACCTCATTTTTATCAATTCTACAAATTAAATCTGTTTCAATATATAAAAAAGCACAGGTAACTCATACCAAATTATTCTTAAATTGACAATTTCTCGTTTTTTCAGTGGGATTCAGTTCAAATTAAATATTTATTCAAATACAACTGTTGTTCACCGATTACGATTTACGCGAAAAACTAATATTTTATTATCGTTATTAATACGTCACGTGTCCATAGGATACACCATACACGTCACATGGCACTAAATTACAATAATTTATTATTAATAAAACTAATTTAATATATATTCATAATAATAATAATTTATATTATAGGTTTAGGTTTTATTACATTTGTTTGACGCGTCGAGTGTAGAATAGCACATTAGCGCGCATTAATTAATTACAATAATAAATTCATAACGTTTGACAGTAATTACTTTTTTGATTCTATAAATATTTACAAGTTTGCAGACACATATCGTATAGGTAGTTCCACTTCAGAACCGAAACGACACAATATAGTTTAAGCCACTCAAAAACATTTTCTATGTTGTCCACGGATCACTTCAATTTCGTCGGCTGGAAGACCATGCTTGTGTGCATCATTCTTGTGGGATTGGTAACACACTTTTGCGATGCCAGAGGTGCAGCTCATGGCGGCCATGGAGGTTTTAGAAAACGGGAAAGATAAAAAAATAATTTAAAAATGTATCGAATATTTTTATTGTATTTTAAACCACTATTTATCGATTGATATTGTAATATTTCATTGGTACTTTTCGAGTACTCTTAATAAACATACATAATAATATAATTTTTTGGAATTACTGTTTTTTTACTATCGTTTATACAATTAATGCGATTCCGTTGGTATTAGGACAAAATATTTCCGGCTGCATCCGTATTTCGTGTGAAAAAAAAATTACTACAACGGAGTTGCGTGAGCATTTTACCAGCGGTAGGTTTGAGTTGCCTTGCGCAGTAAGTCCAGACAGGTTCACGACGCATGGGTATATGGGTATGTACTTTTAAAGTCTAAATTATACGAACATATACGAAGACTTTATTGGTGACACTTCATTAGCGTGTGTCTCTATAAGTAAGACTGGTAGTGTTTGCCGAAAATCTCCAGTTAGTAACACTCTTAACAATTAACATTAAACTTTTTTCATTATGAATAGGAAAGTTATAAATGTTTTATGTCTAATTTTATTGCATTGTCAACAATATTTTCATTTATTTATTTATATTTCATTACTAGGATTATGTTTGTAAAAACATGTTTATGTAAGATACCTGTGCAACAATATCTAAATAAATACAACCATGTATTATAATTTGTAATTTAATTAAAATTTATACTTCACGAAATATCTTTGCTGTGATTAATATTGATATTCTAAAAATTATAGATTAAGGTAAGCTATGAAACCTTGTGATTTTAGATCGGAATCAACTATGCTATAAAATATTCATTCTTAAAAACATTTAAAATGTAAGGATAGATTATGATATAAGGAACCATATCTAAACAAGAATTTCGGATTCAAATGTGTACACTTTGATCGGATGTATTAATTATATTTTCTTTGGCACGATATAATATTTAGAACGTGAAAATACTAACACTATATACTAGATTACATTATGCATACATGCAACTGTGCAACTGTTATCAGATGTGTCACATTTGAAATGAACTTTTGACATAAAATAAATAGATTGGCAAGTTGCACTATATCAATTTGATGAACAGGACATCAAACAGTTACATTTACCGTAGCGGTTAAATAAATAAACTAATACTATAAAGAGCTAAAACAGTTTTGTTAGTTGCACCAGTATCCTTGCATAATATGTTATAAGTGTATATGAGAGAATACTCAATATAAATAAGTAAATATACAAATATTAAGCCAACGAACGCCATTTGAATATGCAGCAAAAGAAATGCATGGGGATGTTCTGGATGATCATTGCAATGCTTATTTTGTCGGGATCGTTGACACTGTGTTATGGTTCTTCAGATTCTACAGTAAAGAATCATCGTGACCACGGGTCAAGAGGCAGTCCGTAGAAGGTAAACAACTTATACTGTACTAGCATATTGAGCTAGAAAAATTTCTGTATCACAATAGAATATTAAATTTATGTGGAGCTTTTTTCATTGTGAATAGGAATGTTATAAACGTCTTGTCTAATTTTATTGTATTGCCAATTATATTTTCATTTATTTATTTATGTTTCATAACTAGAATTATGTTTGTAAAATAATACAATGTAAGATACATATGGCAACAATTGTGTATTGTAATTTATAAGTGAAATAAAATGTATACTTCACGAAAGATCTTTGCTGTAATTTTTATTACTATTTTAAAAATTATAGATTTATACGTTGAGGTAAAATATAAAACCTTGTGATTTTAGTCGGAATCAACTATGATACTTAAAACATTTTAAATGTTAAAGATAGAGTTAACACTTTTAGACCTGACTTTTTTAAACTTAAAAAATTTTTCTTTTTATCGCAATTATAATTATAGTCTGAAAAATCACTTTGGCGAGTTACATAATTTTTGGAATTTTTTTTCGCAAAGTTTTAAGTGGGTACACTATAGCTATAAAAAAATGTAATATGAAATCAGAATCTAAGAAAAAAAGTTTATATTATTATGTACCGCAATTTATAATGTTGGTTTGATCAAATTTCGCAGGTCATGCCTGTGCATGACAGGCAAGACCTGTAGATACGTCTATGGTTGTAACTATACTAAACATAACATTTATAAATATTTGATAAAGGTTACCTATAATTTAGTATTATTTTACAAAACAGACTGTAATTTTATGATTTGTTATACATTTTTTAGTTTTACTAATATTACTAATATTAAACTAATAAAATAAAATGTATTTTTAAAACCATAGAAAAATATAAAAAAGTACAGTCCTCTTCTGTATAAAAAATGTATAATAAATCCGCAGCACCATGACTCAGGAAAGACTTAACGCTTTAATGTTTCTATTCATAGAACAACAGATGACAACAAATATTAATTAAGACGAAGTTATAGAGGAATTTAAAGTGATGATACCAACAAAACGACGTTTAGAATTATAATATATATTAAGACCATTTGTGATTATAAAAATATTTGTAAAAAGTATTACAAATTTATTATATTGCCTAGTTATTTTATTTATCTCATAAAAGAAATATTGTTTTTTATTCCTATTAAAAAAAGTAAAACTGATTTAATCATTATTAGATATGATAAAACTTATTAAGAAATTTGGGGGTCATATCCTTAAACTGAAACCTAATTTTTTTTAGGGGTCCATGGGGGGTGCAGAAACCTACTCCCCTGAATATCTCACTGCTGTGCACGATCTGCGAATAAGGTCTGGATACGCCTATGGTTACAACATATCTTATTTGTTAGCGTAAAAGTCTCAAAAGCAATTATCTTTTCTGTCAAGACAAAGATAGATTTCGCACTTAAAACGAAAAATATGGGTTCTTCACCCTTCGTAGTTTTCGTTTTTACATTTCGTAGCATATTCCCTATCATCGAATTCTGGTATATGGTCAATAGTATCTGTTCTTAGATGACACCCTGTAACTTACACCAGCTGTATCCGATGCGATCAAAATCATGCATCGTTGTCCTGTAACAGGACGTATTACCCACCTGTGCTCTCTGTCAAGGAAACCATCTCGCCAACTACAGAGGATGTCAAATTCATAATTAACTTCAAAAACATCGCAACAAGCCAACATCTATACCCTCTCCTCAAAATGTTAGCCCCACCGAAACACTAGCTAGCACACAGACGACATTCAGATCCTCCCCTTTTAAAACCTCTTAACTACAAATATCTTACTCTCAAGCAACATCCGATGCGAAATAAGATCCTTCCTCACCTTACATAAATCAACAAACCGATATTACCTCTGCTTTCAATAATTTCATATCAGAATTAAATCTATAAGAATCCCATTTATATTCCTCCTTACAACAGTAATCTTACGTTTGATTGAGCATGACATAAATAACTCTTATATTAAACTCTCTATTCTTCTTTGGAATTGCAATGGCATTATAAATCACGTAAATGAACTAATAGTCGTGGTACACGAGAAATGAATAGACATAGACGTTATATACGAATCCCACCTTAGCGAACGCTCTAAAATATTAAGAAATATAAGATTTTAGTAAGTTTATGACTAGGGCTGGGATTTCGATGCACTTTGCATTGTTTTCTAAAGCTTACTGTGCAATGCTCGTCTTGTCACAAATTCGTTTCATGTACATTTGAATGAGAATAAGAAAGTTTATTTTGCATTTTTTGTCATTTTTTGGCATTTTTAGTTTTTTAGGTCATTTTCTTAATTTTTTAGGGCATTTTAGAGTTTTTGGAGCATTTTTTGAGTTTTTTTAAACCAAGTGTATGAATTTGAAATTTTATTTTAAGACTTTTACACCAACATGGTTTTTAAATAAATATAATAGATTATAAGTAGGTATTCGTAATTCGTATTATATAATTGGCTTATCGTCATTATCGGACAAGGTTTAATAAATAGGTTTAATAATAGCCTATTATTAATAGGTAACCTAACCGATGATATCGTTCGACGTTCAGTACGAGTTAATTGATTTTTATAATGCATTTTTAAAACTTTTTATTGTAATTTATACTAAAATTATTAAAAAAAAAAATTTTTAGATAATAAAAGCATTTTTTTAGGGCATTATTTAGAGTTTTAAGGTCATAAAAGCATTTTTTTTAGTACATTTTTCGGGGTTTTTTAGGGCATTAAATTCCCAGCCCTATTTATGACCATTAGTAGCACTTGAAAGCTACATACTGTAATTTCCTTAAATATGCTCTAAAAATCAAAAATTAAGACTTAAGGATTTAAAATCCCTTAAATCATGAACAGTATTTATATTTAACTCAGCTATATTTTTAATCTTTCAAAAATATATACAAATATTAGAAGTCTTTACCTTAGTTATATCGCACATTCCCAATTGTTTATTTTTTACTGCCATAAAATTCAACTAATTATTATACTGATGCATTTCAACATTTAGGAGAAGAATGAACAAAAAATAACATGCAATTAAACCCTGTTCGAATGTTTGTCGATTTTGAAACGTATTTATACATTTACTGCTGCAAAAACTGTTTGGCCTTCTATACAAGTAATCAGGTTAAGATTCCACCAAGGATAAATTGCAATAACTGAGGCTTAGTACCAATTATATATATATACTAGCCGACCCGTCACAGCTTTGCCCGTGATTGGTTGTTTATTTTGCCTTCGGACCATGATATGTAGAATTTTTTATTCAAATATTATTGTTTAATGTGATCGGCAAGTAAATATAAAAAACGGTTAATGAAAACGGATTGAAATTTTTCTAGCGTTATAAATGATAAAAATAAATACAGATAAAAAAGAAATAATTTATGGTTGATAAAGAATTTGATTGAAGTTGATGAAGAAAAAAAAAGAATTTTATAAGACTTCTAAGTATATGATGTTTTTTGTTATATTTCCTGTTGAAATTAAAATCATAAGATGATTCGGGTCTCCAGTTCGAGAAAATGCCACGTATAATTGCCCATGTGAAAAGCACTCTGTACGAAGATCTACGCCAACGTACTTGAATGTTTGACCTTGTGCTTTGTTTATGGTAATGGCAAAAGAAACTTTAACCGGGAATTGAAGCCGTTTGAAAGAAAACGGCAAGTCAGAGGGAATCATGGGAATTCTTGGAATAAATGCAATTTCTCTTTTCGCTGGCCCTGTAAGAATTACGGCTTCTATAATATTATTTCGCAACGATTTTATTTGTAATCTTGTACCGTTACATAAGTTCGGTGGTTGAAGATTACGTAATAATGTAATTGGAGCACCAATTTTTAATTTTGATTTTCATTTCAAACAGGTGAGTTCATTCCAAATTCAGTTAAATATTTTTCAGACAGACAAACAACTTTATCTTCTATTTCTTCTGCTGTTACATTTCTTGGGGAGATAATAGCTCTTTCACATAACCACTGATAAGATTTATTGGACAGATTAAAAATGTCAGGATAAACTGTAGAAATCAACTCTTCCACGTTATTGACCACCCGTCCAATCGTGTGATTGACAGAAATGTAACCATTTTCATTTTCTAAAGTTCCATTTCCAATTTTCAACAACTGTGCTGGAAAAATATCGTCCCCTCCGCATAAATAAACTCTCATGTTTGTTCGCAAATAAAGTTTTTCAACATAGTTCCATATAGGGGAAGATTTTAAGCAAGGATTAACGACATCAGCTCGAGTACCTTTAGGGATTACTGGTAAGGTTTGACGGAAATCACCAGCGAAAACAAATGTTATGCCACCCATAAACTTATTATTACACCTAAGATCTTTCAATGTTCGATCAATTGCTTCGATATGTGATCTGTGACTCATTGTACACTCATCCCACACAACGAATGAGGTTTCTTGAAGAGTTTTTCCAAGAGGGCCATTTTTACGAATCGGACAAACGTATTCTGTATCAAATAATACATTTAACGGTAACTTGAAAGTCGAGTGAGCAGTTCTGCCGCCACTAAGGAGAGTTGCTGCTATACCAGATGAAGCTACTGCTAATGCAACTTTACCTGAGGATCTAATTTGAGCCAACAACAAATTAATTAGGAATGTTTTTCCTGTACCACCCGGAGCATCTAAAAAAAAAACTATTCCTTGATGATTCATTACGCTTTCTGTAATAACATTAAAAGCATATTTTTGATCATTTACTAATTTTGGTAAATTGATTTCTACAAATTCTTGTAATCGGTTATTATCGTAAGAACGCAAAATTGACAATTCAAAAGGATCAGATGCATTTTCATTTCGAACAGGTGAGTTCATTCCAAATTCAGTTAAATATTTTTCAGACAGACAAACAACTTTATCTTCTATTTCAATCAAACCTCTATTAAATATCTCCTCCGGAAAAGTAAATTGCAAGTCATTTAATCGAGTGCGCTCCATATGAAGAAAATCTTCACAAAAATCATTTCTGAACTGTTCCCACAAAGATTGAGGTTCAGACGGTTGGCAGAAAACTATGATTATTGCGAATAATTCTCTTAATTTTGAAGGACTTTCTGAAAGAGTTGCCTCCGCTAGAGTATTTTTCCATTGCTCGTCATTTTCTAAAAGCCCAAGAGCAAAACAGGTAGCTTTAAAAGTCGCGTGAATGACTATTTTGTGAATGCATTATTACGTGAATGCATTATTTCCAATTTCGGGTAATAAACTACCTATTAAATGATGCACTTGACCCTGAATTTTAAAAGAGGGCATGAAGTTCCCTTCACTTATTTCGTTTGCTCCAAACGATGTCATTTGAAACAGAGTGTTATACCGTCTAGAATTATCAAAGAAATGTTTTGATAGAGGGTGAGAATTATCAATTAAACTTTTAATTAGGTCTGGAAGATCCTCAAATTAGTGTAAAACAACTTTACCGTCAGCGCAGCAAAGTCCATGGGTTTCATCTTTCCATTTTTTTGCATGGCACTTAGGACATAATATAGTCATTCGTCCAATTTGAAGCGCTTTAATATTTAAATAATCAATCTCGGATTGATAATTAAACGCTGATTTCATACTTAAAGCGTTACGTTGGTCCTGTGCAAGTGTTTGAGAACGTTCTGGTGAATTATCTTTTTGCCTTCTGTTATACATTCGAGTTGCATTGGCAGTTTTTCTGCCAATGCGTGCTCTTGGCGCTCTCGGCATGATGATGAATTGGCCACTTACCCGAAATTTAACTGTATTAGCCTGCCCAATATACCTTTATAAGAATAATCAAAAAGTAGGTGAAAAAACTAAGCACAAATTATGCTCGTAATGGGCGTATAGCAAATAACCACACTCGACGCCTACCAAGCTCAGACTGAGCCCGTGATGCCACGTGCGGTGAGGTATGTGCTATTAATGCTAGATAATAGCGATTAACAATGTAGGTATACAAACACATAATAAAAATAGATATACTGACATATAAATATACATACTTGTAAATAATTGTTATTACCAATTGTAATTTGTAACTAATGGCAACAGTTGCCGGGTTATTATAAAGATCAATAAAAAAAAAATTAGATAAAACACTATGTGTGGAAAAATGCGTATAAAAACTTTTATGAACTTTTTTTACTGACAAAAGTGTTACTAAAACCTTCAGCAAAGTGTCAGGTTTCAGCCAAAAAAAATTTCAGCCAAATCGGTCCAGTAGTTTTCTCGGTTAGCGCGGTCGAAGAAAAACCCTTACAATTTTATATATAGTATAGATAGATAGATAGATAGATAGATAGATATATTGTATTGTAATTTTTTTTTTTAGAAATACGCCTCAACTGCCAGGGTTATTGGCGTTTCAGAAGTACTGATTTAGATTATAATATTATTTTAGCTTTGCGCAGTGGCGATATCGTAACCAATGAGGTCTATCCGAGGTGCGATTATTGCTAGTTGAAACTTTTTTTTTTTTATAACAGTGCTGTTACACACTTTATTTCGTATCATATGCAGTCGTGGTCTACCAACGTCCAACAATGTTAATGCCATAGTGGTTTTCACAGTTGTTGTGTTCTGCTGTGTTGCAGTTAACTAAAATTTTCATAAATACATGCCCCACCACTAAAAATTTAAGTCAAAGATATCATTTAAATTATGATGAAAAATATCAACTTAAATTTATTTAATTGATTACTAAAAAAGGATAAAATATTTTTAATTTTAAGTGTTCATGATATAATTAATCATAATCCAGTAACAATGACCCAAATAAAAGACTTCTAAAATATTTTATATTACCATTATTAGTAAAAGTAACTAATAATTTCATAATAAGGTTAGTTAAACCAACTTTTACGAAGAAAAAAAATCGCATATTTAGTACAACATTTGGACTAAAATATATGATTAAATTATTATTAAAACAGTTAAAACTATTATTATAAAATGCTTATATAAGTTTATCTGATATATATATATATATATATATATATATATATATATTATATATATTTCAATTTCTTGCTGTTAATATTTTTAGACAACAAAATAATTATAATGTAGTTTAATCGAAAATCTTATAACTATTCAGGTAATTCAACGAATTTTGTTGGAACATCAGATTTCATCAACATTTGAAATTCAATCGCTTATAATATAAAATTGTAACTGCGGATTTTCAATATTTTTCTTTCGAAAAATTGAATAATGTAACGCCCCAGCTAGAAGGAATTTGCTACCAGAAACCATCTCTAGCTCCTTGTGATAGTTAGACTGTTAGAATAATGGTTGTCGAAGTCGTGTAGACAGACACAATAAATGAAAATAAGACAACATCATTGTCAACAATAGTCATAACAATCCATTTATATCGCCTCCCTCGGAATCTAATAAGAGCATTTTTTTAGTCCTCGAAGGTATATCTTGTGGGCTTCTATATTTTCCAATTTTTCCATGATATACAATTGTAAATAATACGTACATAAAATCAAAAATCTGATAACACGGTGGTGAAATCATAGGAACTTTGGTACATATTTTTCATGTTATTAATTACCTATAATATGTTTTAAAACGTTATATTTCTGCAGGTCTCGTATTTTCGAAAATTGTAGTAATATAGACCAATATGGCAAATCGACTCACGGGCCACTTTACGTGTCGCCACAGAAGACACAGTGGCGCCACTGATAAAAATACATTATTTTTAAATGAAGCTTTCACATGGTGTGTCGCCACAAAATTGTGGTGCCACAGACGGGTTTATGTGGTCGGTCCTCGCTAGAAATCGCGCCACAGTTAGTGATACATTGAAACAGTACGTTCATTTCATACGGACCACACCACAAACGACCACAAGTCGTAGTAGTAGTAGCTAGTATCTTCTAGAAGCCCCCCCCCCCAAAATTCGAAATATAGAATATTCTGGAATATTTTATTGAAGTATTTCTAGAACATTCCCTGGAGCATAAAAAGGACGGCTGATGGCATGCTCAATGACAGTTGGTCACTGTATACGAAGTAGAAAATCTGGTGATATAAGTATATAACGATGGATGAAAACGTATACGCATATTTCGTTGAGTTTTGTCGAGTTTTGCGTGTGCTTTGCGAACGCAGAAGAAAAAAAAACGGTCGATATTGGGTTCATCCTTTAAACATTTCAAGATTAACTAATGGTCAGTTTTATGTTTTATTCAATGATTTAAAATGTGATCGCGAAAATTTTTTTAATTATTTTCGAATGTCACCTAATTCTTTTGACGAGTTGTTGAGGCCTTTTTTAGAAATTATATTATTAAATAGTGATGCTAAAAGGGGTTTGATCTATACCTTATAGTTTTTTTAAAACAATACAGTAGTATTGTATATTTAAAAATCCACTTTCAAAGTTTTTGTTTAATTAAAATAAGTATATTCCAAGTGTTTTTTTTAAATGTCAAGTTAAATGGTACCGCGCCCCCAGACTTGAACTTACATTAGGGGCCCGGGGCTAGGGTTTAGGCCCGGCCTCAATATGACATGCAGGAAACTTTTGGCGCCACACATAAATTAATTTGTAGATACTGTGTGGCTATCGTGTGGTTATCGTGTGAAAACTATATAGTTCATGTGGCGCCACTGTGTCTTTTCTGTGGCTACACGTAAAGTGGCCCGTGTGAAACGGGCCTTTCTAACAACTCCATTAATACGTCTACCTATACACGTAGCTGCTATGCTTCTAGTCTATGTTCTTCGCCTTCAAGCTTAAACCCTGATCTTTCTGCTAACAGGATGAGTCGCTGGTCTTATTGTGCGTCAGCCACTGTAACTGCAATGAGGCCTTTATCCGACAGTCGCAAGGAAAATATTACAAACGCAATGTGATAATTGAAGATTTAATTCCAATAACTGTAGTGCAAAACGACGGATTCAAAAATGTAATTAAGCCTATCGAACCTATTAACCTATATCATCTAGAAACGTTCTATTAAACTCGTATCTAAAAAAGGAATGAAGCCCCGTTTTCTTGTGAGTAATTATTTTTTGTATGTTTGTTAAATAATTAATAAGAATAAAGAAAGTGTAATTATATATTTAAAATATAAATGATGGCCGTTTTTTGGGGTCATAAGCCTCGTTGTACTCGGTAAATTATTATCATGTGATTACAATTAACTTATAAAATAGCTGAGATTAAGATTGTGTAATGACATGTATACATAAATATTGTTTTTTTTGTGTTTTTCTCGAAAGTAAATTCTAATAATAATGTTATGTTTAACTGGTCAAAATGCATTGTGCTTAAAAATAATAATAAACACAAAAACTACAAACAATATTATCTTTATGATTCCAATCAAATACCTAGTTTTTATCATCATTAAATATTTCGGTTCGAAGGCACGCGCTTATTGGATTTCAAATTAGAACTAAATATTCATTGCAGTATTACGTGAAATAATGAGTTTTGACATGAATCGATTTAAAGAAATATTATATACCTGTCCGTGGTTATAATGTGGCCCTCGTACATAGCTATAATATATGTTGTGCTATTAGTATTAAAAATGGCATGTTAGTGTAATACTATGATATTGTCGTTTCGTGATGTAATGGAATTTATTAAACCCAATGAAGGAATTCGAAACTAGTAAATACTGTGGTAGGCGCCTCACACTACTGCAGTTGTGTTAAACTTCATATCAGTTGAAAAATAAATAAATAATGCTTTTTGCAAAGATTTTACTCGCAGTTTTAGTCAGCATGACGACAAAAACTTATGCTAATCAAACCATAACCTTTGATCATTTATCAAATCGACTATCACAGCTTAATTTAATCTATGTAAGTAAGTGATGGATTTTTTTCTCAAATAAATCACATTAATAGTTTGTTCGTATTTAGATAGAAAAACCAGAAATCAAAGTTCTAAGCTCTTTAATTAATGAAGTTGTCAACAAGTACTTTAGCAAATGTCATGTTAATATAATTTATGATGATTTATTCGATTCCGATTTGTACTACAAAGTAAATACTAATTATTATTAAATTACGCGACATTAGACTTATTATACCATACTTATAGATTCCGCGGAGTGAAGCGAGAAATGTATTGGATTTACCAAGATGTGTTATTTTTTTTTATTTTTCTATTTTTTATGTCTGTTTACACCATTTCTACCACAGAGCTTGCTCCGGTCACTAAAAAGAGTCAAGGTTTCTGATAGCAAAATGCAAATCTTGTCTTTTTGGTGCATTATAACCTACAATCTCCCAAATGCATTTGTGCATTTTAACTTTGACGAGACCGCACGATAATACGAATGCTTAAAGCTACAAATTTATAATAATGCTTCCAGGATGTCCTGCGGGTCATTTTGCCGACTTTCGACACGGTATCGTACGAGATTTTTCATATTCAAAAGTATTCTTCGAAAACGATTATTGTTTCGGAGCCCGGATGTACAAACCATATAATTTTTTGTCACGATCCCGAAATCGTCGCATCGAAGTTTGGCTACGCGATCGACAGCAGAGTGTTCATTGTGACAGTTGGATCTAGTTGGCAGATACGAGAATTTTTCCACAGCCCCGCATCGCAGAATATTATGAACCTGTTGATCGCTTCCGCCGGACAAGCTTTACAGGAGAATAACAAACACGTAACCTATTAGAACAAATAATACCAAAACACATTTATCACGTTATCGCGATCTCAACTTCTTAATTACTATAGGCCTCGGTACTTTATGAATTATTAGAATTTTTTTTTTTCTTACATTTTTGAGCTTTTTCCAACAAATGCATGTTTGGAAAACGTATTCATAATCTCAAATATTTGAAATTATTTACACGAAAAACCAAATTTTTTATATAAATATTTACATTTTATTTATCTAAGTATCTAACGTCGGTATTGGACGATGGAGGTCTAGTGGATAAATCATACGATTACGATCGCGAGTCTTTGGAAAACGTATGAATCTTAAAATAAGATAATTTCACATAATAGGTATATACGTTCAATTATCGAGAGATTATTTATTTGTTTCGTTTTTTTAATTAATTGAAACATTAATACAATATAAATGATAGCAGTTACATTTTTCTCTATACATTTTGATGTTTAAAAATCAAACAAAAAATTGCATATTTCTGCGCATTATCCTAATTTTTGATGCACTGCGCAGTACCTATACCACATATTTTTCCGTTTTTAAACGCATACGTATGCACGTATATCATTGCTTTTCCGCTCGCAGGTTTCCAAGTCCTGATGATTGCCGTATATTAAAAAAATGCTACTTTATCGTTGCGTAAAGTCGTACTATATGCGTGCGTACAGGACCACGCACCGCACTACCTCATAGCTGTCACCGTTTACGGACAACGGTACAACGGAAAAAAAAAAATCGCGATTTTCGTTTCTCTACAGGAAGTAGCTGATATTAAACTGTACACTCACGAACTGTACACGGACGGTCTGGGAAGTAGTGTGCAAAAAATTTTGACCACGTGGAAAATAAACAGATTCACAAGACCCGAGGTGAACTTGTATCCAACCAAATTGGTCGCCGGATTTCAGGGACACCGGTTCGTTGTGTCCGCCATTGAAAACCCACCGTTGGTGTTTCGGAGGTAATTTTCGGTTTCATTTTCGCGAGACTCATGCTTTCGCCACATATTTGTGACAGCGGATTTTAATTAATCAATCGCAATTTCATCCAGTGCATACGCCAAAAGCGATGCGAACCAAGAACAATCCGCGTCGTGGGACGGGGTCGAAATTCAATTGTTAAAAATACTAGCACAAGTGTTGAATTTCACGTTGGAAATTCACGACGCTTCCTTGTCGAAAACCAGGTGAGTTTAGAAATTATCGTTTTTAAGCTTTGACAAATTTTTAGTCATTTCATTATTATTTTTCTAAGTTTTTGCCGTCTTTATAGTTTAATCCGGTTATGTGAATTGAATCACATACGTAAAAAATATTCAGCTTACAGGTTTACTATACTGGTACTGTATACTATATACAGCAGTCAGCAGCCGTTGCAATGAATATTGAAAGTGAAAAAGTAAATTTTGAAAATGAATGAATATACACAATTGTTTTTATACCAATGGAACCAAACGTAAACAGACATTCACTCAACAATGCTCTTGAGTGAAATCAGGCGCTCAAATTGTATCATAAAAAATTTAAAAAAAACCGCGTTAAACAATATAGGACCGGAGGACCAAACAAAAGTCACATTTCACCGTTAAAAATAATCAAAAAATGATTAAAGCAAATCATCAACGATACCGTGTTTCAAACTTAAGTCATCATCATTGTTCATAAAACAATATTTATTTTTTTTAAATGGTGTATGCTTAATTAATACAAGTAGAGTCTTTGAATTAATTTTCAGTTTTCGATCTAATGTGGCTTACTACATATTATACAATATTAATATCCGAAAAACTGATCACAGAAACAAACGAATAAAAACATTGTTCATAACAAAATCAATACTTATATCCCTTGCTTCGCTGTAAGAATTCAAAATAAGAATTATGTATATTCGTAAATGTTTTTGATTTTTGTGAGTTTCTGTAAGTTATTTATTGTTTAAGAACCCGATGGTCCACAAGATAGGTATTAACTTAAGCGTCAGTGTTTGCGTTCGGCGTTACCATTGAACAACACACCGCATTCATCAGGATGCCATCACACTTTTACACAAAATGATTGACTAAACAATTGATTTTGTTTAGGAACGAATCCGAGGACCGCATCATCGGTGATTTGGTCGCTTCCAAGGCTGATCTCGGCACATCGGGCTTGTACATGACCAACACTCGTTATTCGTTAGTCGATTTTTCTCCGGTGGTGTTGCAAGACTGCGGGACATTCATGTCTCTGGGATCATTTGCTCTGTCCAAGTAAACAAACGGTTTCATGTTTATAATAATAAGTTAATTTTACTTTCGAATATTTTTCGATAATGGGTTCTCAAAAGTCATGGTGCATCCGTCTCAAAAAACGAAATCGCCCATTTTCAAACTGTAATTCGGTGTTTGGGTTCTACCAAAAAAACTGCCGTGGTCCCAGAATGAAACTTACTAATATTTTTCAAGTTAACTATTGGTAATTGGTTTTCAAGTTAATAATATCAGCAACTCGTATTATTATATTTTATACCTCCTATTCTCTAGCCAATTATAGACCTATCGGCTATCGCCACCCAATACCACATTTCTAAAATGTTTTAGTAACTAGTCCTTAATTATATCTTACTTGCGGTCAATAATTCTTATGGAGGACTCAGTAGGAGTAGTATGGTTTTCGCTTTGAGCGTTCTCTTACAACCTATAATACTCGTATATTGGTCAGTAACTATATACACAACTCCTAATACCATACCCAAGTAGAACTTCAACAAAGCTTTTGACTCAGAAAACCATGCAGTCCTTATTTGTGTCCTTAAAATGTCTGGCTTCGGGGAAACTTTGTTATCTTGGATGGGATCATTCATAACTCAGTGACAGATACAAATTCGTTAAAGTATTGGGTATCAAATCTAGTCCATCCCGGGTACCTTCCAGTGTTCCTCAGGGACGTCATCTCTCCCCAATCCTATTCTCTCTATTTATTAACAGTGTACATCGCATCCTGCTTCACTGTCGTATGTTATATTTCGCCGATGATATCAAACTAGTATGCACATATTCGTTATATTGATGACCGTTACAAAATCCAGGCTCATGTTGATCGATTCACTGAACGGTTTAGCTCCCTAAGTCTTTCGCTCGATCTGTCTGTGTGCAAGGTTCTATGACCTTCAAGTATATGTTTTTTTAACATTACAGATCTTATTTAAATAAATATTTGTTTTTAGATTCAAATAATCATAATAACAAGGCGCTAGATAGTTCACAAATTGTTTACCGAATGATTTTCTAAAGTAAATATAAATAACTTTTGTATTGTATGCAAAATGTTTTCTTTTGTTACCATTAACATTGACCCAAAGATTAAAATTTTTATTATTCACATTATAGCTATTTTCTTAAATAATAGTTTAATCAGTAAAACATTTAAGGTCATAAAATTATTATTTGATGAGCCTTTCACAATGTTTTTTTTTCAAACATGTTCAAACAATTCGTTTTTGTTGAATAATTTTATGGATGTGAAGCATTATCAACAAGACCGCCCCAAACTAATAAACTAATGTTAAAATATAACTTGATAAATGGTTAAATATACTATACGTAATGCATAAATCGGAATTATATAACGCAATTTATAAAAACTTGAAGTTAAACTATAGTCGCGTAACCAAGGTATTGACAAGTGAGTTGAAAGTTCCAACGTATATTTTTATCGATTGCGAGATCTAGATATGTGACACTAGAAACTCTCTATATACATGTATTGCGACAAATTGTATCATTACATGGGATTTTTCGTTAAAATAATTAAATATTGTATTTCCTAGTTAAATGAATATTGATCTACACGTCGAATTTAGAAAATTGCCTACGGTCGGGTGTCGCACTTCTAAAATATGCTAATAAATTGAATTAGGCTAGCATTGCGCGTCATTATGTGTTGACTTGCAATGACTATAATGTGTGCACTTATAGGCTGTTATTCACGACTGGTATAATCGGTTTGAAAGGATTACATAAAAATTGAAACAAATCAACACACACGTCCTAATGTTATCAAAATATAAATCAGTAGATACATTTCTTGACGGTTTGATTGTTCAGTTGTTTTAACGCTCAAACGTTTTAATTGGATTCACCAACCATGTGTGCACATCTGCATCGTGTGAATAGTAGTTATAAAATAATATTTAAAAATCGGCAGATACAAAACCAGACCAACCAGGGCCGCATTTATAATTCGGAGGCCCTGGGGCCAAAATTTGGTGGAGGCCCCTAAATTTTTTCGTGTATAATAACGTATTCTGAAGTAAAATAATATAATTACGTACAGCATATGAATAAGTTTATTCTTGTATTTTTTTTCGCACATTGACAATCGTTTAATATTTCTAATTATATAAAAACTTTGCGAGATTTCTTATTAGCAAAAGTGTCATAAATATCATCAAAATTCATTTCACGGAGAATGTCGCTTTCCAAACTGAGAAGCATGAGATTCGACAAGCGTTCTTGAGTCATCGACGTTCGCAATCTGTTCTTTACAATCTTTAGTTTTGAAAATGAACTTTCCCCACTGCAATTCGTTACCATCATCGATAAATAAATACGAAGTGCCACTTCTGCATTACAGAAAGTAGATTGCACGTTATTTTGCAAAATTATACGGTAAAGAAAAATTTCATTCGATTCACCCTTTTTCTTTCCGTACGCTTTTGCAAAAGTGGCGAGATGAATCAATTCATTAGCTAAATTCAAGTCTAAATCATCAGGGTACCTAATGATATACAAGATTTTCGGCCTTTAGTTCCAACTGAGAAGGTTCCATTGTGGTCATCTCAGCCAAGAAACCGAATCGTTCATCAACGACTTCGTATGCTGAAATTCGTTCATTCAACGATACGATCAGATGATCAATAACAGGAAGGAAAGATTTTGTTCGAAATATGTCTTTCGGTGACTGTTGCACAACATCCGCTGTTCCATAATCAAGGGGTCTCAAACGAACACTCACAGATCGAACACGCACACTTTCATACTCTTGTTCATCGGACAATTCTTTGCCTGCAGTTTCATATGATTCAAATGCAGCTCTCTTAGATTCTACGAAAGATTTTAAAGACTTTAGAGAATTTACGGCTGTACAAAGGGTCATCGTAGAACTCTGTATATACTTACTCGTAGAATTGAATCTTTCCAGTATGTCATGCCAACATTTGGCGTAAATTGCTGTTTCTAATCGAGACATGTTCTGGAAAACACCGCGAGCTTGGCTTTTAACAACATCTTTTTGTTCAACGTCATCGCGAATTTCAATTAATGCATTTTGAATGAATTTGTATCCGTGGTTAAGAGCCTTGACAGCATCTTCCGATCTTCGCGACATGACAAACGCGTATCACTCAAATTTTTGAGTGTATAGAACATTTTTTTGGTATCTTCAGCTGACAAATTTTTGATCAATATTTCATACCGCGCTGTCGAAGCAGTGAAAAAAACGAAAAGTTCTTCTACAAAACTGAAAAAAAGAACTGCAGCGGAACAAGCGTTGGCAGCTGATTTTCCTACTAAATTTAATGAATGAGCGGCGCAAGGAACAAATACTGCTAAAGGGCTTTTTTTCAAAATCACAGCTTGCATACTGTTGTATTTGCCACTCATATTCGGCGCATTGTCATAAGACTGACCGCGACAATCTTTTATATCAATCGTTTGTTTCTGGAAAAAATCGAGAAGAGCTTCTGCCAGCTCTGCGCCTTTATGACCACAATTAGGTATAAAAGTTGATAAAGACTGACGATTTTTGTTCACGTACAAAATACTCACCGATGATCTAAATCAGATTTTCGTTGGACGTAAGATGATAGCTGTTTTTTCTTTGACCATTGTGTGACTAAATTATCATCAAGAATTTCGCAATATTTTTATTCCAAACTGTCAACTTTTAAAAATATACAATCGGTCCAAAACAATCATCTGCGTTAAAAGTGAATGACACACTCACAACACTCGTACTTTAATTTGAGTGAGTTATATTAGAACGCACTCCACTCATTGACATCACGCGGGAAATTTGAATGCTGCTTATGGAAATTGAAATTTTACACACAATGTGAGTTTCAAAACACATAGTTCAACTAACTTATTTTGCGTGGGAATTTTGAATATGATTTATAAATAACTCTTGCTAACAAGTGCACTAGAAAACCTTTTTTATAGTTTCTATCGAGTTTGGGATCAATTAAAAAAAAACCAGTAATTTTTCTATTTTATCCGAATTGGTGGAGGCCCTCAATTGGTGGGGGCCCTGGGGCGGCTATCCCCAATCTGTATGCTATCCGTTGTGCAGCTAAAATCACCTGAGATAATATTGACTATTCAGGTGTGTTGTTCGATAAGTTTTAATAGGAAAAATCGTAATGACATATTGACATACAAAAAATACATACAATATACATACATACAAAAAAAAAAAAAACACATCATAGTAAAACCAATACACATACATCTTTGTTTAAAAACATGCATTGTTAAATATTACTGAATAATAAATATTTATTTGCAAAATCCACTTAATTTAAATCTTAATTATACCGGGAGGTACCACAAGCTCATTAATTTTTACACAACAAAAATTACGAATACATTATCGTCGGAAAAAAAAATTTGAATTTTATAAATGAATACTTTAATAATTACCCATTATAATTACTTATTTTCATTCCACATGAAATCACCAGAAAACATTGAAATGACCGAAAACATTTTTTCAAGTTAATAATATATAGTCGGGGTTTATTTTTTCATGCTACTCAGTGTATACAATTGGAAATTGTGGAATACGTGGATATTAATTTATTCAGACTAAATGTTGAGCACGAAATAATAATACAAAATGCATTTTTATAAATGATTTTAAGTCATAAAATGAGTTTTTTTTAACACTAAAACCTGTATACATTTCACTCTCAGAATCTAAAAATTAAACCCTTACACCAATATACTATGAACATATATGTATACCTGTACCGACTACCGATGCACGACTGCTTTTTGTTCCGCACAGGTACAGGGCGATATTCGGTCCTTTCCATTGGAGTATTTGGGTGATGGTGGTGTTCACTTACCTGTTTGCAATATTTCCTATCGCGTTCACGAACAACCGCAATGTGAAAACTTTGTGCAAAAGCCCCAAACAACTGGAGAGCATGTGTTGCCACATGTTTGGAACATTCACGAATTTGTTCACATTTAAGGGTGTGAAATCTTGGACGAACACCACAGTGGGCTCCACTAGACTCTTCATTGGTAAGTGCGCAAACCTACGGGAATATAATGCGTTCGAATTTCGAGATGACCAAAAACGATTAAACACATCATTGTTGTTTGTTTTTTTCTATAAGGGACGTATTGGATTTTTACGATTATCATAACGACATCATATACTAGCTCGATCATAGCCTTCATAACGTTACCGGAACAACCCGTTACAGTGGACTCATCGTACCAGCTAGTAGATAAAGGCTACAGAGTTATTATGCTAAGTAAATCATTTATCCCATACTGTCTCATTTCTCAAATAGGTACTTGAAAAAAACCCTTACACGATGTTTACTTTCTATTCAAGCCTAGTTTGCCGTCGAGGGAGAGATTTGATAAGATACGCTAGGCAATCGTTTTTTATGTTCAATAATATGTTCTGTATTGTTGAAATGTAACGATACGTAATGTTGCTGAAAAATTGTAGAAAATATCATTTTTGCCATCATTCGCAGTAATACCTAACGACTAAATAATGAAATATAGTAATTTCAAAAATGCTTAAAATTACCAATAACATATAACTGTAGAGACATAGCCAGTTAAATAGATTATTTATCTATTATTATGTTCCATTACTTCCCAGGGGCGCATTAAGGGTCAGTATAAGTGGGGACAACATTTTTTTGCGTTCCTTGGTGAATGGCTAAATATACCATAGTATATATAAGAATAAAAAGTTAAAAAAAAAACCTTTCTCGCTGCTAACACTTTAACGCAAACTTATAGAATCCAAATTTTTCAATTCAAACAAGAAACAAAAATTGTTATTGATAACTAGTAAGGCTTTCTTCCTTTCATTTTAATTTAAACATAGGTATCTAATATATCAATAATCACATAATTCGTTTTTTCCAATATGAACGGTATTAGTAGTAAGCTGCGTCCCCACTGGGAGCGATTCTGCGATTCTGCGTTTCGAGCGTTTCTGCGATTTTACACGCGCGATGTCCACTAGCGATTTTGATGGGGACACTTTAACGATTTTACATGCGTTTCTAAATTTTTTTCATGGCGCGTGTCCGTTTTAGTTTTCATTTGCTTATTCGGTCGTCAACCAAGATGACGTCCCAAAAAATGTTACTGGCTGAAAGTGCTTCTTTAATTGATATTAAATTAAATTTGGTTAAGAAACGTTTATGGGTTCACGAAATAAATAGGCATAGACTATCTGAATGGGAATTTCATACACTATTCAGTAAATTAAAAAATAATCCAGTCATGTTTTTTGAGTACTGTCGCATGAGTGAACCTACTTTTTATATAATTTTGGAAGCTATAAGAAGCGAAATCGAAAAAGAAGACACCAACTTCCCAAAAGCAATAACTGTAGAAGAAAGGCTATAAGCAAAAATAGGGTAAATATAAGGCATATAGCTTCCTGAACGAAAACAGCGGCAGCTATTTGTTTGGACACAACCAACGTTGAAGACATTTTGACAACGAATGTCAAGTTTCAACGATTATTCGCCGAATATCAAACTATTTTGTTCTTTCAGCGATTGCCGCGCGTGTAACGCTACACGCGACACACGACACGCGCTCAGTGGGGCCATTACATATAAATTACATACTTTTTTTAAAATCGCTAAAACGCAAAATCGCTACACGCCATCGCAAAATCGCAAATCGCGTTCAGTGAGGCCGCAGCTTTAGTCATGTTATTTCTAATTCTAAATAAAAAATCAGTTATACATAATAAATGTTCAATATTAGTATATAAGCAACTACTACCCCCAATACTCTCTTACACTTGCCCTGTCTGGGGTAAATGTTCAGCTGAAAATTCAAATTCTCCAAGATAAAATACGAATTAAAATAACGAACGCACCATGATTCATACAAAACGAAAACCCAAACAAAACTTGTAAAATCTATTTGTTCCCTAATGAAAGAGTTTTACATACTTCATAACGTGATGTCCATCTTGTTGAGCATAAACTCTTGACAACAGATTTGGTTTATTTTTCTAACATATTCAATCAGTTTATTTGATGTCAAAAAATATAACGCTGCCTTACATTTTGTGCCTGGAGGATACTCCCCTTGCACCCACTTTAATGCGCCCTTGATCACTTCCATGACCATTTTATCACCATTTACAGACGATAGTGACAATGTCCACTTCACTACTGTAGGACAATATATTGACTGTTGTCAAGAAGAATGTTTTCATAATGTTGGTACCTACGAGCAACTTTATTGAACACCAATTCAAAAATGTCTGTACATTATCTGGCTAATTTAAAATAATTTTTTATATGACAATATTGAAATTGACAAGAATTAGTTTTTATTGTACTGTCATTTTTTTTATAATCAATGTCTAGAATAAAACCATTAAACTTAAAAAAAGTCAACAATAAAAATTTAAAAATAATCTAAGATTATTAAATGAAAATATAAATTACATTATATACATCATAATATACCATATAGTCATTACACCAGATACCTATAACATCAATTAAGAATATAATAGTATAATAAATATATCAAACAATAGATTTTAAACAAAAATAATATATCTATGGGCACAAAAAGTATACAGGTAGAATACATAACTGTGCATATTAACTATAAAATACAGAATAGTTAATTTAATTCAAATTACAGCATCATTCTTAATTATATACTGTCGCATAAAATAAAAATACTTAATTAAACATGTTTACATACATACATACACTAAAATATAAACTATTTAAAAATTTGTACATACTTATTCTCATATTTTATATTATAAAACTTACCTATAAAATAATGACACTAACATTTTATTGTTGTATATAACTTTAAAAAAAATAACATAACAGACAATGAACTGCCTATTAAACTTGATCAGAAATCAAAAGAATTTTATGATTTAACTTTAAATTATATTATAGATAAGGGTGGTTGGCAACAATACTTAAACATTACCAATGATACAATTTCTAAAAAGCTTATGTCAAAAGTAAAACTCATGAATAATTTAGAGGATACATTGGATTATATAGTCAAAACTAGATTTATCTTTGATTACGCTTTTCTGGGATCGAAAATTTCACTTGCTTATTTATCTCAAAACAACTTTATACAAAAGTATGTGTAAATTTAAAGTCAACAATATATTAAACTAAAATATATGTAAATAACATAATGTCATATTTTAGGTATAAAAATAAAAAAATATTCCTTCACGTTGCTTCAGAATGTTATGTTCCTTTCAATATTGCTATAGCATACAAGAAAACATTTGTTTTTCGTAATATATTCAATAATTACATACTACGGTCACAACAAAGTGGATTATTAACCAAAATAGTAAAAGATATTGAATGGGAAATTATACAACATTCGGGAATCAGAAAAGTGAGTACATTTTTCAACTTAAAATTTTTAAATTATGTACGGATAACCAAAGACGTAACACAGTCAAGCATACCCACAGGATAACATCTCACTCAAAACAAGTTTAAAGTGCCATACATGGATAAGACTTCAAGAGACACTTTTAGTATAACTTTAAAATTTGGGAGTATTTCACTAAAATTATTGATGATAGATAAATAATAACAAATTATTATTGAATACATAAATAATTTAATTTTTAATAAAATAAATATATATAATGATAAATTAAATAAATAAAAATAAATAAATATTGCCTGAAGTATTATAAAATACAGTGCTAAAGAATACAACCGGTTTCAATTTAAAAAAATCATTGTCAGGTACAAAAAGCACACACGTTTGATAAATGATGTTTGGTCTTTGTAGATAATACCATTGATTATAAATACTAGTCTTATAATACATATAAGCTTACAAGATTAAAAACAAAATGAAATTCCAAAAATATTTTATATTATTTTATAATTTGAAGGTTTAATAATATTAAATGAAGGTGCACTATATGCAAGTGCATATAGTAGGACAAACTGGTTAGTAGAAAATGTTAAAAATGATAACATATCTCATTTTTAATTTTGTTTAATTTTTAAAATTACTGTGTATAAAGAAAGTATAAGGTTTGAATATTTGATTTTGTTTAATATAATATTGTTAAAAATATACAAAATATAATTTTGTCATACATTTAAATTTTGGTAATACTAACACACATACCTATAATTACTTCTTTTTCCCTTGAACTTTTGAGTTATTGAGTTTCTATTATTGATATTATCTTCAATTGTTTTAATACTATCATAATCAAATTTTCTGATGGGATATTTCACTAACAAAAAGCACAGTATAAATTTTTTATCCTTATAATTATGTGTACTAAAAATTTTAAACTGGTTGATCTTAAAAATCTTCATTATTAGCGTCCATTTTACTATTCTGTGTACATAACTACATAAGATGATTGGTTATGTATAAGACTTTTTAATATTTTCTATTAATTTACGAATTTTGGGCAATAGAGAATAAATATTTAAATAAAAACTGTAAATAAGCCATGTAGTTGTGATAAGTGGCATTAATTAAGAGTAATAAGTAATTACTAAAAAAAGTTTCACTCATCATAAAAATATTGAGCACAATTGACATTAAATAATAATATGACTTATATGTATTTTTTTAATTAAATCAATGATAAAACAAATACTTATTTTTTTTCTAGCCAACATTAATTTCTCCAGAAGATCGTCAACTGACATTAGATGATGTGCAAGGCATGTTTGTACTACTAGGTGGAGGTATACTGTTGGCTACATTTACTCTATTAATTGAATACATTAGACGGAAAAGAACACTGAGGAAAGTTGCACATATTGAGATAAAAAGACCATTGAAAAAAGCAAAGCGTTCTAGATCCATGGTAGTCAAAGAAAATACAGCTGCTGAGCCTTTCAGACCATTAACAACATATTAATTGAATATAAATAAATCACGGTTTAGACTATAGTAATGCTAATAATGTCAAATTTTACTAAAAGATATTTGAAGAAAGAAACTTTTGACATTTATCACAGACCTTTTTTACACATTGGTAAGATAGAAAACTACATAGAATTTTCATTGTTTTCAGCTGGATGCTCATCAATGGAAACAGTACTTGTTTTTCTTGAAATACTGAGAAATGAATGTACAAAGTTACATTAAGTTAACAAGTATTGTACAAATATAAGGCTATACTCACGATTTAGTAGAGGCTAAAGATGAAGCAGATAATAACATTGAAATCTGTTCAGATGTAGGACATGCAATTAATTGTTGTTCTTCTTTAGTATAACTGTTTGTAGTTAAAAACTGTTGTATTCTCGTAAATAAATGCAAAATGTTATTCTATATAAAAAAAAAAAACCATAATTAAATAATTCTTATTCTAGTTATGTTTAATCAACAAACCTTAATAGGCCTATATAAGACAAACTGTGTGTCTGCATTGGCTAGGTATAACGCCATACTCTGCTGAAACAATGGCAAATCTTTTTTAATTTTTGACAATGTTTCTTGCACCTTTTCTTGTAAAGCTTTAGGTTGGGCAAACTCTTGCTGTTTAACAATACCATGCAAACCTTGCATGTTACACCATTTTATATATTTCTGGACCTGTAAATAATGATAGTACAGTATGCACTAGATAACTTATGTGTATTGAAATTTAAAAGTTAAAATATACTTCGTCAAGGAACAATGTCAAAGGTGACACTAAAGTATTAGATGAATTATTAATGAATGTTTGACAAGATTCTTTCAACGTCTGGTCCACCAAGCGCCTCGAATCAACAGAGTTTTCTAATACAACTGGTGTTCCTTCCAATAAGAACTCAATGATTGAATTACTTGAGTTTAAAGCAAACATTTTATCGTGTTTCTGGAATAAGCCCCAAGCTAAAAAATATAAACACAACACATAATTATATTATATTAATTATTTGTATAATTAGAAAATATAGTTCTTTACCAGCATTTTTCATTTTTCCAAAATCCAAGTTTAATTCTTTAATAGTAAAATCAACTTGAAATGGTGCTATTTGTTCTCTGATTATCAATAAATGTTTTATTTCAAACAGTGATCCATCTGTTGGAGTCTATAAAAAAAATATTAATCAATTAATAATTAACAATACTGATTACTCACTCATATATGAAAGCATGGTAGATGTAGATAACTACTACCCGTAACAAAAATATAAATGTATTATACAATATTATAACCTACAGTTTAATAAGTACCATATGAAATGCTTGGAAAAATTTAACTCTTTCTAAGTGTGTTTAAATAAAGTAGTACATTTTTTAAAAAACTTTGAACTATATATGGGGATATTTAATTAAGTATTATGTCATTAAAGCTATAAATAAGCTTCATATATAAATTAACTACTGATAATTACTTTATAATTCACATTGTACAACTAAATATTCAAAAATGTTTGACATTTTTCTTTTTCTAATAATGTTTTGAACAAACATTTTTATACAACATTTCAATTTATCAATAGAATCAACTTATAAATTTCAACAGAAAAATAAAAATACATCTTTATGTCATTTGAAACATGATTTGTCCATACAAATTGTTGTAATATGAAATAAAATATACATATAATATAAATCATAACATTTTAAAATCAAATAAAATACCTTTTTTTGGGAAATAATCAGAGCAGCTTGATGTATGTTTTTTAAACATAATGCAACAGCCTCATGAGAAAGACTTTGAAAAATAGTTTTATCAACACATCTATACAAACGTGATAGACACATTAATGTACGTCTTACTGGTGGATACCACATTCCATGAAGATCTGCAGCAGAAGTCCATCCACCTAGATTAATGATAATATACAATTTATACATGAACAAAAAGTACAGAAAAACAATATTTCTTATAGTTTTATCAATTGTTACCATTACAAAACGATTGATTAAAAGCATAATAAAAATAATATTACTAAATGTTTGATAGCATTTCAGTTTTACAGTATACTTTTTCTTATAGACATGTTACTAGAGGGAACTACAATTTACTGTATATTGAATGACAAAAGATCTACTTTTAAAATAGTATTAAAATGAACGGTGTAGATCCTGGTTTGCTTAATTTTTTTCAAAACTCAGAACACATTTAATAAGTATGCAACTATGCAACATAAAGTTTGAACTATGTTTCAGTACCTAAATGGCTGAATGTCCATTATTTAAGTTTAGAAGAAAACTGATAAAAGATAAACACTCTCAATATTGTACCAACATACCTGATCTTATAATACAAACACAGAATGGAATAAGCACTATTTCAAACAGCGAAGCAGCTTGAATAAGTATAATAATTTATCAATGTTGTGGATAGAAGTATTGGAAATAATTCCAAATTCTTTATTTAGTTACATTTTTTCATTAAACTGTATATTATTATTATTTTTGATAAATTAATGTATACCATTTGTAGGTAATAGGTATATGATTATGGGATTATTTTTCATCTTTTATACAAGTATATTTCTGACAGTAAATTAAAGTACTTAGATTAAAGAGTTGTCATGTTTGAAATAATTGATTTCACTGTACATACCTACTGATTGTTTTGACATGACTGATGGTGCTTCAGAAACCGATGAAACTAAGCTTCCTGTTGAATCATATCTAGTCAATTGCCGATATTGCATTTCTTCAGCAATTGCTTCCATTTGTTTTAATTTTTCTGGATAAGCTACATCACCCGGTGATGGTTTGTACTCAGAAATATCAGTGACAAAGTACAAATTTGCTCGAAATACTAAACGTTCTTGAATATCTTGTAAAAGCAACTCTGCTACAGATCCAAAAACTTCAAGTGATGCTAAAAAAAAAAAACATAGAATTTAAATTTAAAAATCTTATAAAACTTAAGACATATTAATGTTTTAATTGAGTAGACTCTTTTTATTTCAAATTAAGTTAATGTTTCATTGTAAATTTTAATTACCATCTTCATATACATAATCTTGTAATATTTCAATTCTTAGGATTGTGCAAAGTTCTACCAATGTTTCAAAATGTTTCATATGAATGACTAATGGTCTAAGCATATCATATAAATGCATACAAACTGCTTCCAAATATTCTCTAGAAAAATAATTAACATTTACACAACATTGGAATAATTAATTAAAATCTATGAGTTCATCATACCTAAATACAGGAGATTTATTTGAAAAGAAACATTGATACAAGCGGTTTTCGTCATGAGTTAATTGTATTAGGATTTTACATGATGAACGTAATGTTGAACAATAATCACTGGCGCTTGAAGTGTAATTTGATAATGTATTAGTAATGGATGCACCAAGAAGTATTTTACGCCGTGTTACATAAGTCAGCACACAGTCGTCCAATGCTGCAGAATATCTAGGAAAATAATTTTAAAACATTTCAATACTTCATACTTAATGCATACAATTATTAACAGACATACACTGGATCCAAATCTATTCGATTTTCTAGTAACTCTAAAACTGGTCGTATTTTTGTTGCAATAGCTTGAAACTTGCCATAATGAGCAATGAATTCAGTTGTATCTAAGCTTTCTGTTCCTGCCTGAAGGCACTGAGATATGTATGTTTGTACAAGAGATAGAGCCTTGTACCTGGCATTTATATAAAGAGCAAGATATTTATTGCTCTCCTTGTAGGAAGTCTGTAAAAAAACAAATAAGTATAAATAAAACCAGAACATAAAACAATGAATGTAAAATTATACAAACATGAGCATTGATATATTGAATTCCATTATCAATTGATGTCATCATATTAGCAAACATTTCACTAGTAACAATGAATGATGGTGAATCCAGTTTCAGTTGTATAGAGTCCACAGAATTGAAAATAGTCAAGCGTTCATTAATCTCAAAGCATATTTTACTTAGACATGTCTACAAAATAATTTTTTAATGACTTTTAATTTTATGTAAATTATAAATAAAAATGTCAAACCTGATCGGTATGTAGTTCTTCTCCAGCTAAATACAGGGAATTGGTTTTCTTTGATACTTCACTGTATTTCTCTTCTAATGTATTTATAAGTTGTATACACTCATCCATCTGAAACTTATTAAATATAAATTCTATTCTGCATGAAATAAAGCAAATAATAAATGTACCTTGGATAACATTGTATTCCATTCATCCAACTGACTTCTAAGTTCACTAGCAAGCTGTATATATGGTTTAATATCGGTAGACATCCATTTTTGTGCAATTTCATCATAGAATTTATAAAACTACAAAAGTATAAATGGTATTAATCATTAGGTAAGGGAATAGAAATACTGAGAACTATTGAGCATCTATATTATTGTTACGATGTTATTTGAAAAATTATTTACCAAGCAACAAAAACAACAGCTTTATTTTTTCCAAAAATGGTTTCATATCATAAACATTTATTGATTGAAATTTGAAAATATTTCTCTTACTTTTATAGTGATTGAAAATTAGAAATTTATATTTTAGAACCATAAGGTTGTTAACTTACATCTTCGGTAGATTCAATATTTCTATCTAAAAGTTCTGGCTCCACATTATCTTCATTATCTATTTTATCTTTATCACTGTCTTTGAGTTCTAAAGACTGAAAGGAAAATATATTAAACTATACATTTCAAAAGGGTAGGTATTAATAATTAAATCGCATACTATTACGTCTGAAGTGTTTGCAAGGTACTCGGACAAACTCAAATATGCATTGATTTGAGTTTGGCTTAAAGGCGCTAATGGATTTTTGTCGTCCTCCCATTGAATTAATTTATCGGAAATCCGCACGGACTTGTTCGACATATTTTACGTTAAAACTATGAACGTTCACGTAAAATGATTGCGCCTCCCGCGAACCGTAACCGATGCACGATACAATTTCGTTTTAAAATAATACTATAATATTGTACTCTTCGCTTTTGAAATATTTTGTCAACGTAAACAATTCTTATCACGGATATTATCTGTGCGATAAGAAAATTGATAGTAAAAATAATGACAAGAGCCTAGCCTGCTGATATCGCCGGAGAACCGGGGGCAAACCAGTACTGGTAACCTCGGCCTTATTACAGATTCGCCGGAATCGTCCGGAGCGATAATATTGCCGATAGGTATGTTACGAATGAATCACTATTCACTACCAATGTATTAATATCGTTATGGTAAGTAGTAAAGCCAATAATTGGTTCACGGTATTCAGCCGAACACAGCCGAACTGGTTATACAAATGAGTATACGTAATCGAATATATATTATTATTATTATTATTATTATTATTACTATTACTATTATTATTATATTACTCACATGATTAAAATAATATGGTATCGATGACCCGGTGTTGCGCGTATATGGACGCCGAAGAATTCTTTTTCCGTTTCATAAGACTTACATCTATTTCATCACCTTTTTTATCCATGTACTCACTCTGACTTGTACAACGTACTTGATAACCTCATATGATGAGCAAGATAAAAAAAACCCACTGATCATAAAGACTTACACTTTTGAAGTTTAAATTAATTCATATCCTCATAGTCACGGTTTAAATATAGTTTCAAAGCACCTAGACCCTATCGCAACTAGGAGGGGAGGGGGCACAGAGGACTAGTGCACCCACAATTTAAAATTTACCACCCGAGGTGTTGTATAACATAAAACGTTAAGGGGGCGGGGGGGATAATGGTGAGGACGAATTACAAAGCCTTTGCGAGTTAATGAGTTATTCACAATTTGTGCACAACCAAAAAAATTTTTTAGTCACGCCTAAATGCAACATCGTGTGCATTGTAGATTAATCACTGGAAGCTAGAAAAACGTTACTTGTTTACCTACTATCTAGAATCTAGATAGAGTACATATCTTATACATCGCGTATAGTGATGATGATAATGTGTACCATTCGAATTCATTCACACTTTTGGTTTCAAACATTTATCACTTATCAGCTATCAGACGTTGGTAGTAGTTGACTGGTCACATAGAGTATTGTATGTCAGTATGTAGTTAGGCGGTAAATTGTATATAACCTATAGGCGTAGGGTCGTAGACACAGAATTGAGAATATACTATTATATAGTATGTCAAGTGTCTACTATAGCCTAACCGGTACAAGATTTTATTTCAAAAATGTTTTATAAATGTTTTTAATATACCTAATATATATGATGCATCGTACATAAATCATTGCGTATAAATAAATGGTTTGTTCTATGATCAATGGTATATTTAATGGCTATAAATCTATAATACAGCCTACTGGCAATACTGCAGCCCTTCGTTTTCTAATTGAAATCTCTACCCGGTACCCCAGTGGGTTTAGCTGTCCCAAACTCGAAATCAATCACCTCTGTTCACAATTGGTGTTTAAAAGTTTTTAATAACTATTAACTTTTTTTAAATTAAACGACAGAAAAAATTCCAATGTAAATCATTAAATTGATCATTTATATTTGATACATCTTTTGACATTTGAAACTAATAAAAGTAACATTTAGATACGGTTTAACTGTTTATAGTTATAAAATAAATGCGGTATAAAAATTAATAACATATTTGTGACATTATTTATCTCTTATCTCTGTTGAAAAAATGTAATGCACTGTGATATCGGGATTCACGAAGTTATGTCGTTGTGGCCGTTGTGTGTAGTAGTCGTAATGTCAAATGTACCATGTCATCATTATTCATCATACCTAGTACCATTGAATATTGATTATAAATACTATATAGTATTTACTATAGTGTATTTATAATCAATGCTAGTACCTATGTATTCGTGGTCACTGGTCGATGTACTGAACGACAGTATTGAATATTGATAAATTATATTGGATGTTTCTATAGTTTGTACGATGGTACGATGAGCTGTTGGAACAATTTCCGGGAAAACGACTATTTATATTTCCCAATTTTATATTGAAACCACTGAAATCATCCGTGTTCTGAAATTTCTAATTAGGCGCCAAAATCGATATGATGTCATTGCCACGAAACGTAATACTATATTGAATATTCGCCGAATCATTAAAAATTGCTATTATTCTTGACGGTTTCATTTATTTTACAATTAATAATGTTGAAATTAATAAAATTTGACTACACAAGGTCTATTATTACTATTATTCCGTGTACACTGTACAATATACTACATACGTACACATAACTATAAAAAATGTTCCTTGCTGCACTCGGCTAAAGGCTTATAGTAAACCACGTGCGTAGATATATCTAATTACAATAAAATTCACTACACATTTTTCTTATGTATTATATCATCTACTTTTAATAGTAATGCCAAAATGATAACATAATTTATACTATAATACATATTTTACATTATACACTACGTCACTACATAACATGTTTACATGTATGGCTTTAGACTTTTAGAGCAAAAGGTAAATACAGAATTTATAATTAAATACTACTTTATCTAAACGTTTTTTAATAATTTCAAAATTTACTTCTTTAAACATGTTTTTTATGACATTTATTTCACATTTTCACTCATGGTAAATTTATTGGCTATAATTTCTAATCACAAACAAATGTTCGACCCTGCATCATAAACGATTAAAAAGTAGAAAACAATATATTTTGGAAGGGCTATGGAAATTTTTGGGGAGCCTTATTCCCTAAAGCCCCCCTTATTTGTGCTTGTGATTCTACGATTTACCTAAGTTATTAGCATAGTATAAATAATAGTTTATTATGCGTCTGTACTATGTATATATAGATTTGCCAAGTGATTCAAAACAGACACAACTTACAAGGGATGCCTGGGGAATATAGCCGATTCAATGGGGAGAGGGATTTAAAATTGTTTACAAATTGCATCACATGTGTTGTACGTATACATAGAAATGTGTTTTCACTTGGAGGGATCAAAAACTAAAACATACACCGGGCTACATCCATGGTTGAAGGTGTGCAGACGTTTTTCGTAGTTCGGTGCTATCGATAATATTATGTACACAAAATATAAAAATCAAAAATAATTTTAAATTATCTCACTATTCTGCGTTTTAACATATTATCGTGTAATCAGCAGAAAGCATCATTGGAAGCGTTAACGAATCTGAATACGTACATAGCTAAATTAACTAATTAACAGTTTACTTGTAAGAATAGTAGCTTAATTGTGATTAATAGGTAGTCGACAAAAGCTATTATTACAAATTTACAACGGAAAACGGAACTATAATACGAACGTGCAATAGCATATACTCTGCTTTTTTAATCCCTATACGGACATACGCCGGTGTGGCGATATGTATACAGTATACGTAATAATGTGTTAACTATTATTATAAAATTAAAAAGCGATTATAGTACATAATATACACCGCACAGACGTATCACGTACAATACACACATTAACACGTGTATGACGTTGAAATATCCTCTATACAGATGAAGTCTGAAGGCGTGACGTAATTGATTATTTTTGTTTATAATAATAATTACGTTCGCGTAATTGTTCATTGTCGTTTCGTTGATCATATTATTTATATTTGAATAATAATTAAATTAATGATTGTTAGTAGGTAGCTGCAGTATTTATTGTGTTTTAAATAAATGTATGAGAATAAATCTATTTTTTAAGATTATTAGTTAAGTGAGGAATATACATTCATCATTTGAGTCGGTTACTATAATATTTATTTTGGAATAATAATGCGCTTATAATTTGTAACTTGTAGGTGCATTCATCGATAGAAAATTCATTTTCAATTCATCTGTTTTCCAGAATGATGCTTTGGGTACATCATTTTTTTCTAACATCTAGGGTAACCAAAGACTATTCAAAGATATCGAAAAATTTAAAAATTAATGGTTGACGCTTAATACATTATGATTATTTCGTACGTTTCAGAATGTAAAACATTTTATTGGTATAAAAATTGATATGAATGATAAATGTATCTCGGACAAATTCAGTGTTATGTATATGATAAATACGAAATAAACTATTATTTGATTAAAACATTAACATAATATATGATTACTTCAATACAATACTATCAACATGTGTGATGTGTATTTGAGCTAGTACCATTCTTTTATTAAAAATATATTACAATCTGTTTACGTAAAAACAACAAGTAGGTAAGGTAACAATGATGACTATGTTTCTTGAATTGACGTAAACAACATGAAAAGGAAATTGTTCAATAACAGAACCTCTGTATTTAAGTTTAGTCATTTAATTTATGCGTAAGTACTTATATAATTTAGTACTAATTTCATTATTATTAAGGCATATTAAATATTAATACTTAATGAGAAATTGAACCAGTATTCATGCATCATCGAAATATTTTACCCATGCTCCTACCGCACTACCGCAGCTCTTAATTTTGTTTTATACTCTTATTAAATAAAAAAAAAAAATACTCTTACGTTGGTTCAGCCGTTCACAAATGAAATTCAAACATAAACACTATAATGTGCATAGTAAATAGCACTGTACCGCTCAAGTAAAGTGTATAGGTATTAAGCAACAACTTTTCTCGAGATAAAAAAGGTATCTAAGCTTTTTGTTTTCAGAGCAAAATGTCCAAAAACATTATACATTATAAATTATAATGTAGTATAAGATATAAAACTATAAAGTTTCATTAAATATTTATTAAGAAAACGAGAAAATCAAAACATTTTTATTATTATAAATTCATTATTTCCAACTATTAAGTTTAAGCATTAGCTTGTTATGTACGAGGTGCAGAAATGAAAATTTGAATATAATTATAGAATATGAAATAAATTATAAAATATGAACCAGAAATCAGAATCTTACATGTTTGTGGACTAAATAGAATATAGATTATAGTAAACTGATAAGTGATAAGTAATTTAATGTGTAAAGTATTTTAATTTGTAACAGCCATAAATGCTTTTTACAGTTTTATATACGATAATTAATAAATAATTTGTATAATACAGATTCTTAATTGAAATAAATGGATGTGATAATGAATATCAGAATGAATTAATTTAATTAGTGTTTAAAAGAATTAAAAATTATTATATTACTCCTACGTAGGATTATTAATGGAACTTGGAAGTTAATGTTACCGAATTCTAAGTATTATTAATTTATTGTATAGGATTATGCGTAACGAACTTATGACATTGGTGCTGAAAAATCGATATAGGTTGAAGGTTCTATAATCAAATAATATAATATACCTGATAGTTGTTACACCATACGTTGTACTCCGTCACATAATGGCATACAGTCTAACACACACACACACACACACACACAAGATACAACTATACAAGACATACCTACCGTCGGTCCTACCTATATTGTATTATATTATCGGGTAAAGCACTTGGTAAGGCATTCAATTTTGTAGAAAATAAAATATTTTAGAATTTAGACCGACTATCAAAATACCATACTTGGTAATCGGAGCTAGTATTGTATTTAATTGGAGCATTAAATAATAAGGATTCGGAACAAAACATAATGTACGACAAAATATACCATAATAGAATTACTCGAACGTGAATTTCTCTTTCTTATCCCATAATCTAAAATCATTAGCATAATATGAACTGGGAAAATTAAAAATAATATTAAATTTCAACGAAACTATTTACTACTTACTTAAGTACACCAAATTTTGTCGCTGTAATTACAATGACGACTTTTTTGATTTGTAAACAATAATTAGTTATTACAGTAGTTATCTATTTTTAAAGCGAACCATTTGACCGTGGACCTATAAATTATCTGGTAAAATATAATTGAAAATCGAAACCGTTACGAATAACAAATTGTTCAACAAATATGTAGACATACGTCATTACATTACCATAGAGGACGTATCTGTATAGATTATGTATTAATGTCTTACAAAACACAAACATTTAACGTAGGCGGTAGGCCCATTGGCGGGCACAACAACTTTGTTCGGAGCGCGCGACCGGCACAATGGCATTTTCTTGTTTCTGTCGCGTACCATTGTCTGGGATTTGAGGCCTTGGGGGTAGTGAAAAGAATTCGAAAAATTTCACTCGGCCGGAAGCCGAGCACGTAAACAACATGGCCGGGAGGGTGCCCGACAGAGGGTTAGGTTGATTTCGTGAACGGTTCGAAAAAGGCAAGTGAATTTCGCACAAGGCGTATGTACGTACAAAATAGGCAGGTACACGTTCGGCTAAGCTCACGGGGACGACCAAATTGTTTAAACGATAGTGTTACCACGAGTTGGCTCGCACACGGCGTACACGTTTCAACGTATTATTATTATTATTCATACGCCGAACTGCCGAAGTAGTGGCACCATTAATAATTTATCGATAAAATAACCGCTTCCCATAAACGTCGAGCGCATGGATCGGATTTGTATGAGTAATCATACGCGAGACGCATCCTCGTAGAGGCCGTAGAGCGTTATCGCCGCGCAGTGGCACACGAGCGGAGAGCGCACATACAGAGCGATTCTTTTGACGCCGCGTCCGTGGAAAAAATGATGAGTAATAGTGTAATACCGTTCTCGGACGTGGTAAAGCACTAACAACGGCCAATTCATTTTTTGTGCGACCGAGTAATGCCATCGTTAACACTGCCGAGTACCACGGCGGTACCTATGCGGGGTTGATCGAAATGATTATCAATGCTAGTGAAAGGGGTATACGTCCATTTCGGTTTCTTTTCAAATCTATTTTTAGATTGGCGTTTTCCGCTCGTTGAGCGTGTACCGCGAACGCGAATATTGCTCGCACCATCATTCCGAGTCGTGTTAAAACGATCACGGTGTATGCGCGTTACGTGTATGGAACCGCAGACGTAATATTGCTGTGTGGCGATGGAAAATAATTCGTTTTCGGTGTGAAAAGTTGTTGCCGTACCGTCGACGGGAATCGACGTGATGATAACACACAGTACCGTGATAACATGTGTACGGTATTTTTATTCCGTTTTTCATCACCGAACCGGCGGCCGTCGACGGAGAGGCGAATCGCGATTACGCAGCTCAAAGGGCAACATCGCCGTTGTTTTGGTCGTTGAAACGCAGTAGCAGAAAACGGTCGACGGGGGAAATAATAATAATAATAATAATAATAATAATAATAATAATAATAATAATAAAGGAACGACGACGCGCGGAGGGATAATAAACAACGACCGACCGAACGTCGCCGCAGCCGTCGCCGCCGCCGCCGCCGCCGCCGCACTTCTTTTGTGCGCCCGGGGAAATGCGTGGACACAACCTTGGCGCCACTGTAGCGACTCGCACTCACTCACACACACATGATAAAACAGGGCGTGTGTGTGCGTAAACGTGAATGCGATTGTTGTGCCAGTGTGCGTAATCATCGTTTCGTTTCATTGTGCTGCCGTAAGTCATGTATGTATATTTTTAAATGAGAGAGCAGTGTAAAAAAAAAATTCTTAAAAAACGCACATACGCGCTCGTCTGACTGCCGATATTCGCAGGCTTTTTTATTGGCGAGCCGCGGTCTCGGTGTCTCCGTTTTTTTCGATTTTTTTCTTCTCGCCATTTTCGTACAGTGCTTATTTTTTTATTTTTTCTTAATTTTTCCCTCTTCTCGCCGATTCCAGCGAATCGTCCTCGGCCGTATCGTCGCCGAACAAAACGATCGGTCGACGTGAAAATCCCCAGTCCCAGCAGCAGCATGTCGAACATCGTCGCCAGTCGCCGCCGTTCATAGCGATCCGTATGCGCAGTTATCGTCGGTTGGCCATACTACGATGCGCGAATTCAAAGTGGTCGTGCTGGGTTCGGGCGGCGTGGGCAAGAGCGCCCTGACCGTGCAATTTGTGTCTGGCCGCTTCATGGAGAAGTACGATCCGACCATTGAGGACTTCTACAGGAAGGAGATAGAAGTCGACAGCTCTCCATGCGTGCTGGAGATACTAGATACGGCCGGTACTGAACAGTTTGCCAGCATGCGTGATTTGTATATAAAAAACGGACAGGGTTTCGTCGTCGTGTACAGCTTGACCAACCATCAGACGTTCCAGGACATAAAACCCATGAAGGAGCTCATCACCAGGGTTAAAGGATCTGAGCGAGTACCTATTTTGCTGGTGGCCAACAAAATCGATCTTGAACACCAGCGTGAGGTACCTACGATCGAAGGCAACACTCTGGCCCAGTTCTGGGGCTGTCCATTTGTTGAGGCTAGTGCCAAGAACCGTACCAATGTCAATGAAGTATTTGCTGAGATTGTGCGTGAAATGAATGTCAGCAATGACAAAGAGAAAAAAAGTTATTGTTGCTGTACAGTTCTATAAGTCATATTTCTTAGAATTTTGTTTTTTGTGTGCATCAATGTCAAATGTTGCTGGTGATTTCAATTTATCAGGTAAGCAAGTCATTCAATACCTATAGGTTACATACTTACTGATAAAGTTTTTTTTAAATTATTATGTCACTTGATAACTCCTGTTATGATATTATCATTGCCAATTAGGCAAAATTGATTTGCTTTATTTAATCTTATTTCATTTATAAGAACCAAGGGTATTATATACCGTTTCTATTTTAGGTACATATAATATGATTTGTTATAATTATTTGCCTACTCAAAAGCATAACAGATTCATAGAAATGCAGTTTATTGATTTATTAAGTAATACCTACCAGCTACCTACCTATGTTATATTTACATCTTTAACTCAACATTACCTTTAAATTCATGTCTTTGATTAAATTTTCATGAAGACTTTTGAGTCATTTGAATTAATTTTAAATTTTATATTATTTATGTATTATAATATTACTTATGTATAAATCTATAGTTTTTAGTATGGGAAATTTTATTAATGAAGTATATCCTTTACTATTTTTTTTTTTTTATATTAGTCAAGCAGTAATACCTATAAGTAATGGTTCTTATAAATTAATATTAAAAACAAAAGATCATATTGATACCCATTCATTATTCATACAACATAGGTATTATTCCATTTCATAAGAATGATATTTATGATAATTTGCTACAATTTTTGAGCTTTTAATACTTAATGAATGGGTTACCTTAAAGTTTTGAGACATCTTATTTAAATTTATTTCATTTTTAATTTAGGTTTATCTTAAACAATTATAAAAATATATTACTTATTGAAGTCAGTGTTTTGTTTTACTTAATAATTGTATTTATTTAGGTGAACAACTAAGTTTTGAATATTAAACATTTTATATAATACACTTCTTAAAAGTAAAGAGTTAAAATTAGTAGTTGTGTAGACATGTAGTCCCTATGTATATTTCTTCTCAAATTTTATGTATGGTAAGAGTAAAAGTAAAAAACATTTTGAACTAAATATTTTTCAATTAATTGACAATCAGCAATAATTAATACTTCTACATTTCTAAAATTGTTTTTTACAAATTACTTTTTGAAATGTATATAGTAAAATGTAGGTACCTATTAATTGTATCAATACTATTATATAAATATTAAAAAATACCAAATATTCAAATTAATACTAAAAGTATACTATTACAGAGAATTTATTAGGTAATATTAATTTGAAATTATATTTAGAAAATCTGATATATTATTATAAATGCTTAAGTATTGCTATTTATATCAAGCCATCAATTAGTTATCATTTATTAATCTATTCAAACAAAGTCTGAAAATGCATATTTTTGATAGTATTCAGGTACACCAGTCATCAAATATTCAAATATATAATTTAATTAATAAACAATTTCCATCACATTTATGTTAATGAGCAAGACAGTTGTGACTCATTAAAACCCCTTATATCTTGTATCATCGACTTTATGTTATGTAAACTAATGTTACAAATGTAACTAAAAATCATGTAAACTTAATTTTTATTAAATTCTGTTATTCCACACTGGATAATTAGCTGTAAATTTACACGATCTCTGTTCATAACAGCTAATGTTTTAAACAGTAACAATCATCCTAAACGTCAAACAATGAATTATTTTCAACGTCTAATAGTGGTCATTTATAATATTCTTAATTATGTTGACTGTATTTTAGACATTATAAATATACATTAAGTTTATGATAATCTGATACCCAGGCGATTTTATAACATAGCACCATGTCTATGTTAATTTCCGACGTTCCGATAATTACAGCAAAACTCGTAACTATCGACTTAATTTTCAACGATAGCAGTACAAGAATGTCTACACACAACAAATGAAGCCAAAAATGTTTCAATATAATTTTCCACGGCACTCCCATCTTCTTTTATTTGAGTTATAAATCACAAAGAAACCAAAATAATAACCAACCTTATACCTGTGTATCATGTGATATCTATAAGTATAACCTTATTGATGAAACTGTCCGTTTTTTCTACTGGAATTATGTGAAGGATGGGTCGATTGTTGGGTTTTTAAGGGTAGGCCGTAGGCTTTCAGAGGTCAGACAGAATACAATCGGATTTTGTCCATTTGTTGTTTAGATATCGTTAGTCGTGCACTCGTGTGTTCTAGATATTAATATAAGTTAAAACGACTACAAAACCTGTGAGTTGTTGTTTAGGTGGAGGGTTTCTTCATCTGACTTTTGTTTATATTTAAATATATCCATTGCTTGTTATCCATTTATTATTATGAATATTTTCGTTTGTACAAAAACAGGATGTGTTCCATGAAACGATTACTTTTTCATAAAGTGAGAATTTATAAAAGCGATTAATTTTTTCTTATCTTCACAGTACGTCAGTACATAATTATACTAAAATTCTTCTTATTGGTTATTAATTATTTTATACGTGACGATAATAATATAATTGGTAACCACAAGTTCATGATATAAATTTTATTATTTATTAACAGCTGTGCGTTATTTGTGTCATTTTTGTTTAATCAAGTATTAATGAAAAGCAACAGTATCTTCTATGAAAAATTTTTAGTATGATGATTATGTTTATGTTTTTTTTACCAGGTCAGCTGGTCAGAGGTAATGCTAAACTCGTTTGGTTGATGTGTTATTAGATAATTATGTAAGCCTTTCTCTGTGTCGCGTTCAACTGTTATGTAGTATGTTTTCACTCGAAAAAAACGTCTACGACACGTGTGGTAGTATTTCGATTATTCATGAGATCTGTTTGAGTTTCGTCTACAAGGGTCTAGAACTTTTTGGGTTAAAACCGTCCCTACACGTATGCGACTTATTATACTTATAACAGCTCTAATAATATCACGCGACTCCCGTTGAGCGTATTTTAAACAATACAATCGATGTTCTCTTGTGAATGTATTACAAATGTACATACACATATTTCGTGTGTCTTGTAGTTCTTATGTCGGTTATGGTCGTAAATCGTTATTATTTATTATCAAACTATAAAGAGTACTAAATCGCTATCGGCAATAAAATATCTGTTGATTTTATTGCTTATCCAAAAATGATTTCGTTGGACGGCCATTTATTTTGCCGTATTATTTATTTTCCCCCTTTGGGCGTGTGGTCTATTAATTTATAGTTGACAAATGTTAAGGTTTATAATGTAATAATATATTTGTATACGTTTACCGAGCGAAATAATTGGTTTTGAATTTTAGGGCCGTGCCCGGAAGATTGCTCCGAAAACAGCACATTGTTGGCTTGTTAGAAAATAGAACTAGAATATCAAATTATTTATAATATATATTTTACACATTATATGTACAGAACAATTATTTTTGTGTGAATTATTTTCTAACCACTTTCAAAGTTTTGATTCTTTTTTTCGAATAATAATATTCTTATTCTTTTTTTTTTAATTTCAAGTGTTACATTTCCTTTCATTTTCAAAATTTTAAATTGATTTACTATTATTATTACATCGTGTTGAACTGCTAAGTTATTAAATTTTTCGTTGTTAAGTTCAGATACTTCGATATATTTACTGATTCTGTTAAAAATTAAAATAATCACTCTGTATATTGTAATTTATAACAGGGCGGGCGTATATTATAAGGTGTGTGGCAATTCGTACCACAAGGGGAACCCATAAATAGAACACGACCACCGTTGAAGATTAAATTAGGCGCGTCCCTCCGTTAACAGTGCGAAACTCGATTCTCCGGCGATTGATACCGAGTTTAAACTTAACGTGTTCTGTACAATTTATATTTCATTCGCATAGGTACAAAATAATACAATCAAAGTGCAATAAAACTTTTTATTTTAACAAGGCTAAATAAAATCTAATCGAAAACTATGTCCATTATTATTCTACATTTTGCTACTACGCTACCTACATGTTTTGACTGCATTCAGACACAATTTAGAAAAGTCTATGTTATTTTATTTATGTTAAGAACAATATTTTCAAATATGTGTCACATTTGTGTTGCACTTAATTGTGCGTGGGAGGAAAATAAACCAAGAAGTACAGCTGTAAAGGTTATGTGAACAATAACGCATCATATTGTATTTAAAAAATATTTTCCCAACAATTTATTGCGAAAAGAATACAATGATTCTTTATCAGATCAGATTTAGTCTCGTATTTATTAATGTTGATAATAACTATTGGTAGATTTAATTAATTATTAACCTTTAATTGAAAATGTTGACTTTTAGGGCTCAAACGCAAAGTAATTAGTTTAGTACACATTATATACTATGATTTTTATGGTTAGAAAAATTAATTTTTATTTGTTTATTGATATAGGTTAATTCATTTGAGGATAGGTAATAAATATAATAATGTTATCAAAGCTCATAACTTTTACTATATCAATATTATAGATATCAGATTTTATTTATTAATAATTACAGTTGTATTTCTAGTGTATTTAATTTTAAGTTTTTGGCTTACTTATGTGGAGAATTTTGAAATAATAATTCCTTATTAAATTGTTTTAAATCTATTGTAAGTTGTAACCCACAATAACCTCTAAAGTATATTGTACTTCAAGAAACTTATTGACTTAATTTTCTCTTTAAGCTCTAGGTAAATAAGTAATTATTAAAATAATGTATATTTTTATTTTTACTTTCAGAAATTCGGCCAAATTCATATTCAATAGTTATGGTACCAGGAACTGTTCTCACTACAATTAATTTACATATCCAGCTTTAAAAAGGGTACGTTTTCTAAAGACTGTTGATGATATTGATAATAAACATGATACAAATTATTAACATGCAGATTTTTATAAATCCACCTATAATACATGGCACATTACTGAAAGTGCCATTTAATGTTATATAAAGATAGAATATGTTTTTTCTTATTATTTAACCGGTGTTAAATATGTTTTCTGTAATGTATACATTTTTTTTTTTTTGTTTTCGAAATGCAGGTTTATTGATACAAAATGTATAAGGCAGGAATGAAATAACTATATAGCGTGTATTCCTATGTAATAAAAAGGAAATAGACGGAATAATAATAATGGCCTAATTAATGTATTGTTTTTAAAACTTATTATTTTGTAACACATATTTTTTATACTTTTTATACTTAAAGAAAAAAAAGATATAAAAAAATATATTAGTCAATGGAACAATGTTAGTTTAAGAGAAAACGGAGTTGTAAGCGTATTCAGTCCGTGTAAATAATTTATGGATCTAGACATTTAATAATTTGTCTTGTTTTTATTATAATTATTTTATTTTATTTATTTTTTTTTTTTAGTGCATTAACATATTTTTAATCGATCAAGTGGTTTTGCAGAAAGCATTATATACCGTTTTTTTTAACCTTTGTGATATTAATTTTATTTTGACGCCATTATTCCAGAACAAAATTGATATATTATTATAAATATTTTGATTTGCTTCATCAGTATGTTAAGAAGCGATATCAAAGTGTTCCCGTGCGTCTGTCTTGCTTCACAATGAAATAAACATTGTGTGAAGTCAAGTGCCAAAGATTAAGCCACATTAAATATGTGATATTTTGATTTCTTAGTTATTTCTCCCTTAAGCTCTCTTTACTTTAAATAGTATCTAATGTCTTCTGCAATCTTCACACTATTATAATATCTTAGACTATTTTTCCATAAAAATGTAAACACATTTTATAAATTATTATTTAGTAATATTTTATTTTCTACTATGGTGCATACCTAATATTAATTTTTCCTGTATTTGTGAATAGCTTATGATTTTTTTTTTATATACCTATATATATATATATTTAACATATGAATCAATTAATTTTTGTGGTATGACAATTTTTTGATTCAACCATATAATATATATACAAACATTTATATAAATAATAAATTATTCATGTATATACGTATACATTCGTATATATTATATATACGAATAAAATGATGTAAATCGATAAAAATAAAAACTATTTAAAATCATATTGTGTATTTAATGAAAATATGTTCTAGTTTTAGTTACCTTGCATATGGACAATATTTGTAGTGAAAGCTGTTGGTTTTTTTTCTGTGAATAACATTTTTTGGAAGATCCAGGAGTTCAGTGTTCATCAAAGCAGAACGTAATTTAAATGTGTTGAATGTTATCATAATACAGTGAATGTTTTTGCTGTATAGTTAGTGATGAATGTAGGCAAGCCTAAATCCATATCTTGGAAATTAATACCTATTCAATTTTTAACCAATTTTCCCTCTAAATATTTCAAATAATTTTTCGAAGTGTTGTTTTAAGTGCTATTTTTTTTTTATCTGACTAAAGTTTTTAATTGAATTAAAATATATAATGCAGATTTTATTAATAGTTAAACGTTTACAAGCTTAATCAACTAAATCATCAATTTATAGCTTATATTGATGAATAGTAAATATAAATGATGAGAAGGTAAGATACACAGCATGAGTAGGTGAGTGACGATTGTTGCTCACTCTTTTCGCTTCGTTCATTCTTACACAATCCACTGTTCATGGCTTTATTATTAGTGCAAATCTGAAAACCATTATTACCCGATTTCAAATGTATAACGGTAATGGTCATGTTGAAAGAATATGTATATTCACCATCAAGTATCACTATCAAACCATAAAATAGATAGTCTGTGATGAAACTGCACACGTTTTATAGCCATGAAAAAGAGTGAAGATTACCTGATTTGAAATGTAGCTCTTATAGTGGTAGTAATTTTTTATGATATAGTTTCTTCGTAGTCTGAGAAACAATACTGTTATCTTACTCGTGTAGAAATATATTATGATGTTGTGTTAATACTGTCAATGTATAAATGTAAAATGTCAACGATCTGTTGACATTTTAACATGTCTGTATGCTTGGTGTATTAGTCGTAGACGAATCATTGCATGGGAATAACCATTGAGGAGAGTTTGTTTTACTTTAAAAAGTTAAAGTTGATTAAAATTGAAACTTAACAGTGGACACTAATTTGTTTGGGGCACGGAAATTGACGAAACGCTTTTAAAAAATTTCTTGTGTAGCCGTGTAGGATAAGACACTAAAATTGCCCGTTTAGAGCAGGGGTGGCCAACCTGCTGCACATTTGATGTTATTGAATAATGCACTATCGCCATATAGAATAACAGATCATTTGACAGTGACTATTCAAGTTTTTCTCGGATGTTTTATTACTTATGAGTAGGGCCCGGATTTACTCGTATATGCAAGTGCATATTCTTCTACAATTCACCTAGAATTATTTTGATAATAAATGTCGACGTTTCGTAATGTGTAGAGGCTATGGTTAATTTTCTTTTTTGCATTTTTTAATAAAAATGCATATTTATTGCATATTTCTTGATAGTTGCATGAATGTTGCATATTCTACAATTTCATAGAATTTACGTCTGTAAAAATACCTACTGTCGATTGTAAAAAAACCATTCGATAAGCGTTCATCGTTATCGACGGCCGACAATTGACGTCAAATTTGGATTTTCTAGTATCTAGTGGTAAATTTATTATTACCCAAACACGTCCACATTAGATAACACTATAACAGTTAGTATACTGTACAATACGTATTATGTAACATAGACATTTTTATAATATGCAGCTAAACAGTTATTCATTTTATAGAAATCAAGTAAATTAAAAAAAAGTATGAATACAAATTCTTTATTAAAAATGTGTATCTTCTATAATTAAGTTATGAATGGAGTTAGTATCAAACTGTGGTACAGAAGTTTATACTTTGTACGTGGTACTGGATATACGTGATATTATCTAACCGAAATCTATATGTGCCACTGTGTCTGAAGCTGAACCTAAGTAAAGTAAGTATTATTTTTATAATTAAGTATTGTATAAAATTAATTAATTTTAATATTGCCTAGGTTTCATGGTTCTTTTAATACTTTAAAATAATTTGTCGTTTAATTTAAATTATACCACCAAGGTAAAAGTAGTGGTGGTGTGGTGCAGCTTAAATCTTATCTTCCGACCTTCATTCTTACTTTAAATCACTAATTAGCACATCTGTGAAAGCCACCGAGAACATATGTTGTTCTTTTCACTGCCTCTTTAGAAAATACTTGAGAAATAAATAGACCAATAAGAAAAAGAAAATATTCATGTTTTAGCTTGCTGTTGACCTGTTGTTATCGTAGAGAATAGATTTTTAATTGTTACAGAGTTGGCAATTGGTATAGCCGTATAGGTGTATGTACTTTTAAAATTTAAACCTTTTATAGCCAGCAGCTATATTTACTGTGAATGTGTATTGTTTCGTTTTATTTTTCAAGTATTTTTCGTACATTATATTGCTTATTTAAAATAAAATAAACGAATAAATATATTTATATATACGTACCATATCGCCTTAACCCTAAGTAGTAGCCCAGTATGGTGTAATGCACTTCAGAATACGATTATGTATACAATTCTTCATTGTTTATGCACCTTAAATCTTAATGCAACAAAACAACACTACTTCGGTCACTTACTTCTTACTGGCTTAATTGTTCAAGAGTAAGTAAATACCCGTGTCAGTTAAATAGAAATAAGAATTGATTATACGTAACAAAAAAAAACCTTAAATATGCATATACTCGTACCTAATAGTCTTGAAATTCTACAAATAATTGAATTGTCATTTTTATAGATTTTTTTCTTTTTTTGATTTATGTAGATATATTATTTTGTAAAAATTAGGTATAGTATCTATTCAATTTCTTTAAATTGTAAAAGATCGAAAAAAAGTGTACACTTAATTTTAAAATATGGTAATGTTACTTTGTTATTGAACATCGTACGTGTTATACATTTAATGTGGACAGTTTTAAATCTAAAGCACCTACCTACTCGTATCTATTTTAGTTTACATTTAAATAAATCGTATTCAAATACCTACAACAACCAGTAACCACGGTATCATACAATACAATATTGTCCTTAGTAAATATCTTAAAACTAAACTCCACGGTATGGTGAGGTGTATATCCGTATAATAAGGATAGGTCTTTTAAACCTTAAACTAATGTACCATTGCTCTCGAAAAAACGATTCTGAGTGAAAGAGGTCTGTTGAATCAGATTACATTTTTAAATATGGTTGACATAATAGTATATAGAACTAAACTTCTTAATAAGGTTGGTTGGTTAAACTTTTCTTGTATCCATAAAATATAAACAAGTGTACTCGTATAGTGCTGACGAAGAAGGTTCGATTCTAGATTTCGGTTAAGTAGATTTTTGTAATTTTGTTCTCTGCAGTTACCTACTCGGAAAACGGTTACCTCACCTTTTTATCAACTAGACCAAATTTCTTTTCGGAAAAGTGCCAGGTTTGTATACATCGCAGTTATCCTTCTGGTCGAAATTGTGTACCCAGACGGAAAAAAACGCACATCACGATGAAGTCAATACATTTCTCGTTTCACTTAGAATCTATAAAACATGAAATTCTTATAATATTTATAATTTGTATCACGCATATCCTCCCTATCCATGTATAAAGCTCGCACCCTTGCAATGTAAATATAATAATCATTAAAAGTGGGTAATCTTTTTTTTATTTAGATTATTATAAGTTTTTATTTTTATGTAGGTATATTATAGTCATAGGACATATAGTTAACGATTTCACGGAGTTCGACCGATCGTCAGTGTTATGTAATATGTAAATTTTAATTTATTATAATATTTTCGGTATTTTTCATACATTCGTAATCTTTATTTACAATTTTGAATGTATCCATACCTACGGTTCGGTCTGGTTCAAGGTAAAGTTTTCTTTAACTGAGTATATTTTTATGTTGACATTTTTCATCGATAAAACGATAAAGTGTTGAATATAGTCAACCGGTAAAATAAACAATTCTTGAATGCCTGATCTTTTTTATCAACGTTTTTTATAAACATTTTGTACAAGGTATCGTGTTAGACGCCAAGGAAAGTATTTTTAGTTTATTTATTTTCATAATTTATGTTTATTATTATTTCATATTTTCAATACGTCATGACTCATGACTGCTTCGCCCTAAGTAAAACTACCCATTATATGTTTTGTGTTACCATTACATGTTGTGTATTAACTGCATAATTCAAAAAATGAATCATATATGGTATGGTAATATAATTAACACATATCACTTATATGTATATATGTATTCTTTGATTTGACAACTTGCATTAATGTGAATTTAACAAAACCTTGTCCGGACTCGTTGAATGTTTTGACACTATACTCACTACAGTCCTTAATCCCTATGTAAGTATGTAAGTATGTATTGTCAAATAGCTATGTAGAGTATATAGGGTAACAGGTCAGAATTTAGATGCCGCTAACATTTTTACCCCTTTACATGGTTCGGTGAGGTTTACCGACCTTGTATTTTTTAATTTACATATAACTACTGTTAAATAAACTGATTAATGTTATACACTTATAAGTGAACTATAAATGTTCAAATATTTACATTAACTTGAAATAATGAAACATGTAGTTTTAATTTACCCCTTTAATGACGATTTATTCTACCAGACAATGACTCAATTCAATTAGGCCAAACTCGATCGAAGAGTTTAAGTGAATAAAGTCTCCATGTTGGATCGGTTGGTACTTGGTGCAGCGAAAGTATGTACCTATTCTGATGTAACCGTGACGATGCCTACGCAGAGGAACAATAATTTAGACAACAACTAAAATTTTAACGCCGATTAAAAAAAATTGATTAGTTAAATTCAACTAATATTTTTTTATTACCTTTCAAGGTATACATAAATGTGATGCACTGATTTATATAGAGTATAGATCATCTGTAAGCGGTGAAATTGAGTATGCCAAAATAGATGCTTTGAATAACCACGACATCTACTTATTCAATTTTCGTGAAACTTACAAGTGACGTTATTGCTAAACATGTACCTATCTATTAGACGGGTGTCGGGTACTGATCTGGAATTCTTCCAATATACCGAGTGTAACCGCAATGGCAAGATATCGAACTCGCTAGCATTTATTTTTTATCCTCTTGCTGTCTAAAGATATAATTAAACTAATTTGACGAGTTTGTGGTAAAATCCATTAATGGTAAATGATAAAAAAAAAATTTTTTTATCGAGGTTTTTAGTTTTTAATTTTATAAAGTTCAAATTATGATGATTGTAATTTTACGGTAATACTATTATCTGAAATCGAGTTCATTTTCAATTGTTTTGGATTGCAGATAATTGAAATGTACCAAGGAATTGATTTGTGTTAATGCATTTCAAAAACAATAGATATTAATTAAATAATTAAGCTCGAGCTTAGTAATAATAATTCCAATTTATTGTTTCAATTGTATTCGTATATTTTAACCATTCATAAGTTGTAATGTTTTATTCATACAATACAACTATACATTATAGTTGAAAAAAAATTAGAAGAAAATTCATCTATTATTTATCATGTTTATAAACTATGAGCTGTAGTTATTTTCCTTTTGTGTTCATACATTTTTATAATCGTTATAGTTTTACAGTGGATTCGTTAAATTAGAGAAGTACTCATGGGGTCATTGTAATTTGTAGTATAGTACATCTATATTGGTATACTTGTATCAAATAGGTGACCGTTAAAAATGATGCCCATTGAACGAACAATTTAAACACTTCCGAAAAACCTTAGTAATGTTTATACTTCATACTATCTGTATCATATTAGTCAACGAGAGTTAAAAGGGTTATCGGTTACGTTTAAAAGGGCTTTAATCCTTTATAAATTACAGTGGAATTAAACATGTTTGTGCATAGGGATGTACAGTTGAATGTCTAAAATGTATTCTATGACCTTGAGCAATTATTACCTGTTGATTATTTTGGATTCCTTGCGATGCGAAGTGAGGTCATACAATAATTTATTTTCATAATTTAATACATGTTATTACTTTTACAGGTAGAAAGAATTGCGTTCCAGTGTCGAACTTAATGACTCGATTAAAAATTGGGCAAGGTGCAGATACTATAATTAGAAAAAATGACTTTGAATTTATCTAAATATTTTTGTGATGGTTAGAGTGATCTGCTGGGGGAAAAATTGACTGTATTATTTTACTCCGGCCTTACGGAAAGTTGTCATAATATTACAGAATTAGAAAACGAGCTTCAAATATCAGCAAATAATTTTTTAATGGAAATCGAGCTTTACTTGAAATTTACGGTCGAACATAATAATATGATGCTTATGATATAATACCATATTAATATGTGCCGAGATAATCAAAACGAGGCTAGTTATAATATATATTTGACTGTGTTTCTCTAGATCTCAATTAATGTTTTAACGCAGCATCATCTGATTGCTTCGTTTGTAGTATTCGCATTATTACTTCTGTCTTAGGCGCAGTATAATCTCAAAGTAGAATTATAGCATTACCTACGTTCTATTGAATATATTTAAGTATCTATAGGCTCTAAGGTTGTTGTCAGTACTTTGATTATAATGGGCGGGACTGTGAGAGGACTGATACCAGCGATACCTCAGTTATGTTTTTAAACATTTTAGGGTAACCCTACTAATGGGGCATGGCTCCACAGAAAAACACCGGGTAAGCCCTTTTACAAGTAATAACGTCTTCATCATTTTATTTTTTCTATTCGAGCTCTGGTCGTTGGAATGTATTGGTTTTATCATAAAGTGTGATTAGGTTTTTTTTCGTGTCTATGTAGGTACACAATTTCGACATGAAGCAATACTCCGATGTAAACAAACCTGGTACATATAAGATATGTGTTAAGTCGATCCAAAGAAGACTTTACAGCGATTTCAAATCAGTTCTTAAAATCCTTATCGCACCAATAGATCAATCGGTATGTTGGAAATAGAAAACGTCGGAGAAAATCAAGGCTTGTAATCGCCTTAACGTATTCAGATTATCAATACATTGATGATAAAAAAAAATTAAATTAAAATAATAGCGAAAGAACAACAGTTAATTAAGACAATTTTTAAGACATTGATTTAATTTAATTTTAATTAAAGGTCTGCTATTTTATTTTGGAAATAATATTGCAAATGATTAATAAACAATTCAAATTATTTAGGACTAAAACAATTAAAATTATTTTAATATCAATAAGAACATTAATTGGTAATTGTAACAAGATTATATTAAATCAACATAAATAGAGATTAAATACTTGAAATAGTTTCTACGCTTTTATTTATTACATTTAACTGATTCAATCAGTTATATTGGAGTTTTAAATTAATCACTAAAAACTAAAGTGTTATTACGCTTATAACTGTTCGTGCATACATTTAAATAAAGGCAGGACGCAGGAATGCAGTATCAATTTTAATCACGGGTTTTAATGTGTTTTTTATAATTTATTTGTTTGTACATACAGTGGCGTATCCAGAAATTTTTTTCGGGGGGGGGGGTTAAGAAAAATTATGTTTTCAAACGACGGAGTGTCGAAAATGTTCGTTCTCCGGTGGTAGTAGACACTGGAAGTGTTATGAAAATTTTAAGAAGTGTGGATATTATTGGATAAACGTCTGGGCTTGTTTCGAAGTATACTTCAATACCATTTTTGTTCATATATATAGATAACTATAATAAAATATTCAGCTATAAACACTTGTTATTAATTACAATTTTTTTAATTATTGCGTTTTATTTTTACATGGTATATGATATTATATGATTATAGTATTTTAATATTTAGCAATTTTTTTTAAACTTCACAATTTTCGGGGGAGGTTATAACCCCCTAACCCCCCTGGATACGCCACTGTGTACATATCTTACATTATTACACACTAAACGTGGAAAGCGAAAAATTAAAAATGTTGAGAAACTATCCGTTTCCATTTTGAATTACTAAACAGTCAAAATAATTCACTATTCTATTCATAACATTAATTACCTACAAAAAATAATTTGTTTTCACATGAACAAAAACAAATTATACCTAGTTCTTAGTATGATACTAAAATAAAGAACTAGGAATTAGGATACCTAGTGAATTTTAAGAAATGGTTATAACAAAATAGTAGATATGCCGAAAATCTTGGAATTTTTCGATGTTTTTTATGGATTTTTCGTAGTTTACTGCGAATTCTCAAAATGTCTTCACCATTCTACCATCTCCATCTGTGTTCAGTCTTTCGAGGGATCATGGGTCTGTATATGATATTTTTAGGGAACTCATAACCGAAAAAATTATAGCAAAAAATACACTTTATACAACCAATACACATAAAAGTATATTTTTATTTCGTTGTTTGTTCAACTACTCCTAATTAAAATTCATACGGTTTCACAGCGAGTAGAATTAATGCAATAAGATATTTTTCAATGAGTTCGATAAAGCTTACAGTAAAACTAGTAATTTTATGAAGTTTATATTTCAGTATAGATACGTTATTAATGTTATACACGTACGCCCTTCAACATTTCGAGTGAACCACACGATACCCACACGATCTACGCTGTAAAAGCCCTAGGGTGGGGCCATCGTCCCGTCACTGTCTCCCTGTAAAATCGTTAGAGAATGAATTAATCTGATTTTTGCTGTCGTCCGTGTCTAAATATTTGTTCGATCGGGGTTCTTGTATTTGTTCCGTCCAAGCGTAGTCAACGCACGCTTGTGTTTCTATCTACTGAATCTATTTGACCCGTTTATCGGGCACACTATCGGAAATTGTCGACAGTACCTACACGATATTCAATCAAACGGCTAATATCTCCGAACTTATGAATGGACAGTGTGGAATGCAGTAGCACGCAAGCTATAATTAAATCCTATTGGTCCACTTCAAATATAGTCCTCACTCCACAGATCGACGAATGCAATTAATCGGTTATTGTCAAATATTACCACAATAGTTTGTGACAATGGTATTGTCATTGACACGCTTACGTCCAAGATAATAAAATAATATTTCCGTTTACCGTAGGGTTAAGAATGCCGCCCAACGTCGAAGCAAAAGTCAATCCATAATCATTACCGCGGAAAAGTGAAACAGTCGAAAACGATTTTCGAAACTGTTATTTAAACTTACTTTAGTGCGTAATTGCGTTAACGTAACCAAACGAGGAATCACTCTAACCAGTGTATTTTTAACTGTCAATTTTTTGTTGTCAGAAATATTGTTCTCTTTTCAAGATTTACGTTGCATACAGCGTGACGATTAGTAAGAGTACGAGTAGGTAAACTTTTCAACTGACTGCGGAAGATCTTCGAGGACATCGGGAAAATGTTTATTTTGAGCCAGAAACCGCATATATCGTTATAAGTATTGAAAAAGATACTTTCACCGAGACAAGTCCGCTGAAGATACACCTCGACGAGAGTGTGTCCAATCATTACGTTGCAAACATACGCCTCTTTCTGCGCAGTTGACGATGAACCTTGGGAAAATTATGTGTTACGTCACATCATTATTATTATTATTATTATCTGTCATACTATTGTAATATGTTGCAGGTATTATAGATGTAAATCGGATATAATACAAATGTAACATCCCTTTCGTACCACCGGACAGCTCATTAGTATCTTAATATTCCCTTTTTACCGTAAATGTCCCTACTCTTGAGCCTTGAAGATATACGATTTATTTTGTTTAAGAACGTAAATAATATAGGTTTTATGTCGTGGCCTCGCAGGTACCTATAACCTACTTTTTAGGCCGTTCTTCGGGTTACTCTTCGAATTTTCTATTCTCATATGAGTTTTAAAGTCTTAACTGCCATTTGTATTAGTTGTGCGATGATTGTAGTTCTGACTTTGTACGATTTGTATTTTGTAATAAATGTATTAAATAACAAAAATATTAGGACCGACGGATAGACTTGTTCAACCGAAGAAGTTTTATGAGAATGATTTTATCAAACTGTAATTGATTTATTGTTTTTATTTTATGTCTGAAGGCTATAAAATAATAGCGTCGTGAGTTTGAAAATGTTTTGTACATTAATAATAATATAATGTATTGTGTTTTTAAGATTTTGGGGTGTACTTATAACCTATTATACTTCGTCTTACAGTATTGAGTATATTATACCGTCTTTACCGTAGCGATTGTTTCGTGCCCGCATTTCTGCTGCGTGGCAATATGGGTGACACAGTGCGTTCATTGTTTTCTATTTATTTTTTAAGGGGCTGTGCGTACAATAAGTTAAACGTAATATCATGTTTCTTAAAATTTTACTAAACTTGAACGAAATATACTTCTACGGATTATCTCAGACCAGATAGCTGTAATTTAAAATCGCAGTTTTTCATTTTATTCAGTCAGCTTTTGATTGAAGTTTAAGCATAAACTATAAATTATTCGTGACTCATACTTTGGTTTAAAAGGGTTAGTGATGAGTGATGAAAGCTAGAATCTTAATTCTACAATACATGTTGTCGAATGCACGTATATCTGTAATTGAGTGTATAAGGTATTAATTAATTTCCTTTTGAAACTTGATAGAGCTAAGATTATGAAAATTAGTGGAAGATTGTGTTATGTTATTACTTATTAGTTATTACTATCATGCAATACTTCAAATAATCAGTTGCTTACTGGGCCAAGTTGATGAATTGTTCAAAGATTCTTGGATTGTTTTATATAAATATTCATAAATAGATTATATTTCATTGTCAGAATAAAATCCGTTAAAAATGTTGGCAACTCCGATGCGATTTGGACTTTGACACATACTGTAGACATATAGACTCTACCTATATTAAAAGTTGGTAATTATTAGCTTCATTTTCTTGTGTAATACGATTATTATCTTATTGGACAGATACATTTTCACCGCATCTGTTCATAGAAAAAGATATAAAGGAAAATTGCACTTGTGACATGTACATAAACTGTGTTATTAATTTTAAAGTCGGTACGCGGAACCCGGAAGGATCTACTGTTTTTCGCTATATGCCTATGTGATGTGTACTTGTTTAAAATATTTAATGACAGTAGGTTGCAGTGGAGTTGTTTTTCGTTTCGCGTCCTTTTATCCGTATAATATATACCTACGCCCTGTGCATTACTATTTAAAGCAAAGGATCTTTTTTTCATTAGTGTTTGCATGGCGTATGTATATTTTGTACCCTCAACGACGGTCGTACTGAGCAAGAGATGAAAAATAATGTTTTTACCGTTTCGAGACTGATGAAATATTCTAAAACTTTCTCTACAAACGTACGATATCCTTAACCGTAATGTTCATAGTACCGGATCGAAATGATTACCGCAGAAGAAAGGATAATTGTAACGTATGCGGTGCGCGATGATTCCTGCAACAATTTATATTATAATATGCTTACGCGCATGCGTTTGTACGTACAGCGATAACGCGTGTTCGCGTCACCCGAGTAACTATTGTGGCCCAAACACCTTTCAGTGAAATCGTATTATCTCGTACCGCTTTGAAATAATATACGTCCTCGCGGGACATCTCGGGGGTACGTATAAATTATGTACCGGGTGTCGGGGTATGTATTACGTCCTGAACAATATCCGAACTTTTCTAACACGCGGCGTGCGTAGGCAATTAAAATAATGGAATCGAAAGGGGTTGTCAGGGCCTGATTTACCAATTCGTGGGCCCAGTACATTTTACAATTTTGAGCCCCAAATTGTCCATCTCTATTTTCTTCAATGCTAAAATAAAAATGTACGCATAATATATTTTTAAATTAATGCTGTTTATATAATTAGTATATGTGTAGTTGGATCATAGAATAAATATTAGGTATATTATATAGGTAATAACTATTATATAGGTATCAAATTAAATGTTTTTACGTTTAATGTTATAAATCTAATTTTATTTCAGGTTTCACAAACATTTCCTTGCTTTTTGCTTAGAAAAGTGGTCAATAACATCATCAAAATTTAGGTTTGCTGTGATATCACTTTCAATAGATAATATTCCCAGAGCGTCTATATTTTCTTGACTCAATGTAGATCGTAATCTATTTTTAATTCTTTTTAATGAAGAAAATGATTGTTCACTGGAACAATTTGTAAGAAAAATTTGTAGACACGTTTCTACGTTTTGAAATGCATGTGATATTTGCATATCTTTAATGAATTTAAGTTGGGCAGCGGGATTATACTTTATACCCACAAAAATATCCAAGTAAAATTGTGTTTTCCGAAAATATGATAAAAATAGTGTATAATTAATTTTATAAGGCTGAAGTCAGTGGGCCCCTCTTTCGAGTGGGCCCAGTGCAAATGTCCCATTTGTCCTTGCATAAATATGGCCCTGGGGGTTGTGGGGGGTAGGGTGGTCCTTATTTATATATGTGATATTTTTTTTTAACTATATTTTAGTCCGTACCCCCTAGATTTGTTAAGTTACCTGAGGAGGTAATTTGGGTAAAATTTGGAAGCTCTTACACAACCCCTTCTGGTGCCGACTAAGGGTTGAAATATGGCAAAATAGGGTAGTTTTGTTATTTTTCAAGTTTAATTCAAAAACCATAGCACTTAGCGTAAAAAATTATAGAATCTAAATTGTAGAACATAATGACGTCTATAAAAAATATTCAGTTATCATTTTTCATAGATTCTTTCTTTTCCAAGAAATATATTAAAAATCAAAATAATTTAATATTTTTGACAAAATTGATTTTTTCATTAATTTGAATATATTTGCCAAATTGTTGGAGATAAAATAAAATATCCTAGATACAAATTATAATAAATTAAATTTCCTAAAAAAAAGGTAATAAGTTAAAATGTTGTTTGATAAGCCATTTTATTGTAACAGTCAGATTTATGTAATATTAAGTTTTGAAAACGACTATATCAGCCGTAATAATAAGAAATGTATTGGCAACTACCATTTATTATAAATAGAATGCTCACTGGCCGGTTTTTAAATGGTAATAAAAAATGGTGATAAAATCTACAGTCATTGATAACAATTTAATTAAAATTTGTTTTCTTTGATAATAATATTAAAATATAGAATGCTATATTCGTGGGTATACGAGTAAAATATTTCGTATAATACTTTTATCGTAAATAATATGAAGTTATAATAATTTTTCTATAATATTATCGTTTAACGTTTTCGAATTTAATCATTACAGTGCGTTTGCCGAGTATAGTGTTTAGTGTTTTACAATGTCACGAAATAAAATTTTTCTTGTTGGTATTATGAATAACCAAATAACCGGTAGTAAATTGCCTTCAAAACGAAACTGTTTAAGTGTTTTATTTTATAATATGAGAAATGTACATTTAAATTTAAACTCAAGTGCCTTGCTCAGTGGGGGGGTTATAGTTTTGCCGTTCGATTTCGACACCAGTGTAACACACACATACACACACACACACACACACAGCAGGTACGTTAACCCTTTCAGATAGTTTTGAACACCCTGTGCTCTATATGAAGTGTACATAGTAATAATAATATGTGTGCGTTCGCACGATGGATTTGTTGCGGGTGCCTCGTGGTCGGATAATTACTAATTCGTCCGAGTCGCCGCGCCGTGTTCATCGTCAACGGGTCGACTGCAATGTTATATCGTCGTGTCCAATTTAAATGCCACCGGGCGTGCGTTGAAAACCACCTCCGAGAGTTAGTTTTAATTTATACGACTGCATAAACGATACGGTTTAATCCCACTTGACTGAGTTTCCCGTCTTCCAGACCTTGTCAAACCCAACCACGGTTCTAATGGTCATACATTACGCGGCAGCGGCTAAACGTAACCGAACGACTCTAAAGAAGTGAAACATGTTATTATTCATTTGAATTTGTCCGCAGAACACCGAGCAGAAGACGCAGGATCTCATGCATGTTGTAAATACTAGTGTACAATGTGTACTCAACACGTAAGTTTCCCTCGTGGTCTTGATAAGATATTTTAAAAACCCTATAGTAATAATGCGTTTGATAGAATAATATCGATCGATAATAACGTACAGTAATAAGTTTATTGCGTTTAATTTGATTATATTTCACAAAGAACCGCGAATAAGAAAATAGTAGTTGTACTATGAATACTAATTTGAGTTTAGACGATAATAAGAACATTTCGGATAGCCGGCTATAATTCCTAATACTAGTTAATATTGCATTTATTCTTATAATGAGAGTGCGTAAACACAAGAGCCAATTTGAATATGATTATGATAGTATAGTCGCATCACTCGTCAGACCCAAAAAAGTATTTTTAACCTGGTGTCAATAATATGCTTTTTTCGTGGCAGTATCATGGTAAGACAGAACACATTTATTTTTGCCCACACAATTGTTTCTAAAGGTTAGGAATTATATAAATAATTATGAAAATAAATGACACAGTAAAGAATCCATCTCTTTTTAGTATGACCAAATTGTTAAATGATTGAATATTGTGTTATATCTAGGCACATCATAGCTGTTGAATGTGCAGTTCAGTGCGGTACTGCGGTGGCACATACCAACTACACGAATGTGGACCCCAAGCAATTGAGAATGGCTGAATGATTTTAAACTAACTCTTAGTCATTGAATAAGCTAAATAAGTTAATCTCCTACTTGCAAACTGTGCAGTCTTTGTTTATTTGTCATATGTCTAAATATTTGTCGCGTTGAATAATAATTTGTATATATTTTATATTATTAATATTAATGATTTGATAGATTACATATGATCATATATTTATCTTATTTATTGTAATAATTATCAGATGAAAACTATATATAATAAAAATAAAAAATAAATGTTATATTTTACACAGTTATAATAATAAAATAACTAACAAATAATCCATATTTATTGTAGTTATTTATGTCGTAATGTTAAGATAACCAATTCCAAGAAACGATTGCATTTTTTAAAATTAAAATTAAATCATAATATTACATTGAATAATCAAAAATTATAACACTTGCAAAATAAAAGCAACTTTTTATTCGCATCAATTGCTTGTAAAGTATTTGATTTTTTTTTTTTAAATTAAGTTTAATTACGTTTATAAATTGTAAAACCTTAATAATTCTCATCTGATTTATATTTCTAGTTTTATGTTTGAACCAGTTAGAGATACTACGAAAGCAGAGTTATTTTTATACTTATGGATTACAAGAGCGTAAAATTTTAAACAACTAGTCAACTACATGTACAGATTAATATGCTATTAAACTACGTGATCCCCTTATTGATTTTTTCTCATGTTTATAATGCGCTGGGAATAGTTAACTGCACACACCCTAGGTTTATGGTTGCAGCTGCACTCATACGTACATTTTGTTGTTATTAATGGTTAAAAACATATTTAAGAAACACCATGGATTATTGTTCGGACAATTTATTGCAACTCAATGAACTTATCGTATTTATTACTAGAAGATTGTAATTTTACAATAGAGTAAAATAACTCTATTATTGATTTGTCTACTATATATTTAAACTACAATACTTAGAGTTCGGTTGCTCGTTTGCGACAAATGATTATTTATTTTTTCAAATACTGAAATATAAACAACTGTTGTGCTAAAATAAAAAGGTTTTACAAAAACATTTTGAAGGGCACATCGTTTTTTGGTTGAAATCACGTAAAAAAATGTCTATTATATTTTGTATTCATTGTTGAAAAAACAAACTATACCATGAAAACTTATTGAGATAAACGTAATTAAATGATCAAAGTTCCTTTCCTGACAATTCTACTGCGAAAATTAAACGAAAATCATTTATATGTCACAATTTTATGCGGAATTTTCGCCTATTAAATATATTTGTATAACTCGAACTAAACATATGTTGTACATTTATGTGGGATATGTTCACTGATGGACAGAAATCGATTGTAGCAGACGAATAACTAAAAGTCGAAGTGAGCCATATTTTTGCACATGGCTGAACTCCATAATTACGCGACTTTTCGGCACGTAGTTGTTGACCTTTTGTTTATTTGCTTTCTGTAGACTTTTTCCTTTTTTTTTTTTAATCATAAATTTATGAGGTCCCTACGATAAATTAGGTTCACACACTTTTTATAGCGTTTTATATAATATAGTATTACGGGGGTTTCGCATCGTTTTTGCCCTTGGCCGCTCTGGGACGGCGTACCTACAAAAATGCCCGTAAAATAATTTAAAATACATATTTATATTCTTCACGAGAATACACGCGGACAGGTGCCATTCAAAAGAGGTCCCGAGATCAAAATGTAGGTTTAAATCGGTACATGTGTAGTGTTATGTTTTTTTCTAGAATGGTGGATATAATAGAAGGTTCCATTTTACAAAACTGACTTGATGGTAGGTCATTATTAAGGTGCTAAAATATATCAACAATAACAAGGTACTTTATTTTAATGATAAGTCATTTTTTTTTTTGTACAAAATGAATAAAATTATCCTATAACACTTATCTTATTCATTATAACTTATGAATAATGTAAAGCGATAATGTACAAGTATGGAATATATAAAATATAAAATTACATAAAATATTTATTTGGTAAATTAAATTTAAATTTCTATATAGCTCGTTCCACATATTATTAATCATAATTATTGTTCAAGTGTTAAAAAGTTGAGTACCAGGACTACGCGCTCTGCATGCCACTGCATGTCGGGAGACTTCTCTGCCCAACACGTGATGTACAAAACAGAATTCCAGTACCAGACCCAACATTTACTGAAAAAATTCAAACGGATAAAATTTCAGTGCGATTTTGGACCATAATTATATGAAGATAACTATAGAAGCTAGATGGTTACATTTAGAAAGACCTGTGACTGCACAGTGCACATGTGGGATTGTCAGTGTTAGTCTGAAACCTAAAGTGCTCCGGATAAGTTTCGGCCCTTTAATAATGTCGATCTCTCTTAATGATACTCAATTGTTCAGGAAACTAGAAAAGTATTAATTATGTTAAAATTATGTTAAAAGTAAGTTGTATCATATTTCTAGTATATACATTGTTCATTAGTACACCATTATGCGTTTAATTATTTTACTACACGCACTTAATCGATTTTTTAAGTACTTACCAACTTTCCTAACACTGTACGTCTGTACAACATACATAGTGATAACTTTATAAGTTTCAAAGTTTGTAATTTAAAATTTTATAAATTAATCCATACTTTATTTTAACAGCTAAAATCTTACACACTTAAATAGTTGAATTCACTTTATCGTAGTATTTACGGGAATAAATATTTAGACATAAAAAAAACTATAACTAAAACACCCATAAATACAGGAGTGTACAGTTGATGTCTTTATTACTGTTTTCATTTCAAATATGTGATAATGTTTGATTCCATTTACTGAAATATTATTGCGTATATGCGCTGCCGAGATAGCAACAGATGTAAATGGATGGCAGACGATATATTAATTTTAAATTGCAACTATATTTATTTTTTTTTTTTAATAAAACTGATCAGATTTAGTTTTTATACTTAACGCTATTTAGTATGGTGTGTTTTTAGCCAACTTCAGTTCAACCGTGTTCTCGGCCCCGTTGCGTCAGTGGCTTTTCGTGGCGGACAACCTTGAGTTGGGTCCCGAATTTCAAAACGACATGAATTGCGTCCCGCTAATATTTATATTAGGAAAATTCAAGTTGGACTAGTCTAATCTAGTTTCTCAGGACAGACATACCACGGGGAGGTTGGTTAGGAAGTATTCCGAATTTTTTTTTGTTTTCTTACTCTGATGTTTAAAATTGAATTATTAAATTATTATAATAATTACTATGTTATGTATAGGTACATGTTATGTATACTATGTATCAGATTTATCATTTTATCAATTACAATCAGACTGTCAACATAAAATATTACCACGGACCCAATTCGTGTTTTATTGAAACGTTAAACGATCACGGAACCCAAATCCAGTTTTCCCATTGTGGCCATGGCAAGACCGACAATACAGTGTGTAGTGCACGCAAACCATATTAATGTTAATGAATAGGTAACATAACGTTTTTTACGTATTATGGTTTATCACAATTTATCGTTTATAATTATGCATGCAACTAATCGTCGTTGGGTCGTCCGACAGCATATAATATTGCTATACAATATGTTTTATACCTACATATATGTCGCACCCACATAAGCATCAGCTTAGTGAAATCGATTTTTTCGCGAACTGGGTACCTAACCTATATTGTGAAATTCGTCCGTGCAATGATACCATATGATTATTGATGCCAAATTGGACGTTACATCTATGAAGTGGACAAATATTTTGTATACATTAAATTAATATACATATACCTGGTATATATGATGGTGGATTCATATATGAATATTATACGTGGTATACTGGTATACTTCAAAGATGTTAGTGGCAAATTTCATATTTTATGTTCAATCTAAATTATACCGCATTAATAATTGGTTAAAATATTATGTAGCTACTAACTACCTATATACCTAACTGTTGAGTCATATATTACAATTTGTATTAATTTGCGTGTATAAACTGATTCCGGAAATTAATCTTTGATTATTTAATATTTTTTACGTGTTTAGATAGAAAACGGGAAGAAATTAATTAACTTTGAAAAAATTGCTGATGACGGTTCAGTTGAAAATGTTTAAATGTACCATTAAATTCATTGATATTCACTAAGTAAATAAAATAAAAAAATATGCTACACAACGCTTGTTTTGGAACTTTCGTATGAATATGAATATTTTCAACTAGTATATTAAAAGACAAAACTCTGTAATCAAAGTATTCGACTTATTTAAATACATAATGTTATTATTTACTATTTTATAATCGACTCAGTAGGGTCCCTTAGTTCAAATTTCTATATTTCTGAGACTTTTTTTTTACTCTAAGTTGACATTAATCCCGGACAATTTTACTATAGTCATGTAGTAGTGTCTCATTATAATTATTGTAGTCTCAAGTCTGCTTACCTCAAACATAAAAGTCGATATATTTCTTCCACTTGAATTTTAACGAAGCGAGGATTCTATTGATTTTACATACCATGTTTTTTTTTCTGTGATCAATCTTTCAGAAGGTAAACCCGCAATAAAGTCTCGTCCAATGTGTAAGATCGGTAAGAGCACTCGAATTAGAGTGAACCTTTCAGAGATACCGCTTCCGACCATTTTATCAATGGATATATTTAATATTTTGAATCGTGTATACTTAGGACCCATAAATAGACATAAAAATATAACCGCGTTGAGCTATGAATTTCTTAGAGTGCTGAAAATTCTGGAAAATTGAAAATACGAAGATATTCGTAAATCAATAAATCATAAGGTATCATAAAAGTCGTGTTTACGACCATTAGTCGTTACAGCACCTGTGTGTACTATAATAATGCGAAGCGTTCAACGCGCATATATATATACAGGATGTCCGTCGTCTATCGTGATAGATCACGGATCATAATCCGGGATGACATTCGTAGGACTCGCTGGACGTCATAAACGTGGTTCGTGAAATTTGATCGATTTCCCGACCGGTATGGTCGGGTAATGTACATATTATACCAGACGGCGCGTGCGAATAATTTTCACCCAGCGAAAACCGTCGAAAAGGCAATACAATAATATTTACGTTGACGGTAATAGTAAAAACACGCGCCGTACGCATATTATTGGTGTGCACGCTAAACAGTACCGTCACATGAAACGGTCGGGCAAATGTAAACTGGGCCCTTTTTGTTGTAAACTCGGCCCGGACATTTAAGATATGTAATAGAAAAGGTCGGTTGTAAACTCGTCCCGAATATTTTTGTATCTTATCATGAACAATTTGTTGTTAAAAATTAAAAAATTAACAGCCTAAATGCAAAATTTCAATTTCAAAATACAAAAACTAAAATAAAAAAAGAAATCTTAGAAAAAACACTTAAAAAATATAAAAATAAGGAAATATCGATGAGTGAATACGTCAAAAATATGGCTTTTTACTTAAAAAATTAAATTTATATTATAATCTTACATGATTACACAAAAATTTTATATTTTTATCCTTTTTTATACTTACGATTTTACATAAATGTATTTTATTTATAATTTTTGCTCTGAATACTCAAATAAAATCCAATACTTAAACATTTTATTTACATTTTTACACACTTTTACATTACAATGAATTTCATTCTACATAATGAAATCAATTTTTAAAGGATAATGCGAATTGCCTCCTCGTGGTGTCCTCTGGGTAATGCTAAATGGTTCTCAAATATCATAAGAATATTTTTAATGGGGCCGAGTTTACACGATAATCAATTTTACCTGAAAAAACCCTTGGCCGAGTTTACACCCAGGGGCGTATATCCGGGCCCCCCCCGAAATGAAAAACAAAATTATTAAAACATTTTATTTTGGACATGAATAATAACTTATGGCTGAGGAGTAATTTAAGAATTGAGGAAAAAAATAGAGACTCTTCATTAAAAGTACATGCTCTAAGCAATTCCTTAAATCAATATCAATTTATTGTTAATCTTTTTGTTTTGAGTAGCATGCTTTCCATGACACACAATTTGTCTGAAATGCTACGTAAGCGATATACTATGTAAGCGATGAAGAAGTTCTTAATAAGTTTGCTAGCGTGCCGAGAAACCTTGATTTTGTATTATAATTTTTTTTTTATTTATTAATTATTAATTTGTTGGTATACCTCGTATTTAAAATGTATAATATTCGTTTATTCTTGTAAGAAAATATGTAATTAATTTTGAGTGACTGTAGTAAAAAAATTGTTTACTGCAATGAAGAGTTTTTATACATTTTTTACATTACATTTAATAAAAAATTAAAAAATGAGTTTATTTTTTCTCTGGTGAAGTAATAATGATAGTCCAAATAGTCCAAAGGTCTTTTAGCGTTTAAGCAATATTTGTCATTGTGCCTCCTCCATCATTTCTCCCTAAACTCTAAATACATAATCGGCCCCCTCCGAAAATAAATCCTATATACGCCACTGTAATTACACCTAAATCATTTTTACCTGAAAAAACACGGGCCGAGTTTAAAATAGACCTTTTGAACATTTTTTTTCTTCGAGCCGAGTTTACAATCGCCCGGAACGGTCGTGTACTGTGTAGGTGTGTCGCGCGATAGGTTAGGATGTGTGCGCTTCATTGTGTGGCCGAGATTTAAATTTTTCTATGCCCGCGGCCGTAATTAGGAACTAGCCTGAATAGCCCGAACAGAAGGAATATTACAACCTACACTGCCGTCGTGGCGCGGGACACTCGAATAGAAAGAAAAATGTTTAAACCATTTGACGACCCGAATGTCGTAAATGGGTTAGATTAATACGCTTTAGGCAGCAGGACGCGTTTCTTCTCTCTCCGTCTGCCTGTCTGTCTGTATGTCTATCTCCCTCTCGCTGTCTCTCACTCCGTCTGTCGTCTAATAATAGAAGATCGCGGTCGACACTAATCGGCTGTTGCGTTGAGTAGAGGACGCGACACGTGTGCGCTCTCAGCAAGTTCAGAGACTGTCGGCAGGGGCCGCATATCAATCGGAACACAGGAGAACCGCCGCGGAACATCTGTGAACACCCGCCACCACGACGAGATCGAAATAAATAACAACACGGAAAACGAGCGCGCGACGGTCTCGACATCGCGTAACACGGTGCGTGCGTGTAACAAACGATTATTTTATGATTATTTTCGTATTTTTCGCCCGTCTCGTTCATTACCGCGTTCAGGTACCGCCGAGGTATAGCCTGATACCGGGGTATACCATTTCGTCTTCACTCGAAACCGCTTTACCGGTCGTACTCATCCAACGCTCGAGTGCCGCCGCCGCCGCCGCCGCCGACTGCAGCAGATAACAGCCGTACGGTAATAGTGTATCGTTGCGATTTCCAAACGAAAAGCTGATGTACCGAACGCGTTTAAATTCGTCGTCACCGCCCCGCACACAGGAAACGCACTCGGATCGCACGCACAGCGTACACGACGCAGCTCTACGCCGACCGTACGATCGCAATAATTGAAAAGGTAAAAAAAATAAAAACAAAAAGGGAAAAAGTTTATTGTCTTAAGACAATAACGCGCGCAATAGACGTGGTGAGACGGCGCGTACCGCATTATTGTGCACCGACTTGTAATTAATTAAACATTCGCTTGGCACTCGGACTCGGTTCCACGGGCTAGACCCAAGTACGCGTATCACTATTTGCCGTACACGTATATCAATCGAATCCATTGTGCGCCCCTCGTGTCGCGCGTAAAGGTTTTAATTATTTTTCGCGCCATCTCCGCCGGGCGTGTACCTACGTCGATTCCGTCGGTTTAGTATCTACCCAATTCCGCCGGCTACTGTTCACACAAATCCCCTACATCCACTCCGCCGGCTGCTTTACGTAAAAATCGTGTATTGACTCCACCGGATATTTCGAATGTTTAGTTTTGTTTTGTTTGAAAAAAACTTAACTCAATGTGATGTTCATATTTACTCACGTTTTAAATATTGAAACACAAACTTACACTTATATCCTTAAAAATGGATTAAATGTTCCAAAAAATAGCCGAAATAGGACTTTTAATGATCAACAAAAACTAGTTGGCAGTTCATCATATGAGTTGAATAATAAAAACATTTCTATGTTTTCATATCTAAAACAAGTTTCCAAGTATTACCAAATACATATGATTATAAGTAAACGATTTTTAAGTTTTTACATTTTTTTTCATTTTTGTAATTATAAGTTTGATTTAAAATACTTATGATTTTACCATAATTTTGGTATTTTATTAACATTGGCCTATTGTTAAGAATGTAAAATATTATAAATTACGATTATAACTAGTATAAATGATAATAAAATTAGGTATGTCGATTTTTCACAATTGTGTATACCTATTATTTGTCTTCTATAATTTTAATCAGATGAAAATATGAGCCGCGGAGTCCGTAGTTGATTTCTATGAACAGCAGCCGACCGAATCAATACCCGGCGGAGTCAATAAACATTTTTTTTTGGAACATTTTTTTTGAAATTTTTGAAAAATTCCTTCTCTAGCGTCCTATTTAACACATATTATCCGCGCACGTGCAATAAATATATAGCATAGATACCCGCAAATTGGAATATTGCAAAGAAAGCCGTTGCCCAAAGGATCACAATTTTTGGAAAATAAGTCGAAAACAGAACAAATTGGTAAAATCAAAAGAGTATGAAAAATTACATGTACTTGTAAATTAAAGTCTAAAATAGCCCTCGGCTGGATTTAGTGATAGCTTTTGATACTTTCTTCACTACATTATTTACGAAATTCGATTTCAATATTCTCGTGTTATATATTTTGTTAAATCTTTATTAAGTTCCGATCATCAGTTTAGATCCGGTTTACAATTACATATACTTATCAACCATCTGTTTCACCAGTTAGATACTTGTACTACAAGGTTACTGGATTTTACATTTCATTATTAGTTTGTTCTTTTAGGCGACGCGTGAGGTAGAAAAACTAATGTGGTCTCTTTTGGTTGGTACCGGCGAAGAATACGGTCTGCTCCAACGATGAGGATATGCATATTTTGAAATGAGAAACAAACCCATCAATGCACGCATATTATTTCACCGTGACGCAGTAATTGAAAATAGATTGTAAGCATATTTACATCAGTTAATTATAATATATCTAGTCAGCATCACGGAAGTACGGAACCCGTGTAACTGTTGAATGAGTGTTTGTGTGTGTGTTGACTGTTGAGTGAGAGAGTGTGTATGTATGCGTATGTGTGAGTAGGTGTGTTTACGTGTGTGTGTGTGTGTGTGGATCCAGGTCCTTATGTTATAAGCCAGTGGCGGATTTAGAAGAAAGGAGAGGGGACGCAAAGCTGGGTTGCTAAGTAAGTTGATCGATTTTACTAACTGCAGCGTTAATTACAAGTAACAATATAACTGCACGAAATCAGTACGCATATTTAAGCTAATATAAAAACTCATAGTTTAGTCTGGAGTTTTATATTTTAAACATTTTATTCGTTTTAAAAGACGGCACGAATTCAAATGGTATTGATTTTCGTACGCAGACGAAGTACTACCGAACATATCTATATTATATTATCTATTAAGATTCAAGAATGAGTTTTCGGAACTTAAAAGAGTAAAAGAAATGTTGATGCCGAATAAAAAAAATAAGCGACCCAAACCGCGATTGTGGTAAGGCCTTAGGCTTACATATTGTTTCTTTTGATTTACAATGTTTGAAAGTAGTCTTATTATATTATAATTTGTGGTAATTCTATGGCACGTGAATTTGTTTAAAAACTCCAACAAACAAAATTGGACACCACACTGCACCAGACTCGATTAATTAGTTTGAGATTTCAATGGATTATCTCATCAATAAGATTTAAGAAAAATGATTTTTTCCACCAAATTCACTATATATATAATAAAAACTTTAACCCAACATAAATGGTTAATCAAAATTGATTCAATTATTTTTTTCATAAACTATAAATTAGAATTTAAAACAAACATCTAACAAGCATCATGAAAAATGTATTGTCTTCGGATATTTTATAATTTATTCAGCGTGCGTTAAATTATATTTATTCCAACAGAGACAATTAAAAGTTCTTAAGAGGCTACATTTAAATGACTAAATTTTGCAATATTAGTTGTAAGTTAACTGTTTTATCCGAATTCGGGATGTATATGAAGAAACGAAACGAAAAAAAAAATAAAAATATTCATCAATGGAAGAAAATGACTGATGGCCTATCGAGTTATTACAAGCCAATCGGTTTTCAGTGAAACCGAGACACTGTAACCGTATTGTTTGTATTATTTATTATGTACCAATATTTTAACGAAGATTGATGTTCACATCACATTGATGTTCTGTAACACGATCAACGCATAATAAAATTGTCAATTTGAAGCCAACTGATTTTGCAGGAGCGTTGTAATTTTGTGAAGCAGAATTTTTTTTAATAACTAACAATCAACGGAATGTTTTTAGATGTGCTTGGATGTTTAGATTTTGATTTAATTTTGGAAATAGATATACATTTTTCTTTTTTTTGTCTTATACATTTCTTGGGTTTTATATGTCCAAACATGATGTACAGGGTGTCCTACCAGTATTTACACAATACACATCTCCCGTGTTAGTAGAGATAATCAAATTCTGTTTTTTATGAGCATAAAGATAAGTGTATTATTAAAGAAGTTAAAAATTCACTTTTTATTTTATAATTTTTGTGAAATTCGAAGATCACCATTTTATAGGGTTTTTATTTCTGATAATTTCGACGGTTCAACTTTCATTTTTCATTGGATTCGTGCTTTTTAATATTTTTTTAGTTCACGAAGAAATAATTAAAATTATTATCACCTCGTCATTTTTCCGATAAGGAAATGCTGATATTATTATTATTATTGAAAATTGTGCAGTAAATAGTACACTTTTTTCTTGTAAACTAGAAAAATGATTAAAAATCAGGAAAATAATGAAAATTGATTACCTATCTCTATTAACTCGGCAGACATTGCTCTGTGTAAATCCTGGTGGGACACTTTGTATATGAAATGGTACTCAACATTAGCGCGTTTCAACGATAAGAAGGTGCATAACATTTCGAAATATTATTTTCACTCACGTTATTTTGATCTACCGTTCTTATCTTATTCTTATTGTCGCGAAAAGATTAAATTCTAATAAATTTATCGTTAGTCCACGTACTGGAATTCCGTTGCGGGCGTGAAAAATACAATTTGAAATACGTTGAACTTGCGGCGGCGTGCAATCGAACTGCGATAGTTGACATAAAAATAACGTCCCCTCGTCGCCGCTGTATCCATTTTCGTGATGTGTCAAACGGTTTTCTTTTGCGGATTAACATAATCGGGAATTCCCATTTCCAATTTGAAATGGTGATACGGATTATTCGATGAAATCGAGAAATGTATAAAATACATTCTACTGGATCACAATAGTTCCGCTGTTTGATTGTTATTTCCCTCCCAGCATCACTTCAGTTGCGCATAAATGTATTTATTTCGTTGTCGTAGTGGAAAAATGTTTCAAAAGTTTCACGTATCCCACTCGGAAATCCATTTGGTCGGTACTCTGATGCCTCTTGTACTTGGAATTATTTCGGATTAAACTTGTTTGACGTCAAACGAAAACGGCGAACTATTTTGATTATTATTGGTCATGATACTGAAAACAATATATACCTATGAAAACTTGAAATCTTCACCGACCGTTTATTTAAAATTTTGCATAATACTATTGGTGTGGACGACGACGGCGTAGTCTCAACTTTTCTTTCGTATAATTCGTGGATTCCGGCATCTCAACATACAACGTTATATTCATTAATTTCGACTACGTCTAAGACATCTATATTCTATCGTATGGAATGGCTAAAAGTTTTTTTTTCATAAGAAGCGTTTACAATAGCATTGTAAAAACCATAATTTTTCGGTCCGATAAACTTATCTATATATGGCAATTTAACCTAAGCTAGAACGAAACTTGGGCTCATAGTCATTGTACCCAGTGGCGTAAAAGTTTATTATTATATTGTTTTCGAAATAAATCCCTTCCTATCACTGATCCTGGGAACTACTCTATTTTATGTGTTCCAACTACTTGTTCTATATTTAATCACATCAAAATTAATTACACGTTATATTCTGTGATAATATTATTGTTTATAGTCATAAAAAACCATGTTCTCATTCAAATTTAAAACTCAATATTTGATCGGGCATGTTCGGGTTAACATTAGCACTTTTATTAAAACAATTGTTTAGATTAGGTTTAATTCCGAAAACTGACACGAATAGATAGCGTAATAACGTCCGATGCCAGAACATTGAACTTATTCGATTTTTTTTCTTCGTGTCTTTGTACGTTTTTCGAAATACTATTTACAGTTAATAAGTTATGAATCGATTAAGGCATTCGTTGGACTTATACAGTAATATTTCCATGTCTTCTATTGTGTACTGACGTTTCGGACCCATTGCTGATTTCATTCTTCAGAGCGTATACATGTCTCCGTGTCGATGTTGTGTTACAAGTTGTATTTTTCTTTATTTTTTGTGGAAAACTGATTCTTTTTTCGATGTCAATCGATTTCAATTAACCATGGGATATACTAACTATGTATTCATAATACGTAGTTACAACATAATGAAAAAATAAAATTAAGTCGAGTAACTAAAATGAATATTATTTGTTCAGCTCTTAATGCACATTTAAGTGTAAAAAAAATAGTTTCAAATGTTTAAAATGATAAAACCTAACGAGTGTGTATAATTATAAAGTAAATAATATCAATTAGAAGTTAGACCGACGTTTGTCACGTGTCTAATTGTTGTATAATTTTTTTTTTAACATATTGTGATGTAATGATAAACACAACGTAAGTAGTTAAGCCAAATAAGTTGCCTATGCTTACGTACTAAGGAGTATTTTAGTACTGTATTTTAATTGAAAAATTATTAGAATTGGAAAAATAAACTCTTAGCATTTGTATATATTATTATTTATTATACTTCGTGTAACAACAAAAATGCATGAACTGAAAAATTTCTGGTTTCGAGTTATGAAAGACGAATTTGTTACTTTGAGTTAAAAAGTTATCAATCTCTTCGATTTTTATCTTAGGGTATGTTTTTCATTTTTGCACATTTCATGAATTATAATGTTTCGTTGAATAGGTTTTCTAATAAAATGTGTGTGTGTCTTTTGACAATTTTTCTGGTGTTGATCAGTATTTGTAGATCATTCAGATTAATTTATAGTTATAAAAAAAAAAATATTTATTTCCAAATAAAATTATTGATACTTTTTTCACTGCACACTTATTGTTTTAAAGATAAAAAATGTTTCATTTTATATTAGAGTTAAAAGCTGACCTTAATGTATTAAATTTAAAATGTCAAACATTCGATCGTTTGAGTGCGTATTATTTTGTCATATTGTTGAAGGGAGAATGTATAGCGAACTAATGAGATTTGGGATATATTTTATGCAGACTTTGTATGATATTAAAATGTGCTTTGTAATAAAATTGGTAATATTAACAACAATGATAATAAATTATTTGAAATAAATGTGGTCTGATTAGAAGTGTCAGTATAAAATTGAAGAAGTAAAAAGGTTTTTTAGTGTCGATGATCTAATGAGTTGTTGTGAAATGAACAAACTGTTTTATTAATAATATATTGCCAATTATCAATAATATACACTGTTTTCAGGGCTGAATTTCCACCAATATTTTAGTAATGTCTTATTAGTAAAATCTTATTATTTTAGATTCTGAGTGAAACGAAAAATGTAATGATTTTATCATAATTAGGGCTAGGGACTTCTAGGAGTTTGCATGTTTTCTAACAATCATTCAATACATAGCTAAGTCATATAGAATTTTGTTTCAAGCCATACGAGTTTACGTTTAAATTTTGTATAGTTGCATATTTTGCATCATTGACTATTTTTAATTTTTAAGTGCATATTCGGTGATTTTTGATACAAAGATATAAGTTTTATAAATTTTTTATAAAAGAAAATATAATTTTAAATAGATTTCTTGGACCTGAGGTATTAGTTTTATGATTTTATTTATATGAAATACATATATAACATTAGTGTTTGTGTTTTCCTCGCCGATAACTAGCATTTTTACAAAACGCGAAGTAAGGAGAAAAAAAATCTGAGTAGAAAAACAATTATTTATTATTGTACATTTTCTAAATATTATCTGGATATTAAAATAAAAAGCTTTTATTAAATATTATACATTTTAATTTTTTAATGCATATTCTTATAGCATATTTAGTGATTCTTTAGGTTTTTTAAGGTATGTCTATTACTCGACGGTCTTCCGAATAATTTAAAAATACAGATAAAAAAAGTGCAAGAAATTTCAACCGAAATCGAGAATCGAACCTTGTAGTAATTTCATCACGCACTATATGCTTTTGTTTATTTTTCATGGATAGAAGATATTTTGTTGTTATGCTATAAAAATCAATTAATTGTAGCGACTTGAAATTTACATACATCATCGATATTAGCATTTAATAGAAAATTCATAATTATAGATCATTAATGTGCACGAGGTTTAAAAAGATTTTTCCCATGTTGAATATGCTCATATAAAATAATAATATTAAATTATGTAAATTTTAGTCTATTAGATTCGTATGGTTATTGTAATAAAATTTCCTTCGGATGTTTCGTAATATTACTTATTTTCGAATCGAACATTTTAGATGGGGACTTTTAAAAAAAGTAAGACTTACAGCAATAAGATTTCTATATCTAGCTTGACCGTTAAGTCTCACCCGACCTAGAAGTATCACTCTTTTATAAATATTGAAGTCTATGAGATTAGGATCTATAATTGTAATTATAAATCTATAATAAATTAACTTTATTTTAATAATTATGAAAATTAGAGTATATAAATTAAATTAAATGGCAAAATTATTAAAAACACAATAGCACATAACGTACATCATTTTATTAATTTTCCTGGTTTTAAATAGGTACTTATAAAACTTATAAACCTATCTTATTAAGGAATTTCGTTTTACTACTATATCGACCATCTTAAGAAGTATAAAATGATCCAACTGATCTCTTTCACTAAAATCGTTTTTTCGAGAGAAATGGTACATTGGTACCAAGTTTAAATGACAAATACAGCAATCAACCTATCCCTAACCACTAAATTCCGGAACGCTCCTTTGTACGTAAGACATAAATTAACGAAAAATATGTCTATAGTGATGTGCGTTATTATTCTCAGACGCAAAATTTAATTTTAGAATATTTTTCCTTTTTTGGAACATTTAACTATTTACTTGCTCAAGTTGCTTTTCTCGTTAACGTGTTTATCATGTATATAGATTTCAGGTAAAGTGTCGTATTATTACTTCTTACACAACTCAATTGTTCAATAAAATTAATGTCGAGTCGGAAAAATTTGATCGTTACGAAGATAACTGTGTTATGAATAATTATTTTACTTTTTACGCACACCAGAACTTTGAATGTGGAAAATATGACAGATCTCAGACTATGTATTTTTTAGTGGATAGACCGTGAAATTTGTAGTAAAACTAATTTTTATAGTACTGTCCTACACACTGACCGGTTGGAATTTGAACTGAAATAAAATCGAGAATTGTTTCTGAAAAATATTTTAACAAAGTTTGATTTCATCAGTCTCTCGGAATGACAGGTTTTCCGCGAAAACCTATAATCTTTTATTCACTAATTTCTTTATCAATTTCCCCGTCTCTTATAATATGAACATGTATACGATTTCTTAGAAATGTAATTATTTCTAAAAAATGGCATTTGATGTGAACATCTAACTATTGTTCCCATTAAAATACATACATTATATTATAGTGACACATAACGTGAATCAGTCGATATTATTACGACTATTCGTTGCGTCTTTTATTTATTAATTTTTTTTAAGGGAAGAATGGATTTTAACTTGATACTGTCTTCTATGTAAATATGTAATTTTTTTTATATAATTACAGTTTATTCATTTCTGCCTCCCTTATCATCGTTTTAAATAGTAACAATATTCAATTATCAACCATTATTTTAATTTTAAGGTCTTAAAGAGAGTATTTTTCTGAAAATGTTGATAAGCATTAATCTAATATCGGCCAAATGGGCTATTAATTATTATAATTGAACAAAGTTCAGGTTGGAGGAGTATCGAAGGGTAATTTAAAAAAAGAGATTAGACATTTATGTTCTCCTCCCTATCCTGCCAGTCTAAGCTTAAATGATTATAGACTATAGTTAACAAAGCGTTATAGTTGTTACAATTATTACGTTTCTGTACATCACTGTTTTCAGAAAAATAATCTCAGAGAATTTAAATATAATTATATTGGTTGTTATTAAGTACTCAAAAGGTGGTAACATATAAATAACGTTTCAACATGCATGGCCTGGGACAGTCCGGGCAGGGAAGCTTTAAAAACATTTTTAATATTGAAGTTTTTACTATGGGCAATCAAATCAAATCAAATCAGCCTTCTGAAATCTTAACTAGCATATGGTTGACAAATTTCTTTACCATAACCATGATTTAACTTATAACTAAAGATTTTGCTTAGATTATTTTGATGCACACACTGAATCACAAAGAACGTACGAGACGAAACGTAATTTACTTATTCATAACCTCACCTCATCGTCCTCGTTTTTAATAAACTTATATTACAAACCAATATACAAAATACAAACGTTTTTCAAATAAAGATAGATTTATAGCCTTTATTCAATATCAAAATTATTGTTTCAACACAGGAATACAATTTTATACTGCGGCATTTTATTTTTTACCAATAGTTTTTTATGTAATAATTATTTTTAGACATTCGCTGTCGTATGGAATTTACAGATTAATAGAAAATTGAAAAACATAAATGTACCAACAATTACCAAATGATAAAGTAGTGAAGTAATTTATTTATTTTTCACAACATTGGTCAATAAGTGTTTATAGAATATATTATATTTGTGGAACAGGAAAAATGCATAAAAACAAATGGAATCGTTTTACTAGAAAAGATGAGACACTACGAATACCGCCCGTTGAGTATAACTTTTATTTTACTTTTTTTTTTAATAAATAAGAATAAAAACATGTTGTTTACTATAAATTAATCAAATATACTATAAATAAGGAACAAATGAAAACAATAACAGTATATTAGCTATTTATGTGTTTATATAATAACAATAAAATGCATAAAAATAATAATAATAATTGCACAACGAAGTTGTGGTCAAGAAGAAACCTTAAAAATGTGCTCAAAGATGTAGGTACAATAGAAATTGAAATACTCTTAAAATCGTGGAATTATTAAGACATAGGTGTAGCTACTATTATATTGAAATATACGAGTAGAATCCCACACGAGTTCGTATACATGCACTTATGTTTAGTATAATTTTTGAATAAAATTCATAAGCGATGTTCGCTCTGCCAACTTTTACAACAAAATAATAACTACACCTTTCACATTGCCAATGCAGGTATATACGAGTACTTGCTTGTGTAACCACCGGTCGAGCAAAATGTACAATATTGTTGTAAAATGAAATTTTCTGTGAAAAAAAACTGAACAATCAACATGGCAAATACGTTTCACGCACACCCGTAGTAGGTACGTATATATTACATCTCAATCATATTAATTTACTTTCATTTGTATCTGATGGCTCGGGGAAGAATTTTTTTCACGCACATATACGTACAAACGTAACTACATACATAAACGTACTGTTATTGATAACAGAAGCAGACTGTCAGACATAATATATTTTATTGATCTTTCAGATTTACATATTGTAATTTTTATCTTATATAATTTCCATATAATAAGTATCCATACATTTTGTTCACTATACGTATACGTATATACTGTTGTAATCAATATTGTTTTTATATGTACATATCATGCACGATACATTGATACACATATTGTTAATAATGTAATCTGACTATTATGACTTATACATATAAATATATATATTTATAGGAACAATAATTAAATACACCTGAAGTTGTTATTCGTACGTTATAATGTGTTAATCACGCATGCCTGATTTTTAAGAAATGTACAAACACACTCGTGCAACCGATTTATTCATTAAACACGATAAATATAGGCTTCTTAGAAATACAATGACATTTAGAAATAATGCATCTGATGAAACCAATACAAATACATAATGTCAAGATATATTTATCAATTTATTATGTGTGGTATTTTGGTATAAAATAACGTTTGGATTTTAGTTTAAATTTTAAGCTTTAACCTAATCGTTTCCGCAGTTTATAGTTAAGTGGAACGTCGAATATTAAACTATACAATTCATTACAGTCAAAATCAAATACTTTTGAAAACCAATCCTAATCAATGCTGTCATTAAATTGGCAATGGATTTAATTTTGATGTTAATCTCTTTACTAATTTATTAAAAAAAAATTAAATTATTTTAATTGTATATAATTATTATTAATATATTTTTTTCATAATATATTATTATAAATATTTTTCTATTTTAGTAATGGGAGATAAACTCTTGTGCCCTTCACAAGCTTTGCTAATTCGGAGACAATAATTTTACTGTAAAAATTATGTTTTTATATAATATAATATATTATGTTTAAAAGTAGATTTTTGAAATTAAAATAAAATAAAATATTATATAATTATTATTATATATGATGAAAAAAATCAAAGAACTAATTATAATTATTTAGAAGAAGAGTTCAATTGGTTTTAATATTATTATATAATAATATCTATGGTATATATAGATCGCACTCGATATTCTTTAGTGTCATTTTGTTTGCATTTTTATCACCAAGCTAAGGACATTAATGTATATTTAAATAGAAAAAATCAGTCAGTGTGATAAACTGCAGACGTCTAATTAAATGTTCGAAATTAATTTTTATCACAAGCATGTTAATTTGTTCATAGCATTTGATTCCGAGTGGAATGGGGAAATGATTGCCTTTATAACGACATGTTTTATCATTTTTTCGGCTTTCACGTTATAGAAAACTAAAAAGTGTAAAAACTTTCCCAAACCCCCAAATACATTTGAAACTAAACAGAAGTTGTTCTTTAAAATTCCAAGCTTTTGGATTCCTCGGCAGTTTTTAAGGATATTACCACGAAATATGCAATGTAAATTTCACATCTTTTTTTATCAATATCTCAAAGATGTTTATGATCAACTTAAAAAAAATACTGATTGTCGGTTTGACCTGCGAGTAGGTACGTTCTAAAATTTTGATTAGCCAAAGTATCAGTTACAATTGATTTGTAAATGACACGTTCTGCAAATCAACAAGGTCAAGAAACGATATAATAAAATCATCTGATCGAACGGGGATTTTGTTCTTGATAAAATACATCGAATTCTGTTTCAAGACTTGTATTTTTAGCTTAGAATCGGTTTATTTGGATGACAACTTTAGGTTTTTGTATCATCTTGACCATCTTGATGATCACAGCGCTTTTTATTTAACAACATGGCAAAATTTCTGGTTTTTATTTTTTAATGAAATTGTACTGTTTTGAATTTTAGGACTTTTTGTTTCAGTTTACAAGGTTATAGATACGTATCGTCAAAGACATTTCAATGTTGAACATATTTTGTCATAAATTATTTTTATGAGCACTTAAAGTTTAAGAAAATACCTTTTAAGCACTACATGATTATGGTAAGTACGCCGAACTTTGATCAGAACCGTTTTTAAAATGTGATGATTTTTTCGTGAATGATTCTTCATTGTTTTCGAGTTTATAATTAACTATTTTGGTATACATCGCACGTTGGATGGAGCTAGTACAAGTGATGCGACTTTTTTTTAGCCGTAATGATTTTTAAATTACATTAAAAATCATTTTTAATCGAACGTTTCCACATTCAATATGAGCGCTTTTGTTTTTTAGATTATGAGTGAAATAGGAATATGTTTTTAGATAATTATTGTTCGCATTTATTCCAAAAGCAAACATTTTTGTTTTAATTTCAAAAAACAATATTATATTCAAACACTATATTATGTTAACACCTCCATTTTATAAGTCTATCATATAATAGTACACTTAATGTCAATAACTTTTTTACTATCAATAACAATTTGATTCGTCTCACTATTTACACCACGTCATTTTATCTTGCTACAGGAGTTGCAGATAGTTTATTTTTTTTTTGTTATCTAGAAGTCTTATATTTATTTACCGATTTTATTTGTACCTATTTTTTTTTCGTACGAACAAGCGAAACAGATATCAAAGCATTGTTATTTTTTGAATATAAAAAATATATTGTTTTAAAGATTGAAAAACACTCGGCTGAGCACATTTTTTTTGTAGGAAATGAAGTCTCATTAGTCTAATACGTGATCACAGTAATTTATGAAATATTAAACATTAAACGATAAGACGACGCCAGAGTGGATAGACTACTTTAGTCCTAACTGGAGTAAGAGCTAAAGATAATATGAATGTGTTAACTTTTGTGTACCTACTAAATATAATGTTAAGCTACCTACTAAATATAATGTTAAGCCGTTCTAAAATTAACCAAACGTTAAACTGTTTTTTTTTTATTTAGACATTCTTAAATAATACGAGTATTATTTTTCGATTAAAACATTAAATTTTATTGGGCAGAAAAAAAACGAATGGAGCTTATGTTAAACTTGTAATTCGCTTTTCGCCATAAAAAATAAAAGAGGTTAATCGAAATTAAAAAAAAAAAAACATTTACGTTTTAAGTAGAAACCCCAAAAGGAATTGTGTTTCGACACTCATTATTTTTTTTCAAATATATACATACAGATAGTGATTAGACTTAAATGTTACAGTGGTTTTCTCATAAAATTAAGCGAGCCACGGGAAAAATCATGAAACGGAATTTTTTTGAACCGGGATAATCTAAAATTATTATTTTCACATACATTTTGTAATGTGAAATTTTGATCAACCTGTATATGTGTATATGTTCGAAAACTGCGCAATTCGACTAAAATTATGGGGTAGCGGAGATATTATTCTTTACTTTACTCTCATAACTTCAAAGTGGCTGATAAATCGTGATGCGTCTATCGTTCGTTAGAAATTATTGAAAAACTTACTAACCGCTAACGATATTCCCGCGGAATCAATCGTTACGACAAGCAGCACGACTCTAATATCTAATAACTCTAATATCTTGCTACAAAACAGCTCAACGTTAAGCGAACTGCTTGTTATTGAATATATAATAATATGGTGATAATAATTTGAAAAAAAAAAGAATAGTTAAACGTTTTACAGTTACATAATATCATATTAACATATTATGTCCTAGAATAATTATTATATTTAGGTAGTGCAAGCAAACGTATACTTGACATCATTGGTGAATCACAACAACTCAAACACACACAATCTGTTTCGATTCTAATTAAATGTTAATAGGTGCAATTTAGATTATTTTAAAATATTACGTCGAAAATACCACACGTGTACGACGTATAATGCGCGTGATTGTCCAATTTTTTTTTTTTTGTTTGAACACGGTGAATTAAGGTCATTAAGGGCGAGTCCTAAAATTCAACCGAAAAAATTACAATAGAAACGAGCAGGCGTATAACATAATACATACCCAGACGATAAAATTAGACGGACGGACAGATGTATAATATAATAATACGCGCAGTTGTAATTAGACGACCGGTTATTTTTTTTACCTTTTGTAATAAATTTAAACAACCTAATATTGTAACATAACTTAGGCCCCATATACGGTTATTATATCCGTCGTTTCAACTGTAAAAAATAGCTGGTTACGAATGTCGATTGTTTCAGTCAATTTTTCTTGCCGCGTGATCGATGATGCACTCCGTAAAACCGTCCATACGTCCAATAAAAACATTTTGAAGAAAATACGACACGACGAAAATCATATTATTATAATCGAATGGATTATGTCGAGCACACCATATTATTATTATAGTTTTTATTGAAGCGTTGTTCGGGTTCCGTTCGACGATGATGATTGATTGATATTGTTATACGTGCGAATGGGAATATTCATTCTCTCGCGATACGTACTATAATATTTTACTGTGCGAACGTATTATTCTCGTTTCACAATTACTTTGAACTTAAAATTATTAGCCATATAACACGTAATATTTGCCGGCTGTTACGTCCGCGTTTACGTGCGTGCGCTTATGTCAATACGCAATTTTTTACGACCCGGTGTATTTGTTCGCCGGAATGGTATACGGTATGAAACGTATTTTAACACGACAAAACAGTTCAACTTAATTACCGACTATCGTTCCGTCATTTCCTCAGCGATGTAATCGCTAACGTTTCCAATTCGAAAATCATTTTCCCAATCATAAAAAGTGCTTAAAATAAGTACAATATAAAAATCGTGCATGTGTTTTATCATAAATTATAATAAGTATTAAATAAATAGCTAACGTCATTTATTTATGATGTATAGGTATTCAGTAAAAATGTATCGTATATATTTATAAGTAGATTCTGCTGCAAAATGTTGCAAAATATTCAAAATTCAATTGACGTTTGATGCATCGAATTTCTCATAGCGTTTACAAAATGTGTATATAAGTTGATTTTCACTTTGATACTTCGGTAATTTCATAATTTTACATTTTGCATTTTAGTTTTTACATACATGTGATTTTTAGACGTAAACACTTATTTTCACGTTTAATATATGTGTTTTTAAAAATTATATTTCTATATTTTTAAAGTTAACACGACATTTTTACAATTTTTTTGTGAAAACCATTTTATTTTTAGTAGTCTACTAAATATCTAAATATCTATAAGTTTTTTAAATGTATATGAGCAGAGTGCAATGCTAGTGGTATAAAATGTCTTAGTATTACTATGATCAACTTACTTTCAAAGCCCATAAGTAATTACTAATTACTTTCGATTTAGTTGAAATCATTTTCTTTGGAATATAAAATGAGTATTAAATATGTATGGTGCCGTTTAAAAAAAAGAAGAATTTGTAGACTTCCCGTGGTTACAGCTCTTGACACCAAGAAGTAAAACAATTGAGCTCTATAAAAGCATATTATTGTATTTGACTTTAATCGTTGTTTTCCTTGCTCCGTTATCACGCGAATAATCAACCGAATGTCAAAAGTTTCACCGATCCCGCATCATTTTGTCCTCGTCGCCAATTCACACTAATCGGTATTCTGCACGGTTTAGGGGGAGTGAGGGGGTTGTATTTTAACGAATTCGGTATAGGTATGGCTCGTATTTTTCGCATTGTCGCTGTTACAGTATTATGTTTTACAAGCCCTCGCGGGTAGCGCGCTGGCGATTCAACGCTAATTTTCGACTTTAAAATCGCATTTCATTCAAACGCACGGGTGTGTTTAACGAGTATACTGCAGTGTGTCCGGGTATAATAACACTCGCGCAGGTATAATATAATAACCAATAATAGTTTCCAATGACGGAACAATGCCATCAAGTCGTTAGGATTATCGCGAAACAACTGCCCAGCGGCTCTCGTAGTCAGTCGCGTGCACGCGTCTTGCATTGTTAGAGTATCGTAATACTCATATTATACTTTTTGTTTTTACCACTGCGCTGTTGTACGTTATGAAGCCCGCACCGTATAGACGTTGGATAATTCGCGGAAGCCCGTGAGCCATGTATTTCTTGCTTTTGCCTCGATTTGAATGCGATAAATTACGTATCGAATAAAAAAAATAAAAATCTACGTCGACGTGTGATATATACGTGCCTTATTATATCGACTTAATCGAGTCGCAACATTTTTATTTTTTTTCAAATAGTCGTCGATTATAACGAGCATGATTATAGTGTTTAAACTTGGTAAACATATATACGGTATAGACGATCCAGAACATTTTTACGCAAATTTTTTTTATGATTTACGACCAATATATTAAATATAATAAATACCATTTTAATCTAAAGCTTACACACACGTCACACATACACAAGAAACATAAATCATAACAATCAGTATTTAATGTTTAGGTGAGCGAAATGGAGTAGATAGCCCATTGATAGGGATCATTGCTTGTATCAAATATATCAACATATTATTATTGTACGTTGTAACCACTCCAAAACGCGAATACATGAAACACTTTTTTTATTTTTGTAAAGAGCGGACTTTAATCCTCTAAACTCTGAAAAAATCACAATACATTAATTTATTTTTAATGAGCTATCAACAGTATAATACATAATAATAATAAATAAATAAATATTAAATGTGCCACAAAAGAACAATGTATACGTCAACCTATACGTCACTATTCTATTAAAATATACGTATTAACATTTTACAGGTAGAATACCTGTAGCGTGGGTGTATTCAAAATGTTGAAAAATATGAAACAAATATTAAAAAAATGAAAAATAAATATGGATTTCATTTTAATTAAAAATGCAATAATAAATCTTCTAAATTAAATAGGTTTTTCTTTTTTTGCGTTGTGTTGTAATTTATGTTACACTGAAAATAATTTTATTGATTTTAAACATTTTTTGTTTACAAGCTAATGAGAAACATTAAAAAAAACATTAAATCTCACGTGAATGAATAAAACATTGATAAAATTATATTTATAAATTGAAACTTCGCAAAAAATATCTTGCATATGCACAAATACATAATAAACATGTGCTTTTAAAGTAAAAGAGTTCAAAATGTGTAAATATATGTACTGTGTACAAAGTTTTCACGTTTATTTTTTATAAAACAAATTTCTGTTATACCCTGAAACTTTTACTGTGGGTAGAAAAAAATAAGCAAATTAATTAACATATACCCTTTACTTATATTGTGTAATTAGCTATCGGTTCGATGTTCGTTTTATGAGAAGCGAAAGTTTCTGTCAAGTATTTTACTACGGAATATGAAATAACAAATATATTTTTCCATTTTTAAAAAAGTAAATAAGTATAAAATTACGATAGAAAAATAGAAAAAGCAAAATTTTATTTCTCGCAAAAATTTTAAATAGTAAATTATTTATTCACACTCACATCGAAGTAACGAATTGTAGAATATGAGTAATATATAAATATATATCGGTACTTATGTCAATTATAGGTAGGTATCGTTTTACACGAAACACGGAAGAAACAAGCCAGTGAGTGGTGCCTAAACTCGTTTAAATGTGAGGGTGACGCTGACGGGTTAAAAATTGAACGTTGATATTATTACACCAAGACACAGAGCTTAGTTCTGATTCATTTTCGAGTACAAAGTCCCATAAGGTTTAAGACTAACCATGCGATTTTATATAGATAGTAAAATTGTTTCAAATTTTGAAGAAAAATGGTAATTGAAAATAGTAATATTTCTTTCTGGGATCTACTGCAGAGAGTTGGTGTATAATTATACAATATAATATTAATACATAAATAATAATATATATACATTATATAATATTTTTGACATTTTTATAATCATTATTGTCAGCGTTTCATGGTAAAACCTACGTACCTTAACACGATTAGCATTGTTATAACATGTGTTTTTATTTGGAATTGAAATTTATATTATTATATTATACATATTATATAATAATAATATGTATCACCCCTAAATCACCGTTTTCTAACTATTCATATTGATAAGTCATGAACTCATAATATCCATTTATTTTTTGAAAATGTTATTTCACGTACCCATGCATATTTTACAGCGATCAGCGTTTCAGTGAGAGTTTTATTTATATTAATTTTAACGGAACCTCCACCCCAAGACATTATAATAATGAAAGCGCTGCGTATACGCGTAGTGAATCACAGAAATTATTAGTCAGCCTTTTTTTCTTAAAACGCTTGAAGCACACACTCGAGTAAACTGAAATGCTCTCCACTTTTATCCTAACTTTGTATTCGCTTTGACACATGGGTTTAATTACAGCTCAGCCGAGACTCACTACTATACTCAAGTCAAACACGGTACACGACCTATACGTCGTACGAAGAATATTCGATTTTCTTCATTTTTTTTATTATTCATAACAATTTACTGTATTTTGAACGGTTACCCGCGTACGTACGGCTAAACGATTTCCAAACACCCCCCTTTTTAATCCGTTTCTCATATTTCCGAACAACGTATTACGGTTATATTACCATAATTTTGTTCAAAATCAACCCGAAACCGAGTAAACTATTGAATACTTGTAGTACGTTTTACTATTAGCAATCTACTTTTCAGATAAAAACGAAACGTACGTTACGCTAAGTATGACAATGAAAAAATGAGATGGGACTACCCTTGCGTCGTACACCTCAAATGTATCTCTGTCCACTGATATGCACAGTAAATAATTGGGGATGGACCGGATCACCGAGATGCCGGGAAATTTCCCTGTGGGCCAGAAGGACCCCGGGTTTCGTGACTATAGCATAAACGTTTGCCCACAATCCCGAGCCGTATATTAGCTATGATTTCTGAGAGCTATTTACGAGCCGCGGAGGGTTCACGAGACGGTGGACGCCCAAGCGCCTCTCGCCCCTGCAACGTGGTCGGGGATGACCTGTTAAATATAAGATATTCGGGGAAGAAGTTAGGATCTTTTGAATATAATTAATCGTAGCTCTGGAGCATAAATGGTACATAGGATTTTAATATTACAAATAAATTCGTATAGGTACAGATAATTATTAATATACATATAAAGGTTTATTAAGACTTACTGACACGGTTAACGATCACAGGGCTGTTTCGTAGTTATACGGAGTTCAAGTTAGCGTGATGGTAATCGCGGAGAACTGGCGTCCTCTTACATACCGATTATTGACCATAGGCCTTACTAAAATGTGGATGGGGTGAACCTAATGTGTAGTCAGCTTATACGATAATAGTAACGATCGTTACACTCCATAGGTCGTCATAGGGACCACCAGCACCGAGTTTCCCATGAACGCTTTACGCGGACGGGGGCTCGTACCATAACGTGCAGGTTTTCGTGTACCCGACGGCCACCTAGGTCAGGCCGAGTTCTATCCATCTCTGTCCGTTTATGGTTACAGGCAACCTTCGGTCTTTGACTCCGCCGACAGAGCAGCTAGGTCCCCGGGAGAAACGCTCCTGCCTAGACGACCCGTTGTTCACGAGAGCTGTAAACCTCCGCAACCACACGCGTCGCATCGACGGTAGCCATTACCAGAGACTTTCACCCGAGCATTGTCTGTCAACCGTCTGATTTTTCCCGCGACAACTACCGCAAAGCAGAAGCCCGAAGGCGGGTACCTAGCACGGTGCTAATGCCAGAGGTTCAATACTTGGTAGGGCTCGTCTCGTCACCCGTGGTACCGGTAATCCCCCCGTTTAGGTTGGGATTCGATCATCATTTTATGCGAGATTAGAAGAAAAGTAGCAGACTTGATGTTCTTGTTCGATTTTTGAACGGTAACATTGATTCCTCCGAGCTCCTTTCCTTTGTTGGTTTTAACTTTAGTAATCATAGTACGAGGTCACTTAATTTATTCACAGTCCCATCTTATACCACTAACTACAGTTCCGCATCATTCTTTCCCAGAGTACTTGCTTTGGCTAACAGCACTACTAATCAGATTAGTTATTTTTTATGTTTATGTAGCATTAAGCTCGGATGTTAATTATTTGTAAACTTATCAATTTTCAGTGTCATATGTGTTTTATTTAATTATTATTTTATCATGTAATTGTTTAATTTACACTGTTCCAAAGCTTCGCCATGTCTGTAAAGATAATGTTTTATGCAGCACATTTGTTCTATTATTAATTAGTTGTAATTTTATTGTAATCTCAGTATCAAAACTGTATTTCTTAATTGTATTTTTTCATTGTAAATATTAATTATTACTGTACTATTGTTAAACATTCTAAAGGGTATATACCCGTTTATAAATAAATATGTATCAGGCTCTAGGTGGACCTTTGTCTCGGGACGATCGTCCGATGGGGGTAGGTCGCTAACCTCAGTTATTACGACTTTAGTCCGAGATCACTAGTCAGCCCTGCTCCGCTGGTCAGGTTTTTTTCTTTCATATGGCGTTGTATTTGGTGAAAACATACATAACTTGTAAAAAAAAAAAACTTAATTAAATAACTAAGTAACATTTATCGGATTACACTATCTAATAACTAACTGAGAACAATTAAAATAAAAATCATTTTAGACTATAAAAATGTATAAAAATAACATAATAATAATAAATAGAATAATGATATTAAGTACATAAATGACTGCGGTGACATATAATTTTGAGGATGACTGAAAAATAGTAACACATACAATAACATAATCAGAACTTAGTCTCCTTTTTTTAAGGAGGACTGCAAGGTCGCGTAGCCAATCTTGTGCCTCATCACCGCATCTATGGAACTGTGCTATACCTCCTTCATATTTTGTTAGCGGTCATGTCTCGACAATGTGTTTGATGGTTTGATCTTGCACACACTCACAGTGTGGGTTATCTGTCATTTTCCATTTATGCAAGAGAAACTTACATTTTCCCTGTTCTGTCCTGATACGGTTTAAATCAGACCACATTGCACGAGGAAGTTCAAAGGCTGGTCAGGTGGTCATTTTTAACAAAATAAAATCAAAATAATTTAAAAAAATTCAAGTAAAAATTTGACGGTACGTTCGACCACTGAAAAATATGATTCAAAACTGTAATAACGGTGAAATAATTAATTATAATATTATAGTGAACATTTAAACAAAAACTTTTGTGTTTATTTTAAGATGCTTACAATACATGAACAAATAAGGAACTATTTGTCATAAAAGTTGTAAGTTCAATATCATAATTTTTATGAATCTGTAAAATGTAAAAAGGTTTTTTAATACGATTTTTTTTGCGAATAAAGAATATACATATGTGGCCACTTTAGACCTTAGTATCGGTGACTTTTTTAGTCCGCCTCTGGGACGATACTTGTGGACATATATGCACTTTTCAAAAGTATACGAATACGCATCGAGTGTGGGCAGTATGACGTACGGGCGGTACAATCATTTTATTCAACTATTACACGTACATTTATGACTAAATGTGTACATTTAAAATATAAATGTACACGAAGGTGTGTTACAAGGAGCAAACTCAATATTTATGATCACCGGTGAATCGTGTGAATCACAGACTACAGTTGTTCACTTGCACAGTATTTCTCTGTAGGTACTGGGCAACGGATTGCCTATCATGTAAATTGTGCATCAGAAGTCCCGCATAGTACTGCTAATAATTGTACAGTTTATATGTTTAGAAAACTAGTAAATTATCAACGTTACATTGTATCACCATCATGGTCGCCGTGGTGCAGTAATATTTAAACGAAATAATAGCGCGAAAAATGTATTTATATCATAATCTTTATAATATGCAATATCGTAAGAATATTGGCGTATATTACCCTCTATTCGAACAGGTCAAGGCTTATTTATTTTATTTTTTAAAAACGTTAATGCATCAAGGGTACTAATAATCACAATGTCATACTTATTATAGTTGTTTTATACTTATAATATCACTTGCATATTATTATAAATTGAAAAACAATCGATGCAGTTATTTAAAAATATGGACGAAGGTTTTCCACTAGTGTGCAACATGTCATGTCGGGTGGTCATGCGATAATAATTAATAGCGTTTAAATTTGTAATTATTTAAATTGTTATCATTTAATTTTACTAGTTTACTGTAGTACAACTCGTATGCGATATTTTATTGTGTGTGGTTTTAAATAATAACTCTTACATGTAGGTACCAACTATCAGTTATGATAATTTAAAATGTAATATAGTTTTTTAATATTGTTGTTACATTCTACAAATAATGAAAACCGTTTACTGCGAACTGTAAGGGTTTGGCTGTTGAAATGGATAACATTTTTGCATACCGATAGGTATAATCAACGGCAATGGCATTTCGCACATTTATTGATCCGGGAAATTCCTCATCTGAGACGAAACACCCTTAATATAGGTTAGGTTAGGTACATATATCCTGGGCAAATCCCAACATCTAGATACCTAGTAAGTTATTACCGACATGTACTATAATGTATTATAATTTTTAAACATGTTTAAATACGAAAGAATAAATATTATATTATATTTCATTATCACGAACTAATATCGCTATATACTCGTATTTGATAACCATATATTGCATAAACGTATATCACGGTAGTCAAGACCGTCGTCAAAGTTCTGGGTTTCGTTAAACATAATGTACTTAATTTACTTCCCTCGTCGCCCTCCGGACACTCCACTCCTCCCGGGTTCGTTCGATACTCGAGTATGCGATGGAATACCTACTTAACTGAAGATGAACTAAGGATTGAGCGTGCCGAAAACTAATTCCTCTCACATTTAGCCTTTGTTCTTAGTGTAAAACGCCCGAAGCTACTCGCTATTGCTCTCCTCTCGCGCGCTTCCATGAAGCTGATACCTGCTTTGTCTTTTCTGTTCTTAATGTGCCCCTGACGTTTCTTACACACTTTCAAACTTCGGTTTCCCTCCTATACTCCAAAAATCACATCCTCTTCCATATTCCTTTCCGTCTATCGTCTAATATAGATATACTCATCCCTTATGTTACGCTCGTTTAATAACACGTGACTAATTGAAAATGTTAGAATTCATTACCGCATTAAGATTTTTTTTGTACATTTTTATTGTGCACACTTGCATTAGCTGTTACTTAACCGCATATGATAATCGTTAATAAAACTGTTACCTTCTTTTGTTTCATAAATGTTGTGTTCTGAACAATTGACTTTTGGCTTTAATAAATAAATAATAATATTAACTGTCAATATCCAAAAACAAAAAAAATATCAACAATCAACCACCCAACAATGTTAGTCATAGTATTGTATTCAAGTGTTTAACCAACCGATATATTGCGTTATTTAATTTCAGTCATTATTATAATTAGTTATTTTTCAACCATTGCATTAATCAAATATTTAGATTTTGGGATATGCCTGCGTAGAGTTTATATTAATTGTATGCTGTTTAATCGAATTATAATAATATGCTACGGTTCAACTAAAATAAAACAATTAACTATTTATCATTTTTCGGTTAATAACGGAATAATATTCTACAGAGTATAGTCTATAAGCGTTGAAGGTCCACGTACCCACCAGTTAATACATTTACCCCGTTTACACGCATTTATTAAAAAACTTCTTCGACCGTTTGTGTAATGCTAGTAGGGCTATGTTGAAATTAAAAATATAGACATTTTGACTTGTACGTAATTGTTCTCGGATTCTATTCGATAACTTTGTTTTTTAATTGTTTAAACAAAATAATATTGAATCGTAGGAGTACATACAAAATTTGTAATATTATATACCAACCGTGGTCTAATCTGATAGAAAGCAGTTAAATATCCAAGCGTTTAAAAATTGAATAACTGTGAAATGTTATAAATGTTGTCGACGGTTTTATCTTAACGGAATATTTTGAGTTTACCTATCAAGACTTGACATTTACATTCAAGGTTATTGTGTATACTTAAGCTGTATCTAAAATTCTTGAGTGCCTCGACTGAGTTTTTATTTTGTTTTTATTTGTTTCATATCGCGGTACACCGAAATCCGCTCGGGGAATGTTTTCATAGTATACGCGAATCGAGTTTCCATCAATTTCGGAGTCGACGTTTCAGAGATTCATCTGCTCAGCGAATAGTGATGCACACAACGTGTAAGCTATAATTGTCTGCAATATTAGCACTGAAACACCACTGTTCTTCGTGTGTACTTGTATTTCACGTGATTCAGTGCCACTCGCTCGCATTGATAACTGTTACAAGTACTTGCGTAACAATTAGGCAAATAGTAAAGATAAAACATTCTTTAAATAGATACAATGAGTACTTTTGTCTGTTCTTTTGTCTGAAAATTCTATTTTTAAACCTAAGAAAAGTAAAAATAGCTTCATGATAACACAACGAATCTGTTACAGCGAACACGAGCGTGTTTTACAATACCTATAGTAGCTTACACATTACAATATTATGTATTCAAAAAATACATGCGTTAACCTATCGTTAAATTAATATTGGATGGGTAATGATCAAACGTTTTATCATGGATCACGGTATAATGTTAATTGTTAATTAGTGATGATCTAACAAACTGTACGATTTGTATTGAATAATTATAATACCTGCCTACGAATAACAACTCACTATTATCGGATATTCGTTGTATGTTGCACTACTTGCACTACTTAAACCGGACTCAAACGATAACAGTCGTAAACAAATTAAGTGAAATGTTGGGATCACTAAAAGTCAACTTATCACAAAAACAAAACGTTAAAAAACATTTGTACATCAAATATGAATATCAAAATAGGCATTTGAAGCGCATACACGTATACATATTGTTACATAAGTTTTACTAGTCAACGCTAGGATTTACTGTTTGAACTCACTAATAGCTGAAAATCATAATTGTATTCGGGCTTTTACTAAAAACGTTGTGTACAATAATGTGTTATGTGTGCATCCTAAGATGTACAAATTGAATAAGCAAAGCTGATTAACACACGACGAATAAAGATCACACCAAAAAAATTATAATCATGTATACATATTATAAAAACAAATAACTGATAGTTATTCAAATTTTTTATACAAAAAAAAAAAAATGACTTAAAAATTATAATTATCTATTATTAAGGCAAATAATACCGCATAATGTGGTGGAACGGTCTGCTGCAGTTACTCTTCAGCGCTTCGGTTGATCACCGCCCGGCACTGATAGCAGTCGGATGGGTTACCACATGCCTCTGGCGGCGTTGTCCATGCCTACACACCTATACCCTACTACCTACGTGATCAACCCCCTACAGTACCTACCCCTAAAAAATTAAACAAAAACCAAGATGGAGGGCTAATGGCCTCAGTTGCCGAGTTCTCCTTAAGCATATAGATCAATAAGAAGAAAAAAAAATTATTTACTTTGTGCGCTTTACTGTGCGAGGATACATTTTATTTCGAACAAAACGGACGAAAGTATCTAATAAAACCATATCTGAGCGATAACGCATCTTATCAATAACACTTTCATTTAAATTTTTTATGTAGATTTCACAAATTCAATCTACATAACGTTTTTAGTAACAGACCGAATAAAATTATGATTTTCAGCTTTTACTGAGTACAAACAGTAAATCCTATATACATGTAAAACTTAACTTTACCTAGTGCAGATTGGGCTTTTACGGTGACATATATATATATATATATATATATATATAGCCATATAGATACACGGAGTTTTGATTTTGGAACACGTAAAAAGTTATTTCATTTTATCTCAGCATTAGAACAAACACATTTTTATGTACTGCAAAATAAATAGGATTTCAGTTATCAAATGCGTGCTTTGTTACTGTTACATTTTACAGTTACATGCATAACGAAGGTTAGTCTGCAATAGGCACGTCCTAGTGTAGCTAGAACCTAGAGTTGGATGTACTCGTATGAAGGGCTCATTGTTGAAAATCAAAGTGCTTCCAAATAATGTATTGACAAGTTTATCGTCATTACACAAAGTCAACACAGGTGCATGTAAAACGTGCAGAAAATCCTATCGTGCATTTTATCATTTATTGTGTAAAGCGAAACGGAACGTGATGGCTAAGCATTATGATCATGTTATACAATAACGAAATAAATATCCAAATGAGCAGGACTCTACGTCTGCAGATACACTGATCCTTGCGTAATATCTTACAAATCGACCCCAGTGACACTCGTGAGCTTGGAAAAGAAGAGCGTTAAAAAAGTTTGTGCCGGTTTATTTAACTTTCGTAAATCGGTATAATCAATGTCATACACATACACCTATGTACACAAATCTATAAATGTGTATCTCAACTAGTAAATTCTATTATCGTTAGTTAATACAGTTATCGCAGTAAATCACTTGAATTTCAATTTGCTGAACGTACAAATGTCATCGGTATATAGTAATTAGTCGCTATAATTGAAAACTCGCCATAGTGTTTTACGTTTCAAACAATAATAATAATTACAAACAAGCACTCGGAGAATGTCGACAATTACCGATGAACGGTTTTATGTCCTGCGCTCTCGTACTACGTTTTTGACTCGTTTACTGCGTAAACCGTTTATGAGAAATAAATAGCTCCTAAAAATCGAAGCTTGAAAAAACAAACGCGCAAAAACAACAATCGTTTTCAATCGACGCAACAAAAATAAACATAAAATCCATACGACAACTATGTGCAGCTGCAACCGACCTTTCGAACACTGAAATGTGACATTTTATTTTAGTGACGGGCGACGAATAAACAAAACGTCACTAAAGTTTTCAAGTAATTATTATTTTAGCTCATATACAAATATTTGTTCGATACACATGACAGTTTAATATATTTATATATTTTTATTATTATATGTACATAGGAAACACGGAACATTGTAAACGAAAAACTGTTCACTGTGTGTGAACTGTATATAAAAGCAAATAGGTATATTTTAAAATGTTTTTTTATTTTCGTGTAATAATAATAATAATAATAACATGTGCATTGGTATTTTGATTTTTGATCAATTTTTGAAACTTTTCTTCGATCGTTGGATTCAACTATTCACTAGAAGGTGCAAAATAACAAAAAAAAAATTATTTTGCATAAATATTACATGTATGAATTGCTTGTAAGTTAAATGAAATAAACTCATCAATCTTCACACTAATTCTGTGCTTATAAAAGTAATTTCATATGATTAAGTGAATAAGTAATTAGTACTTTATAGAATACTATATACAGCTACACAAAGTTGACGTTATGTTTGCGTTCAAAATGAGTTATTAATAGATGTTTTCATAACCTAATAATCTATAAAAAACAATTTGTATAAGGTACAACTGAAGTATAATAAAAATATAATCGATATTATGGAAAATGATTCAACATGAATTTGTTTGCCTTAAAATGTAACACTGAATTATATTAGGTATCTATGTTATTTGATTATTATTTGCTTTTATCAAAAACATTACGGCAAGGCAAAGCAGCCATTTAAACTATTGTAACAAATTTACATATTTACAGATCAGATGTAACGTATAAAATATTCAGATTAGGAAAACCAGCGGAATTCATATAGTTATGAGTTTATGACTAATGATAAAGTGAATAATATGAGTGCAGAGTCGGGAGTGAGATAGCAGCCGGGGGAAGATAGAAATGAAAAAGGAGTCGTCCATGATGGAGAGCAGGTGAGCAGTTAAAAATTATAAGATTAACATATTTCGGCTAACTGCTTCATCGAAGAGTCGGGTACATCGGAAGGAATAATTTAGCGAAAGCTTAAATTAATAGAGGGGAAGTTAAGTGTGCGTTATGCGAAGACGGGTGAAAATTATTTAACTTTATTATACTACCTATAACTTTGTTATCGTCTCTATTTCAAAGTACATAATGATACGATTTTATAATATAAAATATGATACTTTATTCATTATTAGTAATAACCTGTTACACATGTATTACATATTTGTCGTAATTATTGCTTTATATCAGTGATTTTTTTAAAGCTTGTACATCATAATATCCTCTAAACCTATATACGAGTACATGTACATTACGTAGTATGATTTCCCACCTCACGGTAAAAAAATATTTATAAAACTATTAGTCGTCGCGTTTACGTTGTTCAATCTTAGTTTACAGAACATATCGCTTAATACATATGTTCTACGCTCGGATTATCCACTGGGAAATATTTAACTTGTTCACGTACGATAACAGACAACGAACGTGCTCGCGTTTTTGTTCCTCAAAAAGTCGAACGAGTTCGTCCACGTATCTCTATTTGAATGTCGTGATCACCATTATATCGTAGTGTTTGACATTTATCGAGTTGGTATTTTCATAATTGCATATTGTTCCACCACACGGCGTTGACCAAGTAATCGATTTTGGTCGAAAAACGTTTTGGAAGTTTTTGATACCCACGGTGCGTAATCACGTTGTCTCAAGAGTAACTATATTGTAGCCGGAGCCTATATCGAACACAAAAGTTTAGAAAAATGTGTTTTGCAGCTTTCGGAAAGGGATAAAAAAGTTTAAACTGAAAACCATATGTTCGGCTATAACGTGAAGTATGGACGTATGTGTAGGTATAGTTCTCGTCACCAATTTCCGGGGATACCACGTACAACGTATCGTTTTTATTGCCTAAGTTACGGGGCCAAAGTTTTGATATTGACTAAAACTCGAGAACTACGTAAGTCGACAAAAGTGCTAACAAGAATAAATCGAAGAGGGTTTTCATTTGAAGCTAACTATGGAAAATAATTCGGGTTCACGCAAATGTGTTCCAGACAAGGGCGGATACAGTAGTCCTGAACGGAGGGATTAATATTTATAGGAATAGGAATTGTTTTATTATTAATTGACATAAAAATTAGTTGTGTACAGAAATGTGTCATACTGTCGACAAAAATACTGGTCTTATTGTTTTAGAATGACCAAATTTTAATTTTGAATGTAAAACTTAATTAAAACTGAAATCAATACCCGTTGAACCATGTTAAAAAATGCATTTTAATCAAATTTTAAATCACTTTTTGTAGTGAACGAGGGGGGGGGGGGGGTTGCACCTATTGCCACCCCTTGTATCCGCCATTGGATCTACATATTCGTCTCATAAAACCAACGACAGCTCGTTTCTAAATACTAAAAATTTTCGCAGTTTTTCCAAAATCTATATTTCATATATATATTCGATAAACCATTTGCGTTGTTATAGCCGTATAGCGATGAAAATATGTCATGATTATGAAACGTGCAGAGAAGGCGAGAACGACAATGGTCACGTGCAACGTGTACTGAAAATAAGGATACTATTTAATATATATATATATTATGTAGAGCAGTGTTGTGAATTGCAAAAGGTCCGTGCCGAGAAAACTTTTATTTGTTTACTCTAAAAGTCCTAAAGTATTTATTAGAATAGACAATGTTTTTATCCAAAGTGCGCCGTGACTCATGGGAACCGCTGATGTAGAGTATCATCGCTTGTCATCCTTTCGTTATACATTCGTGACCGTAACGGTTTCACCGTAATCGAGAAAACATCATAGCCGTTTCGTATCGTCTTGTGCGACCAGACGATAGAGAAAAATGACCGTTTCCTCGGATGTCTGACGAACCGTGAAAAATAATTGCAACCCCTCCCCCAACCCGCCGCGTGCGTAGTGCACCATATCTCGTGCGGAAAATAAAAAAATCGAACGCGAGCAATAAACAACGGCGATGCGCCCCACCAGGGGCGTAGCTATAAATTATTTTTTGGTTAGGCCCACATAAACCTTCCACTGTTAGACGGAAGTGGGGACTAATTTCAAAGTTATCAATGATTATTTTTATTAATCATTGATAACTTAAGGCAGTTTGCAAGTTTTATTTATCTGAATACAAGAGTGTCTTACAAGACAACTTTTTTATAATTGTTAATTACTATGCTCGTAACTTACAACATATACGTATTGTCCATTTATAACATATTTTCAAAATCCTACCTTATTTTCTTTATGATAGCAAACTCGTCAACAGCCGATGGATTATCAATAAACTGCTCACTTATTTCTCTTTCTATGGAAATCAACGTCAAATCGTTTGGCCTAGGAATTTTTATAGTTGACCCGAGGTATGTTTTCATTCTTCTCATTGTTGAAATGATTCTTTTTAGAGAAAATCTGGGTAGGCCCGGGCCCACCTACCGGCTACGCTCCTGCGCCCCACCAGTCGAGCGGCGGTTACGCGAAAGTTCTAGAAATGAAACAACATGGCTTTCGACCCGCCTCCGCACGAGGTGTATAACGATCGGTTCTGCGTCGTCGAACGGTTCTAAGAAGACGCGTTCATACTGTTGTGCAGCACTCGTCCGTGCAATGCAATAACGTGTACACATCGTGTAATGATCGTTCTTTTTTCCATGTACCGCGAGCATTCACGGAACAATGGTAATAACTAATAACTAATAATGTTACGCACCTAGGTCGATATTATGATAGTAAGAGTCCCCGAGTGGGCGTAATGAGACGAACAGCACGTATCTGATGTTGAAAAAACTCACTCGGCGTCATAATATAGAGAGGTGAAAAACAATTTAAATCGAATCAAACGTGTTAGGTTTTCGAACGAGCCGGAAACGTTTTGCGTCCGGAAAGAACTTTTCTGTAACACGTCCAAAAACTTATCTACGAGTCTCTCCGATTTTCCTTGCACAAGTGGCGCAACAATAGGGGACACGCAATGTATGCATTGCATTCCCAGAGGCCTTCTTAGGGGGGCTTAGAGGGCCCACAATTATCTGGGACTAGGCTACTATTCAACTTTTAAATTTTAATTCATAAAAATTGGAAACGTACATTTAGTTTCAGATTTCCTTTTGCTGGGAAACAAAAGATTACCATGAAAGTTTTATTTTTATACCAAATTTATCAATCGAGTATTATTATTTATCATTGATTTTATAATACCAATCGGTAATAATTCGTAAAATATTTACTACAATATTATAGGCGGTGTCCACACTATACTGATGAATTTATAATTGTATCAATATTTTATTCATTCAATTTTAATGGGGCCCATGGTATTTTCTTGCATCAGGGCCCGCCAAAGCCTAGTTGCGGCACTGAGTGGCATACTACGTTTTCGCAGTGGACATTTTCATCGTCGTACCATAGGTATTGTTGCCCGTGCACGTTTGCCGCGCCACGCGATCTCCCTTTAACCGCACCTGACCTCGGAACCGAAAATCTAACCGTATTTAATGGCATTCCTGTAATCCTATTGACCGGGCTCGTGCAATTAAATATCGATCAATAGCAATATTAATTCTATACATTCAAACACGCGCTTCCAACATAACGTTTTAATTGTTTTATACGTATACACCATTCCAGCGCCGTAAGCCCATTGTCATGCGATATTGTTAATAATGTACGTGCATTCGCTCGTAATACGTGCAGTGTTCATGACTTGCGCCGATGCACACGAACAGCTATCATTGTCAGCCGGTAATTTTTTTATTATATTCATTTTCGTACGATTTTTATCGTCACCGCATACTGCGTTACCGTATCGCATAACAATGTCTTGGACATGTGCGTCCGCTCTCCGAATATATTATAATTCCGTGATGTACCATATGTTATTGAATAAATTTTTTTACACGCGGTACGCGACATCCACTTTCCATGCTGGTCGCGCACCCTCCCCGTGCTATTTACCTACTACCTTATATCGTCGCGTATCGTGTATAAGGTACCAACAATACCATATGATACAGTACAGTCGATCATCTCGCGTGTGCATTGGTACAATCCTGCAGCGCTTGAAAAGAATCAATTCCCATGGAAGTGCATTCGTTGAACGGCGTTTCGTGGAAATGCATTATGTGTAGTGAATTATGAATATGAGTGCATTCGTTTTGAAAATAATTAGTGAAAAATATAAATCAATTCAAATTTTCATTGAGAAATGTCAATATAGGAACGCATTACTTTTTAAAAATTCGATAATTATGCTGTAATTGACTCCTTACTGCTTCTATGGTCTTATATAAAGTCTTATGATTTCGTATTATAATCAAAGGTACCTAAATCAGTATTGTCTTACGTAATTCAACTGTTTTTTGTACATATTTACATATTATACAAGTATAATGTATTTATTTATCTTACATATTTTTGTACTACACATGTCCCATAACAATTTTTAAATAACCGGCATTGGAATTCCATTCTTTTTCCGGCTAAGATAATTAATTTCAAGTACTAAATTGTACCTATTCTTTGATAATGTCACAATGTATACAACATAATATACAGAAATCCCAGAAAAACAAGAGAAGACTGCAGTTTCAGAAAACATTTGTCTTTGATCAAATGTTAAAAATGAACGCAATAATCGCGGATCGATTGTTATGTTATATTCAACTGCTGTTGAATCGCCCTTCGATCTATCACCGCAGTACGAGAGTTCAAACACTGCAAAGGAATGATGCCAACACGTAATTTTGAATATTTCCTGGTCGGATGAAATAAAAAAGTAAGCGATAAAGAACACTGGAACAGTCAAACGCGATACAATATGAAAAGTATGTGACTTAAATGAATTAAGAGGCTCAAGTCATTATAAGGGACACGTTCTACACTTTCATTTTTTTTAAAGTTGACTGTGAGAACACACATCTTTGTCAATATATTATTAATAAAGAGCTGCAGATAGTTGAAATAAAGTTACTGAGGTTAAGTGTATATCCTTCTCCTTCGTCTCTTCAGTCTTCGCCACTCGGAAAGGTGAAAGTCAAAGGGAGTGGGACACCAACCGAATTTAAGAACACTGTGGGACAAACGTATTGATATTTATAGTCACATAAAATATTAATACATTATCATAGGTATTACATGTATGATATGTTTGAAAGACTTGGCAGCGATAATGAGTCAAAGCGAAGGTCATATTGTATAATAATATATTGTATACTTCATACTACGAGTACATAGTTGTAAAGTAAGTACATCTCGCAATAAAGATATTCCATATGCTTGTGTTCGAATAAAAAGTCTGAAAAATACTGAAAAATTAGTCATTTATTTAATAAAGAAAAATGTCGACAAAAACAGAAAAATTAATTAATATGAGTAATTACATTTTTTAAATTACAACAAATAGAGTAACGCTGAGCGTGATTAAACTCGTGTAAAATTTACAGGCCTTGGAAATAAAATAAAATTTTTTTTAAATTAATGGTATACAAAAAAGGGCGCAACTCATAGGTTAAGTGTGACTGTCGGATGATGACCCGAGGTATAGTGACGGATGAATGATATTGCGGTGTTAGTCTTTTAAACTTGAAACCAATGTTGGTACTACTGCTCTCGAAAAAACTTGAGTGACTGAAGTCAGGAGGATCAAAGTGGTAAATTTTGCCGGGTTTTTTTTACTTTTCGTCAGTTTTTTAAAATCATTTAGAAAATTATTGGGATTTTCGTACATTTATCCCCACAAAGTACCAACAGACCAACTTCATATCAGAAATTGCCCATGATTGTGATAATCTGAGCTATCCTGGTTAAAATCGTGTGCGAAGACAAAAGAAAATTTGTTTCCTAGACATTTGCGGTCAACATTTTCCAGGGATATTTAAGTAAATATAAATATATCTTAAATGTATTAATAAAGATATATTTATATAAAATATTTAATATACAAGACAATATATATTATACATGATAGACAGTAAGTTGTACATTTGTTTCAAGTTCAAAAAGCTAATACACCAATGTCATTATCACTATTATAATGACCCGACCTAGGGGTTTTGCCTGTTACTTTTTTAAAATAACGAAGAATTTTTTTTTAGTAGCCAATTATATGATATAGTTAAAGATACGTATAAAGAATTATGTATTCAATTTTCAAGGATTTTTGACAATCCAAAATTACTTTATTGAAATTTTACGAAAAAAAGCAAAGAAAACATGAAATTTTCATATATCTATGAATGACTAAAAAAAAAGTAGAAATATTTTGAAAATTATACTATCTATAGCAAAAAATAATTTTATAAGCGCTAAGTGAAAACTTCAGGAGTCTACGATAATTGTTTTTTGAGTTGCGACATCAAAATAAAATCGATTTTGTCGAAAACCATTGTGCCGTTGTTTGTGAACTTTAAAATTTCCATCAATACAACATTTCCTATCAAAAAACTCCCACGGTTGGGATAATCGGAGCAATGCTTCTGTCAAAAATCGTGCACGTAGACACGACAAATAAAAAAATGTACATCATGATTAAACCAGTGCATTTTTCGTTCTGCTCAGAGTCGAAAATGAACACAATTGAAGAACAATTTATTTATTGACAACATTTACCCACAACGTAAAAACAAAAAATTATGTAAAACTCATACCACTTGTTCAAGTCTTCGTCGAGATAACTAATACACGTCAATTGCGTATTACCACAGACAATGATATTTATAAGTCATAGAATAAGTGTATGCGTTTCTAGTGTAGTAAATATAAAAAAAATTATTTAAAAGTACTCAAGTTCAAGTTTTGATTTACTCGTGAGAAACGATAAACGTATAATGTGTACGTCGATGCAAAAATTGCCACTCGTCACAACTGCGCTTTAGTTTTAAGCGCGGATATTTAGCCGTAGTGTATTAAAGAGATTATACATTCTGAATAACGTACGGCACATTTAATCACGGCATGCCGCGGCAATTGTCTATTAAATAATATTATCAAATCGAGTATTTATTTATTTGCGTAGGTACCTTAACTTGTCTTTAATATCCATTGTAATTAATCCCGTTGAGTGTTTTTAGGGTATATAATATTATTGTGCTCGTGTGTCTTATTATGGTTTTCGTTTTCTTTAGTTGGTGACTAGTGAGTACATATACAGCAGGGGTGACCAAACGATCGATCGCGATCCACCAGTCAGTCGACCGCGTACGACTCGAAAGTCGATCTTTGGCATTTTGATAGAGTTTGTATTTTTATACATGGATCGCCACTGACAATAGCTTGGTGAATATAAGTATATTATTAAAAAGTTAAAAGATAACTTTTTTATTTTGTAACTATTATAAATTTCGAAAATAGCCATTTTATAAGGATTATTTTTCTGAACATTTTGACGGTTCAACTTTCAATTTTCATTAACTTCTTTATTTTAAATCATTTTTCTAGTTTACAAGAAAATAATGTATTATTTACACAATTTTAAACAATAATAAATAATAACATTATCAACAAATTTTATCCGAAAATTGACGAGGTGATAATAATTTACATTGAAAACCATGAACTCAATGAAAACTGAAAGTTGAACCGTTGAAATTTCCAGAAAAAGAAGTCCTATAAAATGGATATCTAGGAATTTCACAAAAATTATAAAATAAAAAGGTAATTTTTTAACTTCTCTAATAAATAATAATATACTTCAATTTACCAAGTTATTGTCAAAAAAAAATTGCCTTTACCCAGGGATGGTCATAAAAAACAAAATTTGATGATCTCTATTCACACGAGAGATATCGTCCAGTGTAAATCCCGGGGGGGACACTCTGTATGTAAAATATAGGTTGATAGGTCGAGTTTCCCGTATGTATAATAAATCAAATGACAACAAAAAATAGCCGACACATATTGTCAGATTGACACTGAATAATTTTAATATAAAATTACCATAATATAATACATATAGCGCATTATGATTGGCGGGTTGCGAGTAAATAAAGAGGCAAAAGCCGACCGAAAAGCCTAACCGACCTGCATTACCTAGAAAGAAAAACTCTTTTAATTCCGTGATGAAGTGAACATAAATTAGTGGGCACATCGCATATCCATATACATTACTTCATTCGTCTTAAAGTGTCGTAGGATAGTAACGCATGCGTAATGTTACAACTTTCTCAATTTGAACACGATAGATGTCGTATTATGTTCATGTCTAAAGCCAATTCAGAATGAAGCTCAGGTTATAATGATCGAAATGTTGAACCAAAAACTCAACGGTCGGGTGAAATACAAGTATGGGTCTTTTAAACTTGAAACCAATTGCTCTCGAAAAAACGATTCTGAGTGAAAGAGGTCAGGTGAATCAGCTTATATTTCTAAAGATGATCGATGTAGTAGTAGAACCAAATTTTTTAATGAGATACATTGAACTTTTAATGTTGTAAAAAAAAAAATGTTTTGAAAATTATGAAATTTATATTCAATGCTAATATAAGTAAATGATGAAATGTGAATAATAACTCAGTGAATGTTTCGAGTCGCTACGGCTAATATTGACTAACCGAATAAGAATAACTAATATCATATGTAATTCAAATTCGTTGAAATACCTAATTAAATAGTCCACTTAATTCCTGTACCTCAAGCGACAGATTTTCAAAAACTACAATGTATCTTACGGAGTGAATTGTCGGTAATACATATCAAAGTTTAAGAATTTAAAAACCAATTTTACTAATGTAAACACGAACAAATATTTTTATTCAAGCCAATTTATAACATATGGCATAGTTTTTTTTTAAACAATAAAAGTAAAATTCTTCTTAATATTCTAACTCTCAATACTACTTAAATTATTGTATTAAATATGAGAAAAACTCAGTTTTGATTCAGTCTTAACTTGTATAAAGTTATGTACGCCAACGTGTCAAATAACTAAATAAGAATTAGACACATGACGTATCTATGATATATAAAGAGACAATACAGGTTATTGTACAGGTGTCTCATTTCAAACCCAAATTATGGCCTAATTGTGAATCGGTGGATAGAACAATCACTCGAATTATTAATATATATGTAGATTTATGTTAATTCATAATTTTTTGGTTACCTGTTACGATAATATTATTGATGTAATAGATTAACAAAATATCTTCACAAAATTATAATATCTAAATTTCAAAAATTCGATATTTGCACATCAATTCACAAAAAAATTTTTTTCTAAATAATTAATTCATATTATGTAAAATTTCAATAATATAATTGGTAAAAAAAAATTTCAAAGGCTAAAAGAAACAACGAATTTTTAACAACACTTTTTTTAAATTTACTATAAATGTATTGAATTTGAATTACTGTTAAACATATAGAACTGTAGACTCCCACTCCCCCCCTTTAAAGTTAAAAATGTTTAAAATTAAGTGAGTTATAAAGAAACTAAAATATATGGTTCTTTTATTTATTATGAACTCTAATTCGAAGATTTATTTTTAAAGAACTTAATTTTTAGCCCATGTACCTATAAATGTAACTATAAATGCAAACATTGCAAGCGTAAACGCACTGCGGTATTGATCTTTGGTTGCTAAAGGCAAATTCAGGTCAACGGTCAACACAGAGATTTTATTATAACCAAAATATAATTATAATTAAAGCATGATTGTCCGAGTAATTTGTATAGGGAACACTAAGGTTAGGTGTAGTTTACATGTACATTTTTGCATATTTAATCCGATATTTTATACTTAAGTGGTTAAGTCTTACTTCAATTAATAATATCACGGTCATAAAATTGTAATACAACACAGGTGACCGACTTGAATTAATTATTTATTCGCAAAAATAGTATTATTTATATGTCAAAATATATTTCGCAGTGTAAAAAATTCGATAAAAACATGTGTACGAGGAGTGGTTTTGAAAAAATTAAATAAAACTCTCAGTTATGCATCGTGTTTGGTCATATGTAATAAAATATGAAACCATATGAATTCAATTTTACCGACTTAGTGAATTCGATTGCAAGATGACAAAACTATAACAAAATAAAAATTCTAAAAATACATGCAATCGAATAATTGATTTGATTTTATAGTGGTGAGAAATGTGGATTGTATATTTGCACATGATGTGATGTTAGAGAGAAAAACGGTATTTAATCATAAGTTTGGATCAGTTAAGATACATAAAATTGAAAGGTCGTTGAAATAAATTCGAAATATAACAATATATATGACGTAAAATGGAAAGAACAAACTTGAGCTCGGACGTATCGATTGCACAAAAACTATAATTTATAATAATTTATTTTTTTCAAGATTGTTGTTTTTCACCGAAGTTTGATGTTTCAACCGAAATCAAATGTTGGTAATACGATACAAGTTCCGAGGGAAAACATTATTTACGAGTTTAAACCGTTTTCGCGAACACGTGGAAAAAATGTAATCTTTCAGACATAAATAATTATTGGTTCGGTAGCGCTGCGAACTCTACACGTTTCGCGTGGCCCTGAGCTGTAAAACAAATTCTGCAAGGCCTTAGTGCACGGTAAAATCCAAACGTTCACACTTACAGCTTACCCTCCGAGTACAGGATTTCCGTTACAAAACTAATATTGTGTTGTAATATTATTCGTCCGCAGTAAAAATGTTTGTGTTCCTGCATATTTTCCGAGCATTAAAACAGTACGGGTACCAGGATGTGTGTGAAGTTGCGCTCGCACGTCCGTGGACTGTAATGAGCATCGCTATTATTCGGATCTGTTTGTTTTTCGATCAATACAAATGTTTGCTAATACCGTGCGATGTGCATCGATAATATCGTGCGGACCATGCGCGTACACAAGGGGCGGTTTCGAGGGTTCAACACCGCCCCCAAACTGCGACAAGATGTATATTTATTGCACTTGCACAGCAACACTTACGACAACCAGCCGTTTTCGTCCACGTGAAAGATTATATTTAAACGGGTAAAGTTGAGTTGATCAAATCTCGCGTCTGTTATTCGTCGCAATAACCATAAAACCATCCCCAAGGAACGATAAACAAATTATTGTTTCCGTCCATTCCCATGCGGGTATTCGGTGTAACAGTGCGGTCGTACACGTCAAACCTCGTACGCGTACGGCTCTTGGCATAGGCAAAATGTAGTACAATCGTTAGGACGCGCGGTCAGAAGGCAGTCTGCGGTTGTTGGCAAGCACTGTCGGTACGCTGATGTTCGACCGAAACCAATGTGTTTTTTCTATCTATAAATATTGATTTTAATTATAGATTCTTACGGACGTTACTATGTATTATATTATACCATCGTCGCGTACACTATTTCCGCGTTTGCAGATAAATTATGTTGAGGATATTCTTTACAGTGCACGGTTTGTATATCGCATAATATCATTGCTAATAATATCACGTACTTCCTCCTACATCAATTTACGACGGACAATCGCATCGATGAGAATGTGGAAACGTCGAGAACATCACCACCACCACATGATGCCTATTGCGAATACGTGATTGTGGATCGACTACTGGACGGATTTAAAATGTAGGCGACATCGCGTTGCCGTTATGCTAAGTGGAAAGTACACACGTGTACGTACACTCGTACGTATAGGTATTATATCGGTCACTGCTGTGCGGGGTACACGCACGACCACGGTGCAGCGCGACGATTAACATTTTTATTGACAACATTCAAATACATTCGGGATGATCTCTATTTTTTTATTATTACTATCGAGTTTTTTACAAGAATCATTATATCTCCACTGTATAAAAACGTTATATAGACAAAACTACAAGAAAAAAAAAACAAAAAGTTTAATAAGATAATAAGAGATTACAATTGTGATGAGAGGTGTATTATAAAGTCATAATGGTGGCAACAGAAATTTACGTATAACGTGTAAAGCTCATACAATTACATTTTTAAACCGACCTGAAGAATAAAATTTAAAATTGCTTTGATTAAGATTATATGATTGGAAGAAAGAGCATTGATGTTAGAAAGGATGAGATCAAGAGAGGAAAAAAGGTCTTTTCTGTGTTATTCTAATGATTATATCTCTATTATAGTTTATGTTGTTAGAGAGAAGGACAGTTAATACGTAGATGCTGAAAGTCACATGTGGCACCCTATATAATCGGCGAGGGTGTAGTAGGGACTAATTTGTAGGCTGAGACAAGTGCGTAACTTCGAGTACTTTACTAGGTATGTGCAGCACGTATAATCTAAAGATTAAAACCATGGCTGTGTCTGCTGTGAAGGCATGTTTCTGGACATTTTTTTGTATCCTGGGGCGTATAATTCTGGAAGGCTTCCCCATTCAAACGTCCACAGCTTATGAGTTTATTGCCGGTGTAGAGGAATATTGCGCTTATCTTTAACTGCAGATTATATCACAGGACAGAAATATTTATTTAAAATTTAGTGTGCCGTACAAACGATTGAAAATTTAAGGTCCTCCCGTATCGCTGTACTGCACTGTTTATATGTTAAAGCGGTATGTAGCCACCCAAACACTGTCGTATACGAGGAGTAAACATTATATTGTCGGAAAAGCTACTGTATAAGTTTGGATACATTTGTCAATATTTTTTATAATAATTATATTTTATTGGCGAATAAGTCAATATATTTTCAGATGCACGTCATACAGGATTTGATAAACCGAGAATTGTACGACTTTTAATTTTCTTATGATTATTTTTCTATACCGTCCGATCTGCAGCAATTAAGCTTTTTGCCAACCCACTATAAGAAACATAAATCCTACACACACACACTCACACACATACATTGTTATACCCAATGACCTAAGTTGCTGTGGGTTGACTAAAAATAACTAATGGCCTTTGTTGTTGAAATCAATAAAATAGAATAATAAAAAAATTATTTTTGTCAATTAAAAGAAAAAAGAAAAGAAATAACAAGATTAATACATGTTATTTTTTTAATAAGCGAACGGTATAAGCTAATAATATTATAATAACTGTATTTTCATGCATAGATGATAACGAATTGAATAATTATCACAGGTTATCATTATACTATTATAATGTGAGAACAAATAACAATTATATATTAACTGGGGTTTTTAAAATCCGTGAGTTTAAACTTTAACAAATGATCATGATTACTAATATTTATTTGATTTATTTAAGCTTATGTACTGAACTCAAAATAAAACTAATTAATTATTTCTATCACGTGAGGTACATGATTGTTACATTGCTTAACGGGTAGTGCGATTCATTATTTATGAAAAGAATGTGTTCTGTTATTGGAACATAATATTACAATACATTTTATAGTATAGTAAATTGTTGATGTATACAGATATATATTGATGTATACGATTTAGAGTCGATTGTTGTTTTTTAACAGCGATTTGGATAAAATTCTATATATTCTAAATTCCCGGAATTACAACTGACAACATTTATTTGTTCACGGAGAAAAAAAAAACTCGAACCGTAAAAAATAAAAGTCAAGAGCTGGCAGCATGTACGTTTATTTTATTTCACAATTATTTGTTTATACTATTGTCTCTCTCACTCTCTCTCTCTCTCTCTCTCTCTCTCTCTCTCTCGGTCTTCTCTCTCGAGAGAGAGAGAGACAACGCATGGTGCCATGTAGCCGTATCATTGTTCTGAGATCTCGCCTGCATTTCATAATATCTTCTTACCACATGGTAATTGTTAAAATGTCATTTTTATTGTAGACGTTTCTCAAGAACTGTGCAAATCAATATCGAAAGTTCGCTTTACAGCGTATAACGTATAAATACTCGTATATAGCAACAGCCGATGAAATTATTATGCCGACGCCGTGCAATAATGTCTTCGCCCCGGTATCACCATCACGGTTTGAGTTATAATTATTGTTATGCCGGTCTCGAATGTTTTAACAATTTAACATACACAAATATACATTCGCGGTACACATAGTTTCCACCGCGAATTCGACGATAGTGAAGTTGGTTCGAAATCATGTCCAACCAAAATAACAAAAAAAAAAAACAAAAAAAAACCTGTACCTATTTAATCTTTAGAGCGTAATACACGTTTGTTTCTGCGATCACACAATTATTTTCGTGCCTCATTAGCGTGTACTTGACATTTTCAAAATATATAACGACATATATTTACTGATATTGACATTTTTACCGTAATACGAGTATGTTATCGTGTGTAGCCGGTAGGTAGATTCGCGAGTTATTATGGTCCAACGTATAACTTTATGTTGTACTCGTATAATGTGACACTCTATATTTGGGCAAAATATTTGAAAATAATACTACGAAAATTGAAACAAAACGTAAAACTTTAAAAATATGTACCTTTGTATATGACTTACACACAGTTTGCTCTGCATGTATACCTGCGTGTTATAAACTCGTCGATAAAAAACGATTGAACACGATTCTTATGGACGCGTGTTATTTTTATTTTTTTAAATTTTTTTTTCATTAATTGCGCTGCGCTTTTGTGCACTTAACGTTGCGTTACAGATATTTTAAATAAAAAATAAAAAAAAAAAATGTAAACCGTCGTCTCTTGTTGGTTTCACATTAAACTCATCGGTAAAATGCAATGGCATCGGTATTTCTTCGGCATAACATTCGCGTGTCATTTGTTTTCCGTGCGAGTTTGGATATTGCCATGTTCGCCGGTAAAACTACCTAGCAACTATTCGCGCGTCGAATTACTCGGTTTAATAATGTATAGGTAGCTTACCCGGATGTTTGTTGTAAAAGTTTTTTTTTTATATCATTTATACGATTTTTAATCACCCCACACCCTTCTTCGCTGACATCTAAACATTATATATATACATGACATCTTTATGTGTGCAATGTGTATAGGCCGACGACTGTTCGTGTTTTTGTTCAAGAGAAATATTAACATGAAATTCTAGTAGAACGTTTTCGATATCTAACTGACCTATTGCGTTCAACTAAGGCATTAAAGATTAAAAGATCTAATATTAATTATTATCGTATGCTTTTGTATATATTGCCCCGTATACAAGTGCTGCAGATATTTTAAACGAGAATTACATTCACGGTCAGTTCACGGCCAACAATTTCATTAAAAACCCGTTGAAAAAACTTTAATTTTATATATTAAAAAAAAATAGGTTGGTATGTATTATACTTAATTAAATAGGCCATAATTGTATTTTTCTGGTATAACAGTAACGATGTTGCGTTTTTTGAAGTATTGTATGTGCGTTCGTAAGTTTTTTAATAAATAGAAATTCATTTGACCCGCTCACGAATGATGCAATCGTTCCTATTACATAAAAGATACAACACGTTCGTTCCGTAGTTTATACTTAAGCTGATCACACGGTTCATAGACTCATAAATTAATATAATCACACCGTGCAAATAATGGCAAATAATTCATTGGTTTACCGCAAAATTCGCTGTTTGTTGCACATTCGAGTTCTCAATTTTTAATTTTAAACATATACAAGTTATGGTTTATAATTTCAAACTAAATAGTTCACCGTTAAGCTAAAAAACTACTCATTTAAATTAATTAAGTTATTTTGATATAAATGAGATAAGAAAATGTACAAATTTATAATTATTTTTTTAATTATTGTATACATTATAGACACTTATTAAAGCGAAGAATAAGTACATTTCATTAAATTGTTTACTTTTTTTAACCTGCGTCCATTTATTTTACTGGTCAGAGTACTCTAAAGGTTACAATAATATTCATGTATCGTTATCATCTAGTAACTGTAGCAGTGGTCTATAAAAAATGATGTCTTTATTACCTTCATAAGAAACTGAATTTTACGACAAATATGCTTTCCACGAAATTGATATCGATCAATTTTTATTTTGCTCAAAAAATAATGTTCCTAGAACCTTGAAAATTAAGTGATGCTGTACTTTAACGATAAGCAGATATGTTATTATGTTAAATATATTATCTTGTTAATAATTTTACAAATTGTATTAGTACCGTAAAAAAATGTAAGCTCATTAATTTATTATTTTAGTCATAAATTACAAATTTCAAAAATCAAATAGTATTTTTAGTTTAAATATTGACTGGACACACAATATGGTTTCCAATGCTTACTTCACAAATACATCGAATATATTGAGTGCCATTTTTTTTTTGTTATTGTTTTATTTGTTTACAATTTGAATTGTCATGCATTTTTCAAAATTTCATAACAAATAACATTAACATATCTCTTTGAATGTAGCTTGAAGATATGATTATATTTAATTTAACTTTTCTATGACTATACGTCAAATTTCCCAAATGCTATATAACTTATATTTTTTTCATGACTATACATTTAATTTGTAAACAATTTTTATTCAAGCGCTTTTTTTTTATCATAAGTTAAGTCTTCTACTTTTAAACTTTATTTAAATATTCTTTTCAACAGATTTTGTCGTTCAATACATAACGTTTTACTATAAGGATAACAATAATACGTGTTAAATGTATATCCTAATTCATAAGTATACGTATATATAGTTCTATTCAAATATACACGTTCGCCATTAGTATCATGTCCAAGAAATTAAGCAACGAAGGACAAACTCTCGAACTCAGGTCAGTATATTTGGTTTCGGTACCTACTTTAGTCTAGAGGAGTAAATCCGTGTTAATATTTATTATAATACGAACTAGCTTTGCCGAAAAGGAAAATAATAACATAGGAATGAATTTTCATCAAATTTAAATAAATTATACTATTATATATTTGCACTTTCTAAATTGTAATTTATTTGCAAAATAACATCAGAAATAGTTAAGGAATAAAAAATAAATATATTACAACAACCAGTTATATTATATTTGTATACGTAGTATTACGTAAAATGAAGTTGATAAGTTATGACTGCAAATTTTCCTGTGGGTCGAACTGAAAACTCGAACATAATATGGTTTTGGTGAGGTCAGCTATACACCTAATAATTTAAGATTAACATTCAAATTGAACATGACATGTTATATACTAATGTTTTAAATCGATTTTTTTCTTTTTCGAAAAATCGTAAAAAAAACTCATATTTTTAAACTTGTAAATAATTCACGAGTACTGAGAAGAAGACAAAAGTTGATAAAATGAGAAACCGATTTTAAGGATACACGGCCGTTTCCATGGAATATATTAAACACAAAACATATTAGTAATATTTTATTGTCATTATATTTCGCATTAATTTAATACGATGGTCAAAAATGGTTTCTGGCTTATAGTCAACAATAAAGATATAACAATAATAACAATAATGTAGCTCATTAAAATTAATTCAAATTGAGATGTTAATATTCAACAATAATGTTGCCCTTGGTTGCACGTATTGTTTTTACGACGTGTTAATAATCTTTTTCAACTTCTGTAAGTTCTTGTATACACATTTTTCTGAAACCAACAACGACAGAACATATTAAAACATCTACCCATAGGTGTAGTACTGTCCATTATATACAATTTCGATCCGGTCGTGAACAAATACACGAAATATATTTATTTTATTTTATTCGATAACTTAAGGGCCTCACAAGTGTTGTATTGATTTTTCGTGTTTATACGAACTACTAAACTCATAAAATATAGTATTGAATTAAATCTACCTGATAAAACTTGTGATGGAATAGTAAATTGGGCTTATTAGTATAAAACAGCACGTATAATGTATGCGAACAAATGTCGTGGTGTTTTAAAACTTGGAAAATTTAATGCATACACATATTAATTTGAACACGTTTTTTGATAACACTGCATTTATTAATCTGCGTTAAAACTCAGCTGTGTTATTTTTCCCACGTTGAGTTCAAAATAAAAATAAAAACTAAAACATGCACATATTGTGTTTGACATTGTTTGTGTATTGTGAAAATTCAAATTATGCCCTAGAAGGAAAACGGATGACACCAGATTCCCTAGAAATATAGGTTCATTATTATTGTGATGGACATTTTTTTTATGCAATAAAAATAAAAATGAACAAGCCGTAATGTCTCGTTAAATTTCTAAGAAACCGTAACATAATGTAAATTTTTACAACACTGTTTAGATTCGCAATCGATACTGGAAGATTTTCAAAAACAAATTGTGAACCCGACTGTAAAACAATAAACATGTTCGAAGGACTCTATGTAGTTTAATGTAATATTTATCAATCCAACCATATAGAATTTCCAATATTGAATACAACGCTTTATTGTTAGAACAGTCCTAAGTCTAAAAATGTATGTTTGGCTAATTACAGTGATAGGTGATAAACTGATAACGTATATTACACCATACTTTGTGTTTTAACAACATATTATCGAATAATTTATTTTTGCAAATCTATAAATCCAATGTCAAACATATGATAACAACGAAACGGTCCCATCCTATGATGTTAGTAATATTAAGAGTTATTTTGTTCATAAAATGTTGACTTATGATAGAGAGAGAGAGAGAGAGCAGTTTGTGGTTTCCATTTATTCAGTTTCTAAGAAATATAAAAATGCAAATAATTATAAACTATATAAATTTACAACCAAAGTTGCTATTTGCATTGGGTGAAAATATATAGATTATCCAAATAACAAATTTTTTTACTGGAATGACAAATGCTTATTCAAAACAAATAAAAATCGTTTTTTGTTTAGAGTTTTTAATTTCAATGTAGGTTTCAACAGCTAAATATTCATTATGTCTACATAACATTTATGATGTGTATACTTTTTTGTTGTTGTTTGTTTATAAAAGTTATAAAATTACAATATATTCGCTTGATATTATTACTTGTGCGTGAGATATGTTTTTTCAAAAACGACATGTAAAAATTACTTAAAATAAATTCTATTTGATTATAAATATTTCGTGTGAGGTATTTTTTTTCTTCTAAATCTGTTGTAAGACATAAATTCTGTCGTAGAAAGAGGTTTCGTATATTGATATTGTCTTAAAGATCAATTTTAAATTGTATATGGTGAACGTTTACATTTAATTTGTCACCTTGTGTTTGAGTTAAAATATATTTTCCACTTAGATTTTTGGTTCTTCGCAGAAGAAGCCTACAGACTTGGCTCTCATTTTTAAGTGTTGGTCGATCTTCCCTCGAAAAAAACCATAATATCTCAAAACGGTCATATAAGATACAAAATATATTGCTGGTATATTATTGAAAAAACATTTATAACACGGCGGTTGAACAATATTCTATTGCGATTTAATAAATTATGACTGTTGGTTGCAACAACTGCGATGTAGGTATTCGTTCGATTTTTGGATATTTTCTAATACGCAAAACCTGCACAAATCTGTAAAGTAAAAATATTTGTGGTCAATTACCTAACTGTATTTCATTATAATCATGATTTTTATTTTCAGTTAATAAATAGTCTGCCTGCCCCCGCGGACTGAAAACTGTTTCGCGACGCCTCTGCTGTATTGAGTCTTAACATACTACTACACGTGTCAGTTACCATAATTTTAAATAAATTATCATCTCATCTTTTTCCGATTGGCGCATACAAGTTTCCACGACTTCGCAGTAATCAGCAATCTCGCGACCATGGTATATTTTATATACTTGTAACTCGAAAATCGTATAAATCGCGAATTGTTATTTGAACACTGCAACGTATTATAGTAGGTAATAATAATAATAATAATAACAATAACAACAAGGATCAACGTTAAAAGATGAGTTTGAAAATTGATTTTTGTACTGTAAAATTACAGTAACACCGTTATCATATACGCGAGTAAACGTCTTTGATTTCGTCCAAACTATGTATATATAATATATATGGTGGATCATTGTTTATATTTTGACTGAACTCGACTATATGCAACTGTAAATATTTAAATTTTAGTCTTCGTTAATGTGTGTGGGGGGGGGGATAACAAATCAGGTCTAGTGAGAAAACTAGAGTACAAGTACAACGTTTTGGACGCTTACTTTCGAGTGCATAGCAATCCGCGAGTCATCGTTTATATTTAGTCGTCGGTTCGTCGTGAAGTTTCCCGGTCGAATTTATTTAAAAATATTTGCGCCAGAACACGTGATATTGGCATATAGGGCCATAAAATTTCGATAAGCGTTCGAAATTGTGCGGCGAATACACCATAAAAGCAATTCACCGCTGGAATTCTAAGTGTATATTTGTGTTCTTACTTAATATGTGACACACCTGTAGGTAGTATCGCAGCAAAACATTTTTTAAAACAAATAATAAATATCAGCGGACTAGGTCTCTCGTTATCTATCAAGCAGTCGTAAAACAGACACGAGAAGGACTGCAAAAAAACAAAACACGATTATACGACATCGAGGTAAGTGTTAAAACCGAGATTCATATATATTATTTTTTTCAAAACAATGAAAATCTAAAACAAATGTGATATACGTATAAATATTAAAAGATACAATTTTATCGGATAATAGTAATGTTTTTTTTCACACGAGACACTCCGCGTGTGCAACCGTATTTATTCCCTTTTAATTATTTTAAATCCAAAAAACAAATTCTGCAAGTAGACAGACTTGGTCGGAGACGAACATACATTTTTTGCTGTTCGTCGATTTCGAAAACTCGTCCACGCGTTTTCTAAAACTATGCTCGTTAAAATATTTTATTAATAATTGGACTGTAATTAAAATAATACAAACTGAAACGCGTAGAACGAGCATGACTGAAATTAAGCATACCTAATGCGCCGAGGCCGAATATTCATGCGTTTTTTCATTGTTTAACTAGTATTGAGCTACTAAGCTCCTATTATGTTTCTCGATACATGTGTACAGTGTACACTGTACATTGTATTCTACATGATAACACAATTACTGATGATGAATATTTCGTACGGATGATATTATTGTAAATATAATTCGTCATAATATTTCAGGATAATAGTATTTTTATGATTAAAATAAAATAATGTGAAAATCAAATAGAAGTAAAATATAAAATGAAAATATTTGGTCCACGGTGTACGCATAATATACTAAATTACGTGAATTATTTGAAAAGTTGAAAACTGTTTCATGATTTATAAAATAAATTACTATATTGGCAATCACGAATGTATCATTATATAGCCTCATTTAAAATTTGTGATGTACTTAGGGGGAGGAGGGGAGGTATAAGGGCTGCAGGCCCAGACCACCAAATATTAATTCAACTCTATTAAGTTGTTTTAGTTAATTTGTCTAAGGACAAAATATTTATAGACGAATGGCATAATTTATTTATAATATTGAAAAATAAATTGTATACCGAAGAATTAGCCCTGGGCCCCAAAATTCCTAAGTAGTGCTCTGCCAGCTGGTGATAAAAATCAAATGGTTTTGACGAGTGTGATTGATTGTGAATTATTTACTTCAAATGGTCATATAAAAGAGGCTCTCGATACAGTTTATTTAGACATCTAAGGTAAAATATTGTTTTTTTTCCCCGTCCACCCTTCACTGACAGTTGAGGTCATTCGGTATATTGGAGATATAGAAAGTTTTCATTGGTAGGTTAGAAAACGGAGTGCAGACTTCGTCGCTAATAGTTCTCGGGCAGTCACCCATCCAGGAACTATAGTAACGCTGGACGCAACTAAAATTCGCGAAAGTAAAGCACGGCTAGACATTGTCCGAATGCGTTTTTTTTATTATTAATCCGCGTGTTCGTAGCAGTGCATCCGTGCGTTACTGAACGCGAAAATCTAAATAACGTTTTTTTTCGCGCATAGATATAATAAATACAACGTACGTATATAATTAAATTGTATACTCTGGTACGTTCTCGTGGTGTTTAAGAGCTCTTATTAGAGCGAGCATAATATAAATATGAGTTATATAGTTATTCGTTTTTCTAGGCCACGATATATATCTACGGTCCGTCTGGGCCTAAGATTTCAAATCGTTTGTATGCTTGCGGTGTGCACGTTGATGAAAATGGACTACCCTTCTGAAATGTGATATTTGTGTATTATGCAAGATTTTATACTTGACTATGATTAATTTATTCATTAAAAATATACGATAAATAATATTGTACCCAGCTTAACGACTTTCACGTTGTATTTCTCAATTATTATATTACTATCCGATTGATAGACAGTTGATCGCTAATGGCTTTAAATTTTCGTAGTGCACACTTCACTCTTGGTGTAACACACGATTTTAGACCGGGTCTAACGTGCCATACAAGTAATCGTAAGAATACAGACTTTCGACGATGGGTTTATTTTAGGACTTGTAATCGCTCGATCGTCAGCGGCCGTCATCGGTGACGTCGGGGTTCCAGTTCGGAGAGCAATCGCATTACGCGAAACGAACGACATCGTCTCCGAACTTTTGCAATTATAACCGAAACGTTCGATTCGTAGCATCCGCGCGTCGGTATATATTACAGTCACTCGCGTCCGTTGTATTATTTTTCGCGTCGTGCGTCACAGGCACACGTAAGCCGGGTTTCTTCCTCGGTCGTTTCCGGAAAGCGCGTTTATCATCGTCGATTGTGTCATGTACGTCGTCGGTGTACACCTAGTTGTGCGTTGTAAGTTAATTATAATACAAATCGCGCGAGAACAGCGTATTGTACGTGTGTACGATGATCCTGCGGGTGCGCTGCAAGGAAATGAAAATCTCCAACCGAACGCAAACTCGTATCGGTTTTTTTTTCTCTCGTAAGAACGCGTAACTACCGCGTTATAATAATATTATACAGATATAATACAACACACGTTGCATATACCTATATAATATTATACCCACTTCCTACGCGCCGCACAGCGTGTCTCGCCGCCGACGCCGGCCACATGGCACATAATATTATTATTAAAACAACTGCGTCGCATGATAAATACCATAATCCAATTGCGCGTTTTCGAAACAGATATCGCGGGCCAAAAATCCTTCGGTACGCACGGTGTACGTATATATAAACAGTGTACGGCCGAGGGTCCAAAAATAAACCGCGATGCGAAACGCGCGACCTGCACGAGTCTCCCCCGTGTCTCCGCGCCGCGCGACACCAAAGTCCATCATCATCAAAGTCCGCACACGTGAACCCGCGAACACTACTGCGCCGCGACGGCGTATTATATATATTTTCATCGTTATTTCAGCAAGCCCGCGTAAGACACACTCATTCGGACGAATCATCACGTGTTAGTTTAAGGACGAGATCTGGGTTGGCATCACGGTGATCGGTGCTTTTCGCATACTCCCGCTAGACTTTGCGCGCTGATGGCTGAACCCGTCCGCTGCAGGCGCCTCAAGCTTTTTCGCTTCTCCTTATTCTTCTTCGCGCCTCGCTTCCCGGAAGCCGACGACGGTGCGGTGCTCGAGATCCCTGCGTCTGGAGGGTCGACTGAAAGTCTAGAGAGAGTCTCGAAAGTCGCGACAGGTAACGTGACCGTCGCGTACAGGGAAAATAACGATAATCTCTATCGCCAAGTCCGTATGGAAACTATAGGGGGGAGAGGTATAGGGAAACTACCCTTACACTCGTGAGGACATGGCATTTGGCGGGTCCGCAGATAAGGAGTCGGAGAGAAGCGCGGGCACATTGTTCCGTCATCGGATCGGTCGTATATAGTTATCGTGTTCTTGCGCAACACATTCGTCCCACGCACTCCGAAGATAACACGCACGCGCACGTCGAGTGCGGTTGCAGGCTTTACTCCGCGCCGCTTACCCTGCCCACCCGTCGCGCGTCAACCAAAGTTCCGCCGCTGCTGCTGCTTCTTCGTTCGAGCGTGTTTGTTATCTTGCACACACCGCGAACATTGTGTACGCGGGTAATTTTTTTCCCCTTGCACATCATCATCATCATCATCATCATGATGCGGCGAGAGACCATAATAGCTGCGCGTGCGTGTCCTGAAGTATATTTTACCGTGCAGCGCAATCGTCGCGATACGCACAAGTACCGGCGTGCACATATTACGTACTCACGTCTCGAAACGCGCGCGCGCAACCGAGAGGACGCGGTCCCCCCCCGATAGCAAACACCTGAAGCGTCGTCGTCGGCGGCGGCGACAAGGTGAAGGTGAGGGCGAACGGACCGCGTCCTCTCGCTCTCTCACTCCGTACGCGTTGTGCACCGCATCACCGGTGGACGTGACGCACACACACACACACACCCGCGCACACACACCCGCGCACACAGACGAGCGCACACAGACGTATAACGCGTATAACACGCGACGGCCCGTGCGGTACGCGTATAGTACATGCTATATAGTCGCGGCCGATGCACGGACGAACCGGCAGTTCCGACAGTGCTTTCGACGAAACCGGTTACACGCGCATTACAAGCGGCCGACAAAGTACGCGCGCGCAAGTCTCTCGACGCGCCCGACACTTTTCCGGTGCCCGCCGACCGTTCCTCGCCGCCTCTGCGCGCCCGCAGCAACCGTCCGTCCGCGGTCCGTTATCACGACCAGTGCGCGCGCGCGTGCGCCTACCCCGAGCGCACCGCCCGGCAGCACGTCCACGTGCTCGCTACTACGCCACGTACCCCCGCACGTCGGCTCCGGTAAGCATTCTACCATCTGTGTAAATATTATGTACGCGTTCTCAGAGCCGTCTTTGGCTATGCAGGGGCCCTTTTAGTAGGTCCCTAAAAAAAGTTGAAAACAATTATAAAAAGCTTATTTAACATCAACACTTTATTAGTTGTTAAAAATCATGTATATTTTACAGAATTAGAAATGGTGTACTACTGTTACAACTTACATCGATAAAACTTATCGTTTACCTACCTAGTGTAAAATAAAGTTTTTACATTGCCATTTACCTAAGTATTTTTTTATCTAGAATTTAAAATTATTTTTGTACGTACAATACCCATACCCATCTGGCTGGGCACGACTACGACCAGCTACCCCACGTGCCCATAGGGTAAAGACGAAACTGCACGTCCTAGACCCCCGGAACACCGGCTTCGTGTGGTCTTCTCGTAACATTGATCGCTACACGTTGCACGTACCCTAATCGCGAATGTCCCATGTGCTGTTTTTTTTTTTTAGGTTCGCGAACACTCGAATCCGTAGCGTTACGGCTTTTGCCTTGTTATCGCGCGCCCGGAATGTCCTGGTTTTCGCTGCCGATGACATTTTTTTGATGCCATCGTCCTTTCGGGTATCGCAAAAGCTGCTTTATTCCAACGATGTACTATTTTATCAGCTTCGGGTCATCTGATTTCATTTTTTTTCCCGTCCGGTTTTAATTTATCTCTCGATTTGGTCGCTATTTATACTATTTACTATTTATGTAATTTATACTCGCGAAACAGGGCAACTGCGGTCGTTTTTCGGTTTGGAAGCGGTTACAATATATATTCGACGTTTTTAACGCACCCTTTACTGTGCAGTATTCACAGAGACCGACGATTTTCCGCGGCTTTATACGATATCGTGAACGTAGTAAAAAAATAATATGTAATAAAAAACTGGTTTTAACATTATGTTTTCAAAGATCTCCGTTTTTACTCACCACCATGTACGGTGTTTTAACTGCATAATATGAATACAATATTTATGTAAATCTCTTTGAACGTTTAAATAACGCAAGTTTTCGTAACCGAATTTCGTGAAAGTAATTTATTTTTTGTACGAGAAAAATATTTCCATTTAAATTTCCTCGCGCAAACTTGCACCCGTGGGAAAATGTTGTATACGATAGAAAAAAATGTCGAGGTTATGCAGCAGTTATTAATAGAATAGATTATGTTTTATGTTTGTTTTTTACTTTTTGGAACTACGCCGACGTTTACGGAAGTGACTGGTACCATAATATCTTTCACGTGGTCATTTATACGATTTTCGTTAAGTTCATGTTGTTTCGAGCGCAAGCCATTCGTGTCATTGCCGGAAGAAATGATGTTACGCTTTTGTTTTCATGTGGGGGGATTGAACCATATCGGCTTGTATGACCTTTGAGCATGTCAATTATGTTTCCATACCCAACGAATTTGAACGTTTTTACAACGCGCGTGACCAAGAAAATGACTTATGTAAGGTATACGCGATCTTTGATGTTGTACTGCAGTATTTAAGTATCCTGAAATACGGAGAACGCACAAAGCTTTAAAGTTATTCAATATTTTATTATATAGCAATATTATATAGAACCACCGAAGGTTCTTGAAAATCCATTACATCTACCTACGTCACAATAATATACCTGAATACAATAAGGTCATCCACATTATTATACACGAATGTCGATACACAACGCGTCCAACGTCCATAACAGATGTAGGTACAATAATTATTGCAGATACTTGATATAAAATTTAAAAAAATATATGTTTCTACATGAGTGTCTGCGTAATGCCGAGAAAACGGAAAATTCGATTGTGATCCAAATACATTGCAATAAACGAGTGATAGGTGTACAAATTTGTTCGCTGCCCGACAAGGTTTTTTCGTTGAAACGTTTCCAAAGTGCACGTATATAGGTAAATAAATATATTGCTATGAATAATTGCTTTTTTTTAAATTTTTAAAGCTTCCGACATCACGTTGTGAAAACGGTTTTGTCATTAAACAAACGTAATAAAACTCAAATTATACTATTAATAGCATTTTGTATTTAAACGCATAAAATCTAATGTTTGATCTAATAGTGTCATTGATATAAATTATAATTACATAAAATCTGTACTTACCTGTAATATATGTATATGTGACAATATATTAAACTGTTTTTGCCTAAAAACGACGTGTTGAAAAATAAAACTACTATTGAATACTATCATGTTTGTGCGTATATTGTGAATTACAATTTTTAATTTAAATTTTACTGCCGGCTTTTTGATATTATGATTATTTCATTTTTTTTTCGCTTTTTGCTTTCTTGCAAGAATCCAAAAATAAATATAAAGATTACACTGCAAGGGCATCATATAACGTTTGATAAAATAATGTTTTTAAATTTAGGTGTCTGTTTAAATTGATCAATATTTTAGTATTTGCAAAACATTAACTGACTGTAAAATATATAAATGTCCACAAACCCACATAAAAACAACAGTTTTTAAAAATTATGCACCACGTACATGTAAATTATGTTGCATAAAATGTAGGTAAATGGTATTATTTATAAATATTAAATAGCAATATAAATCGTGATTTATTATATTTTTATTTTCATAATAATAATACAGTTTTATTCAAAGAAAATTTTTCGTTTAAAACTACCGCTGAAAGATAATACTTACTATAACTTACCATATAAATTATACAAAATGCAATATAATTCTTTAAAACACTTTTTATCTGGCAAACTATTTTTAAATTAACTATGTTTGTTGCGTTATGTTTATGAATTAATTATTAAATAAACTTAAGCTTTAAAAACCAGTTAAATCTGTTAAGAGTATAAATTATAAATCAATAGGTGAATTTATTGATTTTTTTGGACTTAAATGATTCATTTAAACCAGTTTTTAAGATTTTTTTTTATTTTTGGCAATTTTAAACGGACAAATTTAAGTTCCCACACAAGATATAGCAAGTAAAAATCACCCATGGGTGAGTACGCATACGTTAATTCCTACACATAAAATATACAGGTGCGTAAGTTCCAATAAAAAAAAATATCACTATTAGAACGGACGACTTAAATGTAGTTGATGACTTGGTGTGGTTAAATGTGTGAGTTTATAAACTACAATAAAAATATAAATCCCTTAGTTCGTAATAATTGTTGGTAAAATTGTACATAAATAAATATTACAATGCTTGGGCAGTTTGATATATATTTTTTAATAAATATTCAAAGCTTGTGCGTTTGTCTGTACTTGATTACTCTTGGACTCAGCAGAACAAATATAATTCAAATATATGATTAAATTTTTATTAACGCTTATATAAATATTTGTTCACAAAAAAAATACATTCTCCTATTAATAAATTTTAATTTTACTTCTCAATTCCCATATCTAATAATATAGAGTATTGAAGTACAAGACTTTAAACGTGCTTTAACGAAGTAAAGAATAAATTCGTCATGGTCTTGATTTATTTACTATTTTGTTGGTAATCATTTATTTATGAGAAAAATGGTCCAAAAATTGGAACTAAAGAGAATTTATTTTAAAATTGCTTGATTATTTAAAGAAATTATCTTTAAAACCTTCCTAAACTTACAGCTATAATAATTTATAATAGTCGTGTACTAAAGTAATAAATTTGATATCGTTGTAAAATTAAAACAATATTAGTACAATTTTCCCGGTTTTATTTATTAAATTTTTTAATCGTTCAAAGTAATCAACTATATTTTAATTATTCTCGAAAGTCATGAGCTTCTTACAGTTTTTGTTTAAGTATTCACAATTTATTTATAAAATATATTTAAAAAAGTAGGGATATGAACATTTCATAACATCGTTTTTGAAATGTGACAATTATCAGAACTTTTAAATTAAAAACAACCATTTACGCAGAGGCCAATTCGGGAAATTTATGTTTTATTCCACGTACTATTTTTTCCGTGTTCTTGTATTATTAAATTTTGCTTATTTCTAAATGATATTACAAAATATAAAAAGTCTACAAACGGATCAAAACATCTCACTAGGATTCCTTAATTCATGTCTATATTTAGTTATTTTTTATAGACTTTTTGATCCGGTTTTCAACTAACAATCTAACTAACAGTTTGATTATTTTTGAAACAACATTAAAACTAAAAGGAATCTAATAGTTTTTCTCCTAATTGTGAACGGCCAAGACTCACCAAACATTTTTTCCGACCAACTACAAATACTTGATCAAATTTTGTTTGAGTTAATTTTGTGTTATTCAAAATGTAATTTAATTGGTATTAAATTGTTTTTCTCAAACAAAACCATTTAAACTCGATTAATCATTGTTTAAAAATTAGTTATTTTAAACTTTTATTATTATTATTTTTTATTGGACGTCATTCTTAAGTGTACACACAACGTATAATTATGTTTAAATCGAAGGTTCATAGAAATGTAGTTTAAATTTAACGTACATTTCATTATAAACTATAAAAATATAAGATTTAAAATAAATAAATAAATAATATTTATAGTAAAATTATGTTGCCAACTGCCAATAAAGTATTTTCTTATATCGTATAATTTATTATTTGAAAATATAATTATTTTTAATAAATAATAATCATAAGCGTATAATTCAGTAAACGTATTCATGAAATATATATTTAACAAACTAATACATTTTTTGTATATTATGTCGTGCTTAATAGTCTTAACAAAATACTGAACACTTTAACTAAAAAAATAAAAATTAATACAAGTTATTAATAATTTTAATAAAATATACTATACTTAAAAATAACTTAGCAATTGTAATAAAAACATAAATAAATAATTACAATTTAATTCATTTTTATGCCTATATTACAGGAGTATATAACACTGATTCTTGAACTGTTTTCATTTTTTCAATAATGTGTATTAAATATTTATAGAATTATAAATGTATTATTTGTATACAGACTAATATTTTAAGGGTTCATGCTTAGCATTTACAATTTTTTTTGTGTGGGTAAATGTTTAAATTATTAACAACTTGTAATCTTTTCATTGGAAATAACGTTTTTAAAGTATTAACTTTACTTACAGATTTTATAATTAACATTAATATGTAATCCCATATATAGGCATCAAAAAAAAAGTTCTACCAAGTAATCTTATTTTTATTTTTAACAAATAACCGGCATAACTTACACGTTATAAGTTTATAACATATTTTATAGGAATTTTAAACATTATATTATCACCTATAAATGATGCAATTGGATATTTTACAATGGAAAAATATCGTATAGTCGTATAATAGATTAGTTACCTATTTAACATTATTATTATTTTTAAGTAAGAATGCTTTTCAAAATTCTTTGAGCACACTACACATATATCAATCAATTAAAACTCGCATCTATAGTCGATACTTAAGGTACCTATATCATTTTTCAAACGTATAGTTTATAGATGCTTAAAAAAAACCCCAAACACTTAAAGTTATCAGTGAACATTACAGCAAAGTAGTTCGTGATTTAAATTAACATTGGTTATTTTGTTGCCGTTCAGGAAATAATAAAATAATTAATTCTTAGGAGTTATGCGTATATTATCAATTATAAGTAGGTATATACGAGTACGTTTGAGTTAAAATTTGGTATGATTATAAATTATAATTTGATCATTTATAGACAAAATATGGAACAATAAGTTATTTGATTATTTACGACCTATAGACTACGAATAATATTTCAACTTAGACTGAAAGTTCTCGGTGACAACTCTTTTGACTCAAATCCCAAATTATATTTTTTTACAAGCTTTTGTTCAGGAAAGAGTTCATAAAGGTAAACGATTTTTGCTCAAAATCGCTTTCCAAATGCGAACACTTGTCATGGCTTCTAAATTTAAACACTTAACGTCATCCACTTAAGTGACCTATCCTACTGCTGTGTCCCACTCAAACCCATATCTAGACGGCTTTTACTATAAGTAAATATTTGAGAGACGCATTGTAGACTATTAAGTCATTGTATAGGTATATATCAAACGACAAACGTGAAGTCGTATTGTCATGATGTACTATTACAAAATAAAATAAATTTGCATCAACAGTACTAGTTTATTTCTATTGAATACCAAATAACTAATGATTAAAACATTGTATAATATTGTATTACACTACTTAACGCGTCTGATGGAGTTTCATAATTTCATTGAATTATATTTTGATGTCTACCGTAACTGGTTTGAGATTTGTGAATGTTATAAAATTATTAATGAATATATAAAAAACATTGGATATTTCATTTTCTTTGTAAATTAAATTTGATATTTGAGTAGAATTTCGTATATCAACACGAGATAGTAAATATATATTTTATTTTTAAATGTACCTATTTCATTCTAACGCATTGCTTACTCTAAAGACTTTAATTTTTCAAATATTTGTAGGTGCGTATTCAAATTGTTGAAGTTCACATAAAATCGAAGGCCTGGTGATTGTTTATATTGCTGTCACCCATCTTAATAACCCAAGTATTATAGGAATCGCTGTTTTGAAGAGCTATTGTTTACATTTTAGTGCATTAGTATTTTTCATAAATATTATGGTAATAATAGTATTAATTACCCTGAGATTGTGATACCAAATTACTTTTAACTTTATCGATAGCCACTACAACCGTATACGATAAACTTTATTTTAAATATTCGACAGCATTTTATCCCTCATAAAGAACATTGAATATAATAAACAAATAACAGCTATTTAAAACTATATTTAACAACTTTTTGTATTCAAATTAAACCATACCGCTATCAATATTTTCAAGTTTATCAGTGTATACAAAGTCATTATTTACATTGATATATTCATACCTATACAATTAAATGTTTAGATTCATATCATTTTCTCAACTCGTGAACACGTAAAAGATTAAAATCCACATTGCTTTGTATTTGTATACGATAACAACAACTATTGCTCATAAATCAGCTCAACAGTAAATAATTTTTTGCGTTTACTCACTTTTGTAAACATAGTGAATTACAATTGATGGGCTGAAATGTCTTTTGTTTTTACATCTCAAACTCAAAACGCGTTTACATTGTTCATACATTTGCAACAAGCCGGATGTGTTGAAACTACACAATTTTCACGGTGAGATAATATGTTTGAAAACTAATGACACGAATATGATGCTGTTATTTGTGTGATTTGTTTTTTATCATAATCGATCAAGGTATGATATATCTATCATGGCAGATATAATTTATCAAGCGTTAGATAATATAAGAATTAGTCAAAACCACTGAATCACAGAAGACATTAATATTGCAGTATTAAATGCGTAATATTGGAACGTAATTAAATTGTTATAATTTAGTTGAATTCTGTGTACAGATAAATACGGAGGTTAGGAAAAATTATAACTCTCATAAGAACGGAGAGTAGTAAGTAAACACACGCCATATATTGTTATCAAATAGCATTCGACACTTTATTACAATATTTTAATGTGTTATTTATAATAGTTCAATAACGTATTAATCTTTCATTATTATGCACATAATATTATGTATACTATTTAATAGTAAAAATTATGCGGTTTGTCGAATGACGTTCAAAACGGGGTGTTAATTTAATATTTCAATGAATAAACTCACGTAATGCAAGATACTTTAATTGATCAATTAGTGTGATCGTGGGAAATTAACCCAGCGATGTTCTTATTAATATATCTAATTGAGCATATACAAAATGAATGCATTGGAAAACACTTATTAAAAAATTTGTTTGTATGACGTACGCTTGACATTCATAAGCAGTAGATTGCAGTAGTTATTAAAATAAAAATTAACTTATTATTACCAATTAAGATAACTTAACGGTAATAACTTATTTACGTAAATACACACACAGTCCAAAATTAAGTTCTTTATATTCAATGTAATTATCGACGTAAAAAAAAAAACAATTAATATCGTTCAATATTTGTTTTAAATATAAACTACCATAAAACGTATTCAAAGTTGTTAGTTATACAAATACATTATGTGAACGTTCAATGCTATATGAATAAAATACAACGCTTTTTTCATGTATAAATTACGTATACGTCGTGTACGTATGCTTAGTTCTCCATCCGTTTTATTACTCAGATAAACTCTCTTTAATTACAGTTATGTACATATCTATACATTTATATAGAATTACTGAATTACAGATCGTTGAATAGTTCTAATACACAAGTGTATTATATAATAAATATATTTAAATAGCTATAAATGCACTGCTGTTAATTTTTTTCTTTATATAGAAGTATACAATAGCTGCGTGGTATCGTTTAAAGGTTTTTAGCGATAAACTGTTAAGACATCAATATATATATATATATATATTTATTTATATATATACACACTCATCACACGCATAACGCACATGGGCATGAACAAGTATAGAGCTACGCAGTTGTTTTCTACACCATATTATGTGTTCAATTGGTTCCATCTGGAAGGATGGAGACGCATATAGGAAGTTATATGGTTTCCCGTTCTCACAATCTTACCCTCATGAATCACCTGCACCCAACGACAACAAAAAAATATGTATACAAAACAACCTACGTATAATCAATGGCATAACCTAACCCAACTCATCTAACATGAGAAAGACTCGGTATTGTCGGCAATCACAACAATCACGCATTATATATATTTTATATCCAATAGGTCCCCACTAGATATTTTATGCTTGTTGTGTTGGGTACATTATTTTGTTATTTTGAGTTTCCGAAAACATTACACTATATATTTTGTCAATAGTCGCTATATTCATCAACTATACAATTTTAGAGCTACCCAACTACCCTTTAACCTACAGAGATCAGTTGTAACTCGTAAGTATTATAGTTATAGTGATGACGTATTTTTTCAATAATTCGCATCACTTTGTTTCATGTCCGTAGTTAAATTTAAAGAATATATTATTTAAAGAAAATACGAGTATTTAATCAAATTAATAGTTACTAGCGAGGTTAGAATGTTGAATGTGCCACAGTAAAATAGTTAGTCGACCAATGAGATATAGGATTTGGGTAGGTCATTGGGGTCTCTTAAATTTAAAAGCAACGATTAATCAGTACAAATTCCAATTGAAAAACGATCATTAGTAAGGCTTGAGTAATTGAGTTAATTAACATGTAAAACGTTTAAGAGCAAATAAAAAAAATTAATACTTAGGACTCTTAGGAGTTTTGGATGTATATATAAATAATGTTTATATAAATAAATATATATTTATTATTTATTTTTATATATAAATATAAATAATTATAGAACACATAACCTATAGTTAAATTAATTTTAGGTATACGAATATGTTAAAACGATTATTAAATACTCTTATGTCTGATTTTAGAGATATTTTCCAAGAAACACTGATAACATAGTTAATATTAGACTCAACAATCAATTTTCTTTATAAAAACTTGAAAATTAATTTAATAAAATTAAATCTGAAAAGCAATTGGTTTTAAAAAGTTATTTTTCATTAAATTTCTAAATTTATTGCTTTTGAACTACAACAATAAAATACAAATTTAAAATTTAACATTACTAAAAACGAGTGTACAACAAACATAATTTCACGAGTACGTCTAGTTGTGAGTAATACGAAAAGCCTTCGTTTTTCAAAACTTGTAGTAGAGTCTAATAGTGTAGTAGTTATAGTAGTTGAGTGTTTAAAGTAATGGGAGCTTAGGTAAAACTAGTTAAAAACATTGAAAAACCATTGGAAAACAATGGGAACATCATAAACTATCTTTTCTTATGATTGGAGTATAATATTATAAAAAAGTAACTTTTTCCAAATTATGATCGTTTAAAAAATAACTATTGGAAGTATAATTCTTCAAATAATAAATATTGTTTTCTAAATCCCTGCCAGATAATTAATCTAAAATTTTTAATTAATTAGTGAAAATTAATGCAATTGTAACTCAAGTTTGAACTTAAAGTATTATAGACTGTAATCGTCATAGTAAAAAAAATATTAAATTTAATAATAATCATGAATGAAAAAAAGTAGTACAGTACCATTAGTTGTCTGCATTTCATGTTTAGATTCACTGGTCAAAAGTATCAAGAAAAAAATTAGATGAATATCATAACATATTTTCGGTATTGTAATTTGATAGTGTTTTTGACAAATAAGGATATAAAAATATACATATTTAGTAGTGCTTAAAGGCCTTGTCCCCCAGATCTCAGTTACATCCATACGATAACACTTCAATTAAATGTTTAAAATCCTTGTGAATTTCATTGAGTTGTTTGATATTACATAATTAAAATATGTAAGACACTTTCAAATAATATAAAATAAATGGTGAGTAATGCCGAAACAGCAGAGTAAAATATCAAAAAAATATTTCAAGTTTGTGTTGTTTTAATGAAGTCCAAATTCCGGTAATTTATAAAATGTATAAATGATCTAATACATATTTCTCTACACTCGTACGCACATGAACACCGTATGATTATATGGTTGGGACTTGGGACGTTGGTTTATTTTTATCCATAAAATATAGTAATTAGTACTCAGCACAATGATTATGCTGCTAACTTATTTGTCGATCGGTCACAGCTTAGTTGATGTGTATCTTAAAGGACTTATTATATAAATATAAGACCATGAGAAATTAGATACCTAATTATAATTTTCAAAAGTATTACAGCAAAATGAAATAAATGTAATTTATATGTTATATATTACGTGTAATTATTTTTCAATTAAATTATAAAATTGTTATTCATTTGTTTTTAATTCGCTTATTTTCGCCGAATTTGATCAATTTGCCGACTGTAATATTTAAACCGTTATTATTGCCCGTCCTCTCCCTCGTTACGGCCCTGAGTATAATTGAATCTCCAAGCGATTGATATGAATGCTTCAATTTTTGGAAAACACTTTCTACAAAAAACATATTATACGTTCACAAAAAAAAAATAATAATAATATTAAATAGTTATAAAACCAATGCATTCCACAGCTGTTCGCGCTCAGAATCTAAAAGACACAATGCAAGTGTTGGTGAAAGAACAAATATCCCGAAATGAATTGTTTGGCTATTATTTCACCATTAGTCGTCACTATAAAATCAGGCGGTGTTAATGACTCACCGGAGTGTTAAAAAGAAGTTAATTAACATTCCATACATTTATAAATAGCTCACAACGGTTAAGAAATTAAATTCATACTATGCTAATTCAGAGGTACACACTTACGGTGCGTACCATATTGCTTTAATGAATATTTCACTGTTAATATTTCACTTTGCAGTAAATGTTTATTCGTCAGTATAGCATATAAATTATGCACATACATATATATATATATATATATTTACAAGGAAATTAATAATAGTATTTGGAAGGAAAAACGATTTCTCGTGTACGGAAGGATCTACATAATGTTTTTGACCTCAACGGACTGAACTATACCCGGCTATTCACTCCGGGTATACGAGTATGTTGTCGACTTTCGAATGAAATATGTAATAAACTAATAACTAATAATGAACCGTCAATACAATATACCTATGTATACCGACCTGTGTTACTCTCACGAAACGAACAATGATTTTCATTTATCATTGGTATTTCACAAAGATAAGAACTCTCAATAAAAAGTCTCAAGGCATTGGGCCCTGTCTGGAGACCCGTGTTTTGGTATTATTTTTCTCCATATTATGTACGTTTAAAGTTCGTTAGTCTCGGTGGTTCGCGACGACCACGTTTCAACAATTCTTAACGGTCAAAGCACAGAATACATGAAATCATAAAACTTCATCTATCCTATGGTCAAAGCAAAGTAAACGCACATGAATTTGTTCGGTTACCTACCATTATTAGCAAGGATCACGTGGTACTTCGGACGTTGTACTGCTCGGCCGAGTAGGACTGTAAAACGCCATACGGTACCGGGTACACGTAAACAAACTCATGTGCGTTAACGGTAAAATAAATGGGTAACATTATTATAATTACAATTTTGCGCTTCTCGTCGAAAACCGTCGTCGTCGATAGTTCCCGGGCGTTTGGAAAATTTGGAAATGATTTAACTACTATGCGTAATCCGACGACTAGGGAATAATTCTCCGGGGGGAAAACCACGCTCCAGAAAAGACATAATAATATGTAATCTCTGGTGAAACGTTAGCGTAACTGTTTTTTTTTTCTTTCATTTCACCGCTTCTATCTCTTTCCTGCTCGTACTCACCAACACAGCTCACTCTCTCCCTCACCAATTTAATTTGCCGATTTCGCGGTAATTACGCGCGCATTATGACTCACGCTTCGATTTCAATACTCGTTCGCAATTATTTCCGTCGTGGGTTATTATATGCAATTTTTTACCTGAACGTTGTTCCAGAAATATCTGTACGGGGCCGAGGACGTGCGGATACCGGTCACCGGGAGAGGAGGGGGTGCCGTGGTCAGCAGACGACATCAGCGGGTCGGGGGAGGGTCGGAGGGGGATGACGCAGAGGTGGTTGCGGAGAACGGGCAGTAGGAGGAGGCGGAGGAGAATGGGGAGGAGGTTAACACCCCGACGACGGCGTTCCAGGGAAGTCCCCACGCGAGACGCCCGTCACCGCGGCGTGTCACGGCACGGTGTGTTCCCTCTCCGCGGACCGCGACGAACGGGCAGGACACCGTGCGCGTCGTTTACGATTTACATTACGTTATTATAACGCTCCGGGGGCCAGCGGCGGCGAGATTCACCGATCTTACCTGACGGAATTACCATTATTATTACTGTTATCACCGCGTGTTACGTACCGTAAGGCGTTGCGCGTTGTACCGCCGATAACGCGAGCGTTTCCCGCCCGTCCATCCCCTCCGGCGGGCGCCGCGAACGCTGTGCCTCCCGAACAGCGGCCCCGAAAGGAAAAGGAAACGAAAAATAATAAAGAGAGAAAAAAAAAATATTGAAATATCGGAGAAGTGGCACGGCGGCGGCAACCGGTCCCGTGACTGCGGCGCACACACTCGCACGAACACACGCGGTTACGCGCGCACACAGGCACGCCGACCCCTACTCCTCCGCCGCGTACACGTAGTGCCTTTCAGTCGTGCACCGCGCACTGCACCGCAAGTATATATAATATACGTCCGTGCGGCATTTATTTTATTCATCCGCGGACGATAATATATAAAATAATACGCAGTAAACCATAATCATTGTAATACGGACATCTTTTTTTTTTTTCTCTCGCTCGTCTCAACCTCGTCTCGTCTGTGGACCGCAAGCGACGCGAAAACATTTTTTTCGTAACCATCGCCGTACACGCACTGCGCGTACACAGCCGCCGCCGCCGCCGACGCGTATCATTGTACCTCGTCGTACCGCAGCAGCAGGTACGCCACTTGCGCGTTTACGTTTCGACCGCGAAGATAAGAAAATATTTAGAACACAATATTTTTATACGAGTAAATACGTCGGCTCTGCTGCTGGCTTAACGTTTTTCCGCGTCCGATCGGTGAATGCTCGCAAAGGCCAGCCGCCGTCGCCGCTAATCCGGCGAGTGTTCTGATTCCGGACAGTTTTCGATGGGATATCGCAACCCGTTCGTCTCCATTCGGTCGGTCAATCACAAGCTCCGTGCGAAATTAATACCGCTCAGGTCTTAAGCGACTGCTCGCCCTGTCCATCCCTACGACGTGAATAGTTTACCATAACAATATCACAATCCTTTGGTAAAAGATCGAATTGTCGAGACAAAGAGCGATTAGAGAGGAAAATAACCGTAAATCTAAAAGACAATAATATATTACATAAATATACGCACAAAGTTTTCGCGACATTAAAATATAGTACGTGTGAACAGCAAAAAAACAATAAATAAACGCGAGTGTTTGTGTGTTTTTTACAGACCGCGATAACAGTTTTTTTAGTAGGCAACACCGCAAAACAAGTCTCCCGGTCAAATGGCTTGGATCAAACCGGAAGACAGATCCAGAGGCAAAACGATGCAATATCCAAGCGTGAGTGTATTACAATATTTATTTACATTATACATAAATATTAAGTAGGCAGGTAGGTATCATTCGGTGGTTCTGCCGTTTGGTGATTAACACTGGTAGGTCTTGAAAAGCAGCGGACGGCGACGGCGATTCGTACGGACTTTGCGCGCGGCCGCATCACTGCCATCTGTCAATTCGGTTTCTTAACCGCTCATAATTGTCGTACCCATCGCTGCTAATTGATGGTAATACGCGCTGGACACCCGATGTGGACATTGGTGACGTATTGCCAACTTAAACCGACGCTGCATAATAATGTCTTACCACAGCGCTACAATGTATATTAATATTATTATTATTTATTACCTTGCACTAGATTTGTTCGCACCGCTCACACGTACGTCTCTCGGGAGATTCTAGTAGTACAATATAAATGTAAATAATTATAACCACGATACACGTACATTACGTACGGGTCTGGTAAATTCGATAAACGTAGCGTATTTGTAATAAATAAATATATATATTATGTGTGCGACAGCCGCCGTGTGTAAATTGAAATAACCGTTGGCCAAGGTTAGGGCGACGTTTACAGTCGTTGCCGCGCTCGACGCTCAAAGCGTTGCGGACCAGAGGATCCGAATAATGCCCTCGAGGTGGTCGTGCGAATTTTCCAGCCGACTTTCGGCAGACAACTGGCACGGTCCGCTCGAACCTCCTTACGAGCCAGCGAGCGAACAAGTGTATGTGTATGTGTGTGTGTGTGTGTGTGTGTGGTGTGTGATGTGTGCGTCTTATATGTCTGTGTGTGTGTGCGTGAGTGTCTGTGACAAGTAGGGGGAGAGAAGGATATAGACGGCGCTAGTTAATTGTCAAATTTATTTTATCTCAGAAAATCGACAAATGTGAAAGACCTCATAATCGACAAATTGGTACGCATAGATATATATATACGCTAAAAATGTCTCTAATCAGTACGTTAATTACCGGCCTCTATAAGATGCTAATGGACAATTTTTATGTCAGTCGAAACCTTTTATATATTCGTCGCAGACGTGCGTGTTTTGTTCGTTCGGTTTTACACACATATACACGCATTTTACGACCATCGCACACACATACACACACGCGAATAATAATTAATATTAGTATTACACGTTATTTTATTCAACATATTTTTTTTCTCACTTCCTATATAAATTATAAAATTATATATTCGATTATCTAGTTTTTTTTTTTTTTCGTTCCTTATATATTCGATACTGCATCTTTATTCGTTTCTCATTGGTCATGAAACCATGCTCACCGTCACGTTATTAGAAAGTCAAAACCGATTTTTCCCTTCCGTCGTTTCGCACGGACAGTCGGACCGAAGCATCCCGCGACATTATCCTGCACCATAGTACTGTATTATATACGCCCACGGACCGTCGAAATCGTGAAAATGGAAGTCTCGACACGCGGGGGTAATTACAAAATATTTTTGTTATTTTTATTTTTACTCATGCTTCATATTCGCGAGTCACGGATTTTTTGTAAAATTATTCTACCTCAGCTGGCATAATATTGTTTTTGTTCGCGAAATATAATAATAATCAAAACGAAATAGGAAAAACGTCATTTTTTGCCCTAGTTGATTTTTTTGATTAATTTTTTTTTTCGCGATCAATGTTAAAAATATGTGTGTACGTATTCCTTACTATTCAAGTTCGCACTATCAGGGTGATGGTTTTTTTTATCATTCTTAACACAACGTTTAACAGGTATAACAACTTTTTTATTCTATAAAAGTTTACTAACAAATTCTTGAGTTAAGGCTTATCTCCGATCATTTTCCGGCGAACAAATGTGAAATAAAAAAAGAATAATCTAAACAGTGTATGAACCTTTTCGCAATAATTATTAATAAAAGTAAACTTCGTTTTCGAATATATTTAAAATATTTAAATTAAATTATAATATTATAACAAGTTTATTAAGATAGTAATACACCTACACAATAATAGAAGTGAGTCTTAATTAATGAGTTTCTTATAATACCTTTTTATTTTAATAATTTATTTTTATTATTGATTCTGCAAGTTGTATATTTTTTCATAATCACCGCGATAAACGCATTCCACCGTATTAATAATAAAATAAAAAAACTATTGATAATATCTTAATCAGCAAAGTATAAATATTTCATTATATTTTTAATGCGTTTCATATTTATGGCGGAAATGTTAGTTTTAGATAGAAAAAGCAGCTCGTGAAAAGTATTTTTATATATGTTTTTGTACTTACAACAAAAGAAAAAATTATAAATTAATATTGAACAAACATTTATTTTGTTTATATAAGCTAAAATACGAAAATAAATAAAATATAATTACTATTATATCATTTTGATATCATTGCACAACATAACATCTGTGTTACATACTGATTTTTTAATGTCGAATTCATTGTCAAAGGATACCAATTGCAATAAATACCATAATTTAAACTCTTACGCACTTTCAAGTTTTCTATTATTTCGGTCTAAAAGTTTGCATATCGTATATTTACAATTAAATGGAATTTTTAAGGAAAATATAATTTTTTTAATGACTACAAGATATTTGAAGTTTTCCTCGTACGCGCGCCTGCGGATACGCCCATAATATTTTTCCTTTTTTTTTGTAAATCCGTCTGTGTTTTATAACTCGTTATTAAAGCGTATGTGATCATTTACCATGTTTCTGCAGTGCTTAACTGTGCGAAATTTAAAAATAATATGAACACAGCAGTTTTGAAGGTTGGGCATGTTTTTCGAGCTAAATTAAATATTGATCGTACTATTCATTTCGATTTACCGAGATCCACTATAGCCTTTAAGACGATTTCATGATTTAACGCACTGATAATCCCAGGATTGCATTGTATACTTATAATTATACATCATGTATACCTACTTTTGAATACTTTTATAGTTTAATTACAGTGCACGGAGTAGTATTTGTCTGTACACATTTCTAACGGGAATTACATTGCACTTCAGGTGCATATGTACGTACGTGCAATTTGCAATGCATGGATACATCATATAGCATACTCACATCCACGCATATCTAAAAATATATTTTTCAGTAGAAAAAACTTTTACCTTGACAAGATTTGACGAAAAAATATATATATATATGTATGTACTTAATTATTAGTATTCAGCAATGAATAATCATGTTGTTCTAGACTTGAAATTCGAGAATTTTTTTTTTTTTGTGATTTATGCACACGTAGAATTAAGTCCTGGTCTACCGTGTGTAACAAAAAAAAACGACGTGGTTTAAAAACGCTATATTTAATCATTTTCATCCGTACGTTTATTATACATACATTTACTTATAGCTACTATTGTGTTTTCGTGCTACTCGTAAAATGTATTATTCTATTCGATATGTACATTTAATAGTATATATTATGTATTTATTTATTACTGTGGCACTAGAGAAGTATTCAATGGAAATCATTATATAATCAGATTGAAACTGGGGTTATGGGTACACGATAACAGCTTTCTATGCAAGACGTTATCACTGACTTGGAAATTTATCTATAAAAAATCCGACCTCTAACCGTGTAAAATTTTGATCCCGCTCACATACACAGTATAATATACGCGTTGTAACATACACAGCGAGTGCAAAGAGACAATGCCGTTTCAAATTATCATTTTTTTTTTCAACCACGTACCAGGGTGAATTTTTTTCGGGCCTTTCTGTTTGAAATTTGTTACCAAATCAAAACATTCGAACGTCTGTTATTCACATACTAATATTGGAATTATTTCTACGTTCGATCGCCCTGTATGCACGCGCATTGAAATAATAATAATATTGTTTATCTTGAGCAAATGAATGCATATAAATATGTAGACTGAAATAATCGCCATAAATTTGTCAAAACAATTTTTATACAATCCTGTGTCTTTCACGGAAACTACTATTTAACGACACTATATTTCGTACGAATCGCGTTTAATAACTTCACGTTTTTATTTTTATTTCCAAAACCACATTCTCACATTTAAATCTCTTGGTTTTGAATATACGGTGTTAATGTATTTTAGTTTAATTATTCAAATTTTTCAATACCGTAATGTATGCGTGCCGTCCTTGTCCACTGTCAAACGCTTCGCAGCGGATTTGTACTTCAATAAATCGCGCTACCACACAGATAATGTGTCATGTACGGAATATTATCTATATCCGGATGTTTCTGACGTGGAAGCCTATATCAAATTTGAGTTAATCGTTTTGTATAGTTTTATAATTTTTTTATTGGAATAACGTTGACAATTTGTTTTTCTACGAAGGACATTGTTTTTCATTTCACGAAATACCGAATATCATATTTTTCATCAGTATAGAAAATATGCCGTATTTTAATAAAGCAGTAGATTTAATGTAATTGAAAATTCGTCATATTTGACTTCACTGGTGAACGATAATTTAATTTTATTAAAAATCGTATCTGTTATATTCAACTATTGTTTATAGTTTTGCCATTTTTTGAATTGTTTTGCTGAATAAATTGTTCATTAGACAGTAATATTTGTTTTAAATAAGTATACATCAGTGATAACTGTAAACATTTTAAGATTTTTCCATGAAGTATGAAATATTTTTTAAAAAATTGGACATAGTTACTGCAGCCTTAGATGTTCAAAAACCAAATTATATTATTCAACCAACTAATAAAGTTACTTGTGAATTTTTTTTATTATTAGGTGTGTAAGTTACTCGTAATTATTAGGCTCCGTTTATCTTGAGCAAATACATCATGCACTTTAGAAGTGTATATATAGAGATTATTTACACACTCAACTCACGGGTAAATAGCTTTTAGTGACTTAGGTCATTGTTTAAGTAATCTATCTAAAAATAAGGGAATTATACATAAATACATCGTGTATACATTTTTTATGAATTATTTCTATTTGAAATCTTATCTACTATTCCAACGTATTTGAACAATCTTAAACATGAGTACATGTATGTGAAAATTAAAAGTTGTAATTTTGTATCACAATGTATGCAAAAACCTTTTTCATGTTCAGACATGCAAATTAATACCGTGTCTTATTTTTATTATGGTTTCGTGACATTTTCTTAAAACAAAACCTGAAAACCGATAATTCACCATGCATATAGGTACAATATAATTTATTATAATTTATAACCTAAGCTAATATTTATTTGTTGTGTGTATTACTACAGTGCTACTGTGTAAAATAATGGTTGAAATTAAAACATCTCTCAGAAGTAGTGGGTGGGGTGGGGGGGGGGAGAAATTGTTCAATGTTACACAACGCACCGCTCCTTTCACGTACATGTATTAAAAACGCTATAGATAGTATAAAATATTTTATTGATTGTAAATTGTAATACTTGCAGCTTGCCTTCCAATATTCAACAGCAGATATACCTAATACAATATTTAATATTTCAATCAACGTTAAAAGTCATTTTCAGTATAATATTTAAACTATGTTATAAATGTTGTTCATTTATTCTAAACGTCAACCGACACTCGAAAAAATTTACATTAGCTTTTCAGTCTATTTTAAATAGACACGCCGACACCAATGTAATAATGAGTATTTAATAGACGTTTTGTCTGAAATTGCAAACAATCTTTTCATCTAAGTGCTCTAACCAGTGTCAACGTCTTTCGTACTGTTTTATAATAATACTCTTGACGTACAAATCGAATATAAAACATACAAATACTCTATATATCTTACTCCTTATGTGTTTGTGTGATAATGAATTGAGTGTACAAGAACGATGTGATGTTTCCTAACCTGTTTATTAACCTTTGTTTCGAGCGTAAGCTAATTTTTTTAATTATGTATTTAAAAAAACACTGTTATTGTAATTTTCTTTGCTTTTTGTTTATCATTGTCCGCAAATAAACTCATTTTTAAACGGTTTCGTAAGTTATTTTTAAAGTCATATTTAATATAAGTAAAGAGATTTTTTTTTTTTTGAATTTTCTATAGGCATTATTCAGTATACAATTGGGTTAATTATGGGGTTCATGGGCTGTTTTGAAACAATGTGTGTGTGTGTGTGTGTGTGTGTGTGTGTGTGTGTGTGTGTGTGTGTGTGTGTGTGTGTGTGGTGTGTGTGCGCACGCGACATTAAAACAAAAATCAAATAGAAATTTATTCGGCCGATTAATAATTAGGTTCGTGATGGGTCGTCCAAAATGTCCCGAGTCAGCTTATGACGTATAGAGACCACGCGTCGGGGAGAAAATCGCGCAGCCGAGTCCTTGTTTCCATATCAAACGATAGAAATCACCATAAGTGTCGTCCGCAGGAAAACTCCATCGCTGCGGTTTGCGCCGGAATCTTAGTATAATAATAATAATAATAATAGTAATAATTATAATAATAATATATCCATTGTTCTGCGAACTCAATTCGGTATTATCGTTGAGATAATATCGCGAAAACAAGCGCGAAATCCGCGTGCTTGCCGCTGTTGCGTTACGGCATACGCTGCAGCCTACCCAGGCCGCGATAAAACAATAACCGTCTTATCTACCGTCTTCGGCTTCCATACGGCTCATGACTTGAATATTTAAGTTTTTTTTCTCCCCACCCCCCCACCCCGTTCCGCGGCAGCTCGCCGCACTCGCAATACATACTATTCGAACGCGTAAAGTACCTGCGGCACACTGGTAGGCACATACACGGGTTACACATTTTTCTAATATTATTTGCGCGTCGACAACATTTTTTTTTTACGCTATAATGTATTATTGTGTATCGTAATAATCGCCGGTTGTTGCGCGATGCCACCACCCCGTCGTCATCGTCCTCGTGCGCCACAAGTCGTTATCATTGCGTAGCCATTATCATTGTCGCCGTCGTTATTATAACAGCACACGTCTTATTACATATTATTGTTAAACCGAATGCGTGTGTTGGTGTTATAGGACATGCCCATCTCCGAGGACCAAGTGGCCGAACTGTTCGGTGAAGGCGCGCGCATACACAGCGTACACCACCGGTCCAGGCCGGAGCAATCCGTGTTCGCGTCGTCCATGTCGTCGAGCGCCTCGGTGGACACCACTGTGGGCTCGACCGCTGCGCTCATACACAGCCACGCGGCCAAGGTGAAGAAGAAGAAGTACGCGTTCCTCAGGCAGGGCAACGGCAGTCACCAGCAGGCGGCCGGCATCAACGGGTACATCACGGGCCGCCATTGCCGGGGGGACGCGGGCGTGCTGTACGGCCAGAAGGAGCGCAACATCCGGCTATCCGCGCCCACCGTGCCCAACCTCTTCGACCAGATGCTCAAGAAGAAACAGGCGCTCGACCAGGTGTCGGCGAAGCGGCTGAGCAGCGACGACGACGACGACGACGACGATGACGACGAGCACGACGAGGACGACGACCCGCGCTGCAAGACGGCCGCCAAGACCCGCACGCCGCAGAACACATACGTCCCGCAGGTAAGACCAGACATGTTATTATGATCCGCGATGCGATGGTAATAGTATTATTATTATTGCGACTGTTATCGTCGTTACCGCTGCTGACCGCGGTAATAATAGTATAAAACAATATATAGGGCAGCAGTGGTTCCAGAGTGTTGGTATGAAGCCATGGGGGAAAAAAAACTAGAGCTCTATCATATCTTTTGATTTTACACGCCGCTTGTTATGTATACAATCGTTTGAACACAATTATTGTTTCCTAACAAACGCATTATTAAGAGATTTATTTCATTTAATACTCTTACGACTCGATTATGGTTATTGCATTGATTTTCGAACTATACGCGAGACGAGTGAAACTTTTCTTTTTTGTTCATGCACTCGTCCAAGTTAGGCCGCGTGCTTGATATTTTCGCTTTGAACTCAACCACCGACCCCTTAACATTGACCAACAATGGGAACCACTGGGTTAGATTATATAGCTTTGAGTTTTTAAGGAAATCCAACCAAACTCGACCGATAAACACATATAAGTATATTAGTTAAGTATACCATGTCGGCTGCCCGTTTGGATATAGAGTTAAGTCGAGTTAGCCGCGACTGTGACAGCATCCGTCTGGCCGACACCCACCTCGGATGCCAATATAATACATATTCTGTAGTATACATGCCGCAGTGATTTTCAACCCTCGCGGATTGTCGGGATAAATTTTATGAGGACGCGTTTATTTTTTACTCGTGTTGTTTCTGGATTACGGTACACTAGGTATACCTGTAATACGTTTTTTCAAAAGAATAAACAACGTAAACAAAATATTTATATACGGAATTTGTATACGACGCAAATAAGATACACCTTATATACCTTATAGTGTTAACGCGTACTCGTTACACCCCGGGTAAAGGAACAAATCGTATTTTCGAGAGAGAGAAAACAGCATTCTACATTATAATACGAACGTTTGACGTTTCCGCGATTCTTCTCTCTCCCACCCGGACACGTCCGTCCCGTCGTATCCGTCCACAATGCGTAAAGGTGTGCGCTTTTATTTCTGCACCGCATTTTCGTTCCACTCTGCAGTGTGACCCAAATAAAACCGTACGCTTGTACAGCAACGGCTGTGGTAATATTATGTGTGCGTACGACAGAGAACGACCTCGTTGCGACTGTCGATTAATTCGAATTTGATGTATAATCGATACGGATATGCCCGTCTTAAGGGAATCACGTCAGACGCGCGCGTACCTGCCTGCTGCAGTACTTAAATCGTATCATTGCATTTTTTCAATATCTACTCGGCTGTCCGTCGTTGCATCTCGTTGCACTCCTCCGTTGTCCACCGCCCACATATCGGTGATTCGCGTGAAGCTTTTCAAGCCACATGGCGCAACAATTCAATAGGACCATGTCGTTGAGAGCCTGGCCCTCTATGTACGGCGATTATGAGTTTAACGACGACGACGAAGAGGACGATAACACGAAAGCCAATTTGGAACAGGTAAAAAAAAAAAGAAAAAAAATCGGGAAAAAAATAATAATAGTTGGACGTCGAGGAGGTTATTTGCGCAACACATACGCGAGTCCTACATCACATACTCATACCCACACATACACGCACGATGTAGTTTAATAATAATTACTCTGTACGCTGGTCATGGTTCGTTATGAGTTGCTCGTCGTCGCGTTCACGGACGGTTACAAGGTCGGGCCAATATTAATTTGTCTAGATATCTGTTCCAAGGGTTTCAACCCTTTAACGCGGGAGTTATATTTAATTGTATTTCGTAAGATGCAAATAACCTGTTTTTTTTCACATATTTTTTTCCCCTCCGCGCAAACAAAACCATTCATGACGTGTTATTATTCATAACAATAATGATCTCCGAGAGTAGTATAACTACGACTTAAGACAATGGAGCATCACATTTTCTTCAGTTTATGAAACATATCATGTATATATTTGTGAGTGTGTTTACTATGTGTGTGTGTGTGTGTGTGAGAGTGTTGTTGAATGATGATTTCTTTTTTAAAAGTTTCGTTTCGCTCAACGCTTCGTAAGGAACGTTTTACGTATCGCATTCGTTTACTGGACGTTCTGAAAAAAAAAATGTTTCTTTTTTTTTATTCTACCTACGCGAAAAACAATTTGTGGAATTACATAGCAAAAATTCACAGTGGTTTGAACAAAGCGCTGATTAGATGTAATTCCGACATAAGTTGATAGTTGACCATGCGCTCATATTTCTATATAATAGGTACATTGTTTTATTTTTACAAAAAAACAAATTATTATTGAAGACAGATTTCTTCTGAACAACCGATGCCGTTTTTATTTAACTTTAAAATATAATCCTTGCCGTTAACTTGATAATAAACTCAATTATATTAAACTTTATTATAAAAGCAATGATTAAACATTGTTCGAATAATTTTTTTTGTATAAAATTAGTGTTTATTTTTTAACTGATTTCCTTTGTAAAGATATAATGAAACTATAAATGCGTATTAAAACCTAGTTATGTTTTCCATAATGAATAGTTCAATATGATTTATTTATCTAATTAATCTTTTCATACTAATTGTATATTGTGTACGTATACCAAAGTCTGTATAAAAAAAAATCTTTTTCATTAAATGTTGTTGAACAAGGCGCAGTTTAATATATTGTTCGCAATGATGCTAATATTCGATAATATCGTGTTATTTATTTCAAAATTAACTCTGTACCTAGTAAATCAATACCACGCCCTTCATATTTTTAGTTTTTTCAATGATTATTATCTCTCAACGTATACACAATATTTATATTTGTGTTCGCACTTTGTCTGTATACTCACAGCAATTGTTTAGTTGATTTAAAATAAAAACTTCCGAAATATAACCAACCGATAGAAAATTGTCCTAGTCGGTTGGCTACAATGTGAAAAACAACGCTAGAAAATGTTCGTATGATTTCAATGATTATTATTAACTTATGGCAGTACATACATTCGAACGAAACGTTTCGGTATTTCTACAGTGATGTATTATTATGATGTAATACTTAAGTCGAATGGAATCAAACTAAATTACTACCTATTAAATATTATTTTGCTGTAATCATGTGTTGTGCACCTATTATAGAATAATTTAGATCTTAAAATTTTAATAATGACTTCTAAGAACTCAACAATTAAATTTAATTATTAAATTACAGTTCCCAGCCCGAATAAGAGCTTTACAGATGATGATTTTTTTTTATTATTTTTTAATGTATTTAATTGATCCGATGAAACGGGTTCATTGTTCAAATAATAGCGAATTAACCGGATAAGTCCACTATCATAAATAACATGTAACCATATGCTTACGCAAATGGATATTGATATTGGAGTATACTATATTTTGCACGTAGGTCTGTGCGCCATTTACGTAGAACAGTTTCCACGGCGACACGGGGTTCGTTCATATTTTCGGATTTGATGTTCTCAGCGTTGGGACGCGGCCGTTGTTGTTACTTCCTTGGATTGTTCGCTGAACGCAGCACAAACGTACGCGGCAAGCGATTGTTTGCCTAATCGTCGGGCGCAACCGACCATGTAGCCAGTGGTGTCGTATAATATTTTTATTATTACTCGTCGTAGCGTATCGAAGTGCGCCGAGAGTCCCCCGGGAACAATCGGCGGCCTTGGAATACACCTTGATAAAGTGTACCGAGTGTATGCGTACAAATTGATCGGGATAATTATTGGGAATATTGTTGTAAGTCTCGAAGGGTACCCTGTACCGTACGTACAATAACGGCCGCGCGACGATGTGAATGTAAGTTCACTTGCGCGGGTGGCGGCAAGGATGGACGGTAAGGGGGATGCGGGAACAAATAAAAACGGTCGGAGAACTAATGAAATGGTTTTCGAAAAAAAAAAAAATACAACAAAAAAACAATAACACGTTCACATGAAAAATATTAAATTGAGCCAAAAGTCGACCGGCATACAACATCAATTGGCCGGCCGCGGCGGACTATTATCAATACGCTAGTGAATGCGATGTACAATACAATATTATTATGTCGTGTTAGTCGAAGCGGCGGCGGCGGTCGTACATGCACACACCCGAGCAGTAGTCAGCTACAGCCAGTGGGTCCGACCTTGATCTTACAATTGACCCTTTGCCGGAAGGTGATTCGAAGAATAAGACTATTTTTTTTTTATTTTTTTATTTTTTTTTAACTTTTCAATCTCCAAAGTAAATAATATGTTATTTCAAAAAATGTATAATCTAGTAATTCGTGTGCCCGCTCTTAATTGATCGATGCCGTTTTCGAAAAACACCAATTCATGCAGCAATGAAATTGTTTTGTTCCTATAATATGTACTGCTGAAAAAAATAAACAAAAACAGCAATTAAACTGCCGACGAATATTAATTTAAAGATATTCGATTGAATTGTTTTATTGTGCGTCCATGCTGTTTTTGCGCACATGTAGAATAACGTAAAATAACTTAAATAATATTATGTATTATAATATTGCTACGGTGTACATGTATTGCGTAATGTACGCTCGTACACGCACACACAACAATATTATACGATCCAGCCGGAGTGTCGTAATTCGATAAAGTTACTAGAAAAATATATTATTACTTTGGCTCCCCGGCGCGTTATCGAAATATTCGCAGGTTTTCGCGGTACACCGAGTTAAAAAATTACACAATTCCGACGTTTAACAAATATCTGTCCGTGCGATTATCGTCTAGATAAATGCGATGATAATTGATGTGGATTCGTGTTGTTTATCACGATATCCAAAATACTTGTAGTTCGGAATTAGAATTTTTTCATAACCCAGCCGGCGCATATTTTCTGCAATAATCATTACGCAATACGACGTGACGCTGTTGGAAAAAAAATGCATAGCGAAAAACTGTTGCGACATCGTCCGTTATACTGATACGACGATCGCGAGCTTACACTCGGGAGGAGACCGGCGTCCGGGAAGAATGATTCCGGAAACGGTCCGCCAAACGGTCGTTGCGAGACCCGGAGAATTTGTTTTTCCACGCCACCGGCTCTCGGCGGGGACAAGGATAAGACAGTTTTTTTTTTACCTATCGCGTTCAATTCCGTAACATTTAAAGTGTTACCAGTTAGAGCTCTTTATAAGCTATTTGCAATATTAAATGTTTATAAACAAACGTTTTTAACGTTATATTATCCTCTCTGTGTTTTATTTTATTTTGTTGTATTTTTGTTTTTGATTTGGTTCTTCTTTTTGTCAACGATTTATAACTCATTTGATCCACCACAAGTTTTGCTTTTTGGATCAAATTAATCAAATTACTTAATATTATGTAAATTTAATGTAATTTTACTGATTTTTGATAAAAAAAAAAATTCCGCCGTTGCAGTCCCGTCGCCGGGTGCAGATCATACACGTACGAAACATTCGGATAGCGATATTGTTTTTTTACCATGTAAATCGAATCGGCCGTTCGTTCGAATCGTCGTAATAAATGTGTAATCAACGTTGACGCCGCGCGGAGGCCGTCGTTCGAGAACGAATTTATTAATGTATTACCCTCAATTGACTCGCGTACCGCACTTTTTGATGCAGGGATTTCGGCGCGCGTTTACACATACATCTCGTATGTAGACCGGGTACCGCCGCGCCGCGTGTTACAATAACGATCGCAGTGCACGCAATGATTCCGTTTTTTTTTTTTTTTTGTTTTTCTGTTATTCCACTGTTATTTTATCAAACGTATGACACCACCGTATACATTACATGTACAGTATGATGTTATAAGACTGCGGAATTACGACGAACAATACAGTACACGGTATTGAGCTGCACAACGAACATATATCCCGAATACGTCGTGTTATTACGTTACACCCGAGCAGCGATGTTACGATAAAAAAAAAAAAAATGCATTACACGTACACGTAAAGCATAAAATACATTCGTCCCGCGAGGTTTACTCATACTTCTCATTATTCAAACGTATGACCAGTGGCGTAGGAAGACTCGTTAGCGCCCCTGGCAAACCTAGGAAAATGCGCCCTTTTAGCGATTAAAAAATTGACGAAAATACGGAATGATATTTTTTATGTATATAATTAGGTAATACAAAATTATTTAATTATCAGTTTTTATTACAATGTAAATTTCAAACTTTAAAAATTTTCTTTTCTTTCTATAAGGCTAGAGAATTCATCGATAAAAATAAGTACCAATTTTAAAGCGCAAATTTGCGGCCCTTCATAATTTGCGCCCCTGGCGTAGGCACAGTTCGCCATACCCTTGCTACGCCACTGCGTATGACCGAGTGTACGGTGTACGTACTCGAGGGACCTTATTGTCTTATACCGTTGTACGCGTGTATTTTAACGCATTATGTGATTCAAATAGTCGCACCTCTGTACGGCTGTATTGCATGTTGAAAATTCCGAGTCGCATAAAAATCGGCACGAACAACGGGTACAACGTGTAGACGACCGCCGTCGGATCCGTTATCATCGGCCGTCCGTTCGTATTGTATCAAAACCGGCGTTATCGTCGTGACCGCCGCTCTATATTAGAATAATGTTCTTTGAATAGTGTGTGTCACGTTTGATACGAAAGCTACGTAGATCCGAACCGGCGTGTTCACGCTCTTTTTTCATTCGAAAAAAAATGTTGTTTTCCCCATGGTGCGCCGGATAAAAAAAAAATGATTAAATTAAACAGGCGACGGCATTCAGAAATTGTTCGGAATAAGCACAACGACATGGAGTCGACTATACGCCTGGTATAACAATATTGTTTCTTTGTTCTACGCGGATTAGCTTGATTTTCGAAATTCTCGGGCTGCATCAAACTATTGAGATGTGGTGAGAAATTTCGCAGGAAGAATATTTTCGCGTGGATTCTACCGGCCGAAGGATTTCACCTGAATTCGCTCGTTTGGGTTTTTGGAGAAAAGCAAGAACCGTTTTCCACTACGTATACGCACTGCAATATTATAACGGTCTGTAGAAGTTTTGCTTCTTAATCTCTACGGTAAGTCTCTATGGCGAATTGAATCGTCCTATGATCAACTGATTCTCGGTAAAAATGTGTTCTTCCATGTGATTATAATATTATCTAATGTACGTTATGTTTTAACTTTTAAGTACATGGTGATTAACTTTGTCAATTATTTACGTTTTATGTAATGAGCTGTGCGTGTGTTATGCAACAAATGTTATAAACTCATGTACCTCGTTATTAGTAAAATACGTATTTAGAGTTGTTGATTCAAATCAGTTTCCCAACCGTTTCGAGTCTGCGGCCCCTTTAGAGTCGCCAGTAATGCGCCACGCAAGTTGAGAAACACTGATTCAGAGACGCGTGATTCAATTCGACCGCTTTGAGTAAAACAAATCGTCATCTGAATATTTTTTAATTATAAACAACGACCGATCTATTACGGACAAACTCGTAACGTAAATGTAATATAATTCCTGAACAACATCTATACGTGATAATGCATACCTATGTATAGTTTGTTATTTTATTCTATTCAAATTTTCTCTTTTAACTTTTCAACGATTTTAATAAACATTTCTTGTTGTGCGCGTATACTTTGGTCGGGCTGTAGAAACTTTTATTCAACTTTCAAAATGTAAGAGAACGTCGAAGCGTGATTTGATAGATGTTTCATAGTATATAATATTATTACTACCATTAAATAATTATTACTTTCTCGTTTTGCTGTGTTCTTGATCTTATCGCGTTTTCTAATTCATAGCAAAGTAATTATTACGTGCATACATGAATATTTATTTTTCGTTTCTACTAAATGTCATTGTCGCATCAAAATCGGATATAACAAAGCAATGTATCATGGTAATTTCCATAACGCGAGTGTAATTATTTTTGTAATAAATTACAAAGTTGAATTTTTAATTGGTGTTAAACATACATTTTTGTTTTCCGCATTCGAATCGTCCGTCCGCGTTTATTCCGGTTGGTTTTCGTTTGTTCAACTCCAATATTTTTCATCGGCTCGATCGTAATATGCCTATAAAATAGTAATAATACTAAAATGAAAATTATACGTCCGTCTCGCGAGCGCCGTTCCGGGATCTACGTAGGCAAACAATACTACACCGCAGCAGTGGTTCAACGTGCGTTTCTGCGTGGGCGCCGCCGATCAATTTTGCGCCGCATTGCCGATGGTGTTATGTAGATTTTCTTTTTATCCTCCGTGCCCGAAACGGTGTTCCAAACGTGAAACAGCTCACCGTAACAGCATTGCGTTTTAAGGGTAGTGATATCGTTACTTCCAGTGGTTGACGGATAATTCTTGTAAGCATCGAACGTACCGTTCTCGTCCTATTATTTGTTCGTTTTCGTACGTTTAAACAATTAAAAGTCATTACCAGGGCTCGTGAGTTCATGCTCTAAAAAATGCCTAAATAAGTATGCACTTATGCACTAAAAGCTGGGAAAATATGCATTGAAATATGCCTTTAAAAGTTTAGAAATATGCATTTATATTCACTAAAAATCTAAAAATATGTATCAAAAATATGTAGTTTAAAAAATAAAAATACTATCAGTAAATTTTGGAATAACAAAAAAATTTCCATTCATATCATAATGCGAGCTACGTACCTATACGTTCGTATACGTACGTTTTTACTCGCATTATCTGCTCTATACGTTTTATTTTTAATAATTTGATGTTGCGAAAACTCCCATAATATAATTTATACTGTGTAAAAATATAAATTATTAAATTTTGATCAAATTTCGGTAAAAATATGCACAGTAAAATAGAAAAATGTATAAATATGCCAAATAGTTAAAAAACCTCTAAATATGCAAAAATATGCAACATAAAATTTCAAATAATTAACCGCAGTACCTTGAAATTTCTATGTCACCTAGCATTAAATACGACCATTGATTTTATAATAAACTATTATAAATTTATTACAATAAATTGATTTTATAATAATAAATTTTATTCTATAATCAATGATACGACTTAGCAAGATTGATATGCAAATGCATGAACTCACTAGCCCTGGTTATTACAATAAACGCGGGCTTATCTGTTTCTCCCGCGTATATACTAACGTAAAGTCGTGTTTTTTTTATTTTTTATTTATTACGATCATAAATTTTATATTCTCTTTAAAAAAAACAAACAGGTTCAAAGCAGATTGAATGAACACTGTCAGGGGTTGTAGTACTATGTGTGCATTATAATATGTACGTTGGGGTGCCGATCAGTTGTAGCTAGGCGTAAAAACATTCAAACGTCGTTAATTTCAACGAAACCTCTCATAAGTCGAGTAACCGTTTTTCTTCTGGTCCCTCTCTAGTCACGTCGAGTATAATATAAGCACAACGAGTTTTATTCCTATCCGCTAATGTTTAACGGTCGCTCAAAGTCGTCAAAGTTATAGCATAATACCGGGTACCATCTTATCCGCCAAGGGCGCATTGCTAACGGTTTAATAGCCACGCTGTGTTTAGCGTACGAAAACTTAATGTAAACGCGTATAACTATTATTACACAGTCCACAACAATGTTGTATTGTGCGCGTGTCTTGTTGCTCTTAAACACTGTATTATCTTACATCCAGGGCCGAAACTACAATGGGGCAACCGGGGCAGTGCCCCGGGGCCCCCGACTCGGGGGCCCCCTGGTAGGGGATGGAAAAAAAAATTTTTAAATCGTTTCAATGAAAAATGCAAAAGAGTTAGCTAATTTTTTGATCATTCAGAATTCGTCATTGTCCTCAAGTTATCCAGATGTGTGCACAGCTTTTCTGATGTTCCTAACTGTCCCTGTCACTACTGCGAAAGCTGAGCGGACTTTCTCCAAATTGAAGTTGATAAAAAACTATTTGCGTAGCTCAATGGGACAAGACAGACTCAGAAATTTAGCGATATTATCCATCGAAAATCAAAGAGCGCGCAAGGTTGACACAAATAAAATGATAGACGAATTTGCTATGATGAAATCTAGGAAAAAGAGATTTTAGTTTTAAGTTTTTGCTTTTTAATGAAACGAAATGTTTTAAGAGCGCCTGTTGAACATAACGAATATATCATGAATATCACGACTGTTTGTAAAAGTTAGTGTAAGATGTGAATAAAAATTTTTAATTGACAAAATACTTTTATTTTTACTTTGAATTTGCACAATATTATTGTGACGAGTAATTTTTAGGTGGGGCCCCCAAATTTGGTTTTGCCCCGGGGCCCCTTCAGCTCTACTTTCGGCCCTGCTTACATCGCACACCCCGTGGAAAAAGTCTCAAACGTGCGTCGCGCAGACGGCAAAATACGGTTTCAGTGCGACCGGTCGACGCGTCTAACGCGCACGGCATCCATTATTTTGTGTACGGGGAATTCGGCGAACAACTCGTGTGTCACACGTACACATCTGGGGGCCGTGTACGCGCGTTATCACGGCTTGCGGCACATAATGATGGCCTCGTCGCGTTCACATTAGATTTTTTCGCGCGTATCCAATGACGGTACGCCGAGACACGGCGACGTGTCATCGGATTCTCCTTGCGGCGCTTCGGGGTTAAGTCTCCGTTCGCACGTCATCGCCGTGCACGGAATATCGTATGTCGAGGTAATCAGATTTCTAGGGATAATCCGTCGCGCCGAAACGCGAGCTTTTCGTACACCGCTGCTGCTAAAATATGATCGGATCCAGGGTGTTTTTAGGGGAAGGCTATTTTATATTATAAACATATTATATTATGAAAGCAATTATTGACAGGAAACGTCCTCTCAGCACTTGCATTGCTTACTGGAAATGTTAACAAATAACTGTCTATAAACGGTTGATTAACGGAAATATTTCTCCGTCACGTTACAGAACTGTTTTAAAGTCGATTCCACTTTTGTTTCTTTAATGTTTTACTCGATAAGTTTGAAGTTGTGCTTTCATTTAAAACTCGCCATGATGTATATACGAAACATAAAAAGCATTTCGAGTGTTTTTGGAGGAAACGTGATTTTAAGTCGTTAATGACATTATCTTATAATAGACCAAATATGGATTTTTAGATTAAGAGGAGGGGCATCACTCCCACAACCCCTCCACCATTTACCCGCGCCTGGGCACGATAGCGGTTTTTTGTTTTCGTTTCACAAGCGTGAACACATGCCCGCGCTCGGTTCCGATTTCGGAGGTTTAGCTGCAGGGCTTGTGAGCGTGCCGACATCGCATTCGAGCTAAAAGCGTGTACTATAATATTCGCTGGTAATAATGATATACCATCATGGTGCAACACCGCGCGTTTGTACTTCCGTTGCAGCAGGACGAATACAGACCCGTTACACACCCGTGATCCCTTTGTGCACACGTATATTTAATACTATTTCGGCTTCGAAGGAACGGCGGGGTGTACATTTGGGCCGCGGGGTACATAACATACACGCCGAGCGTGTTACGGTTGTACAATGTCTGTACGTGAACGCTGCGATGCGCGCGCATACATCAAGACGCCGTATCTCTGCCCGCGGGAAGTCAAACAAATTCTGCGAGCCTACAATACACGGTCGGCGGGCGTATTATCAGGATCAGGGGGGATTCATGGGAGGGGGGGGTGCCGACGGGAACAATAGGAGCAGAAATCGGGGAACTGCGGTGGAACGGGGATGAAGAGGACCGATGAAGGGACCGCGGGGTCGAGCAGCGTCCCTACTGGTCGACGGGAGCACTTTGCGGCGGTGGCAAAAATACTTTGCGCTGCGTACGCGCACGCGTTCGCGAAATTCCGCCGATCCTGCCGCCGCCGCCGCCGCCGCGACCCTTCCGAAAACCACCACCGACACCCCGCGACTTATAGTATGTCTCGTGACCGCCGACGGTCGTGTCGTTTTTCCACTAGCCGGCACGTACAGGCCGAAACCGGGCGTGTGCGTGTTCAATAAATTATTGTTTTTATTTCATTTCCTCGACAAGTTTTTTCCGTTTTGCGAAACGTTGTCGTCGTCGCGATACCCGCGATATTATTCGTCCGCGGGCTTGGAGTGTTTTCGCGCCGAACACGACTGCGATTGCACGGGCCGTAGTACGCGACAATAACTTTTTTTTATTATACTGTTTACGTGTTTTCGCGGTAAACCCGGACGAGTGAAAGGAATAACAAATTAATTATAAACAAATACAATAGATTTTTTCATTGAGTTTAACAAGTAAGCGTTTTGCCATATACGCGTAGGGCGTGACTCGAGCTCAGGACGTAGTGCATATTATTATTGCGATGCGGGGTGCGAATCATTTTATACATCTATTATACGTGCATAATATTTGGCTTGATCGTATCGCGTTTCACAGTTGTATATTACGCGTTGTACAATGTTCGATTGTTCAAATTATTGCGGACGGGCTGTACGCGAGATAATCGTCGAACAACGAAAATGTTCTTATGTAGGCCTATCGTTTTATCGAATTAGTGTTTTTATACATTCCGACCGTTCGAGTGGCGAGGCTTATTTTTCATTTTGTTGCGCATTATAAACGCCGTTTTCCAGTCGTTTCGATAATTTGTCGGCGGTTTCGTGTACACGTGCATGTATATTATCATCATAACAGTTGTACAGACAATAAATCTATCGGTAACAATGTTATATCTGAAAAAAACAAAAACGGGATTCAAGTGTGCTCGAATCAGGTCAAGGATCACATTGCGGAGATGTACGTAGATAGCATAAGCGCAAACGTACGTGCGGCCGCGGGGATCAGTACAGAACAGGGCATAGTATAGGCTTTTTAAGGGTGACATTTTATTTCATCGAGTTCGGTCGCGTTCGGTCCCCGTCGCCGGTAGGTACAAACTTATTGACCAAAAGAGAACTTTTTCCGTTTGCAATTTCGGTAATGGTTTCGCAATGTTTCGAAATTCCGTTTTCAAGTTTATTATCTAAATAGTAATAAGGATTTCGAGTGCGACACCAGACTTTGGATTTATTCCATGGCCGTGCATTATTTCAATGCTGTTTTTCGACTTGTTCATAAAGTCGTTGTAATCCGGGCACGCGCCTTCAACGTGATATCTAACGATCGTAGTCTTAGGTAATAGTAATCCGTGAACGTTTTCAAAACTATCGTTTTTCCATTCGTTCGTAAAATACGCTAATAGTCCAATACCCCGATGCGCAAGGAAAAAAGTCCTGGAAAACCGTGTAACCATACCGCGTACAGTTTTTGCATAGCCTATATGACGTTTATTAATGACGATTAAGTTGTCGCGGTCGTATTATAATTAAAAGCGACGAGCTGACTTAAAACGATTATTGTATTGTTATTGAATGTCATTGACGTTTGAAATCCACCATCCTTATAAAGTTATAATTTATAATATTTATATGAAAATCGTATACTAATCGTGGGCTGCTCCCTTGACCACAGCACGAACGTATCCCGATCACGTCCCGTGATTCGAACGATTATAATTTTTATAGCTTCCTAGTTGACCGACTAATATAATATACCCAGGTCTGTGTCCGCATAATGATGCACGCGGATTTGTTATGTATATCGGCAATTCGGCGAACGAACCTTCGGACGCGCGCATACTCATCCTGAATGCGAATCACTCCTGTCGATCCTACGCTATAACCGCCGAGGACGTTTCGTTTATTTATGGAAACCTGGGTTTTGGGACCCGTGCCCGCAACGTGTCATTGGCGCGCGTGTCGTTTGAGCCGGGAGCGAATCACCGCATATTTATTTATAATGTCATAAAATGCATCGCATCACCATAGGTCCGTTTGAAGATTCCAGAATACAAATGAACCTCGAATTCGCGACGTACAAACAACGCTGTTATAATCATAATAGTGTAGTCTTCTAGTTTTCAACGCAAGTCTTCTCGCGGCGCCTGTTAAGCGTCGCTGCAGGTCGTCGGTGTGCGCCAAAAGTCCCGCCGAAACATCCGGTGGACCGTGTTAACCGACGACGGCCTCGTGGTTACTTTAGTTTACTATTTATCATTATTTTGACAAAAGGCGCCGCTATTATTATTCCTCTTCTTCGACGATTTCTCCGGCCGAACGTGTTTCGCAATCAATTCGCGTGTAAGGCCCGCGACATACTGTATCACCCGAGCGAATAGAATAAAGAAAAATAGCAAACAGCCGTCATAATATTATATGTACGTGTTCGAAAAAAAAATAACCCAATAGATGTTAACGAGACTGAATAATAATTATACGCTGAGCCTGTAAACAAATAATAAATGTACAAGGAGTATCGTCGTCGTCGCCTTGAAATTTCTTTGATCTACGATGAATAGCAGCAATTTAGTGTCGCTAATGTGTTTTCGAGGGTGTAACTCTCCTCGCGCGGTGGACGGGAAATGCGTCGATTTAGAAAGTTCGGATGAAAATCGTGACGATAAAGTTTTCTTTTATGTATTATTATTACATTATGGGTTAAAACCCAACTTAACAATCGTATGTTATGTATAAATATATGTAGTCCAGCACGAACGATAGTGCAAAAACGAAAGAAAAATATATTTTGATCAATACCGCCTCCGCCCTCGCCCCCGTGGGCACGTTGCGGCCATATATACCGAAATAGTCGTCGTCGACGTGGTTGTCGGGCACACTACATATATATTCTATATTTCTTTCCATATCGATCGATTTCACCGGGGGGTCTCTAATATTTTATTTCTTCCGATTTTTTTTTTCGCCGGCCCGCTACGACTGTAGTAATCTATTCGCGTGCGCGGGCCAGAGCTGTTGTTTAAATATTTTATTTCCCGTCTAATCGAGTCGAATATTGTACACCGCGGCGGATCCTCCGTCTGAAACGTGCACGTGTACAACCGTGTGCTCCGCGAGGAACTATTAGACAAACACGATAATTAATTGCACCGGGTGTACACAAAAGGCGTGTAAGACCGTAGGGTGTAAAGTATCGCCGTAATATCAGGTCGTCCGTATACGGTGTTGGGTACGTGTTCACGTGTTTTAGGATCTACAGTGTACTGCGCGTGAAAAAAATACCGTGTACGTGTACGCTACGAATTTTCTCGCATTCTTCGGACTGGCGAACGAGAACGAATGTATAATTATCGAACCAGAAACGAAATTATCATAAATTTTATTCCTTTTACGATCGCTTCCAATTTATTTTAAACGGTTCAATAATTAACATTGTCTTTAACTGTTAAAATCGTCGTCGTCGGTGTTGTAGGTTAATTTTTTTTTTCAAACCATATACTTTTTTTTTTCGCTTTACATAAAACTGGTTCATCGTTTCATAATTGCTGTGAGCGTTCGGTTTTTTTTTCACGCGTTGTATAGATAATATCGTCAATTTTCTAATTATAAAAGTTTGTAATTTACTCTCTTCGATCTTGCTGACCGGCCGTTTCGACTTCTATCGATCTAATTGCTATCCGCTGTGTTCGGTCTATAGTATACGGTTCACGCGTTGTGCACGTTTGTACCTATAGCAGCTATAATACGCGATTCTCTCCGACAATCCTGTACGTGTAACAGCGAAAATTCTCCCGTACGATTCGCAATGATTTAATACGATGACGTGGACGGATTTCTCGCCGTCGATTCCGGTTGGAAGACAAACATTTCGTCGAGGCCGAGAACAATAATGAATTTTGAACTATTTCGACCGAGGTTTTTCGTCATTAAAATATTACCAACGACAATGTTGGGCATAAGAAAAAAAAAACTATGCGTCGTAATGACAATATGGCATCTCTCCTCCTGAGCTCGTTGTTTCGCCCGCGCTAAAAACCCTCCATAAGATGTGTGCATTATGTCTGGCGCGTGCAGGTGGTGTTGCAGTTGCTGCTGCTGCTAAGGGAAACACCCGGAAGCAACGACGACCTTTCCGGGTGGCGTCGGCGGGAAGGTGGTCGAAAATCATATATTTTTGTTTTCCATTCCATTCTCTCTTTTAATAAAACACTCGCGTGCGACGCGTCGTCATCCACCACGGCTCGCGAACGGTCGCGGCGTCGGGGGCGGCGGTGGTGGTGGCGGTGGTGATGGTGATGCTCTGTCCGCGGCCGCGGTTGTGGCGGCGATCCGAAGGTCACGCAGCGAAGGCGAAGGCGGCGGCGGCGGCAACGACAGCGGCGGCGGCGGCGGAAGAGTCCGCGGCTGCGGTCGGCGCGGGTCGCGGTGGCGGCGGCGGCGGCGGCGGACGTTGATGGTACCGCAGCCCGCCGTACCATTTCTACTACAACTAGTACGGGTGTCCGCACGCCGCTTCGAACACAAGCGCTTCAGAATCGGAGGCGACGTCAACTCACGCGCTCGCACGCCGTCGTAAGCTTCGACTCAACCTGTTACCCGGCCGCCACCGCACCATCGCCAGCGCCGTCCTCGTCGTCCGCGTCGTCGCTGCTCAACCACCGCTGTTACCCGCCCGACAGCCCGTCGCCGAGGCGCGTCGACACCATGGTACTGCTCAGGACCGACACCCATCGGCACATACGCGTGGTCAGACAGGAGAACCAGGCCAAGTCCACGTTGAACGCATCGCAGGTACTGTGCCCGACAGGGACCGCAAATTAGTCTCTCTCCTGCCGTATTATAGCTGACCGTGCACGTCGCAATCCGTATGTACGCGGCGGTTGTATTTTCCTGCAAGTGCACGTAGTAATTGCAATCGTGTACGATACGTGTGACCGAGATAAGCTCGCATTTCTCCGTCCCCCCGGACGTGATTTAATGTTAATTATCATCCATCAACCGCTGCCGGTGTTGTTTACACCGCCGCCGAGATAAGTGCAATAATCGCACAATGTGTCCGCGGCCGCCACTTTACGAACGCATTTATTTCGTTTCCCTTTTATTCTTATGCCACCGCCCGTAATACCCCTCGGCGGCACCGCCATAACACCCTCGCCCGCCCTTCGGATTGGTACAAAACTCGTCCGTAACATCTCGTCTCCGTGCGGGCCTACGGATGGTATTCACCGTTTTCTCGACCCTCGGTCATGACGCGCGTGCATTCTGAGCACCCCTAGTCGGTTATGCGATGCTCGTTCGTTGATACGTTTTGTGGTTTGTTTTTTTTTTTTACGAGCTCGAGAAGCTAATTTTTTTCAACCGCATTCCGCCGATCGTCCTACCTACGCACATGCGAAACTTTTGGTATAAACCGTCGGCGCACATTCCCGAGAATATGTTTTGGGGCAAAAATGACGCGCGTTTCTCGTTAAAAGTGTATATTATTTGGTTTACGACGAAATCAGACCGACCGTGTGTTACATCGCTCGGAGGTGTTTACGTTAAGGCGGCGCCGCCGCGGACGTACGTGTTTACATTGCAAACGCGAACACGGTACGGCACGGGCCAGAGCATGAAATGTATTAAATTTCAGTGTGCACTGCGTTTTGAACTTCCCTGTTTGTAGGCACGAATAGGATTTAATCTTATGTTGCGCTGGATTTTTGTTGATCAAACCGTCGGGGAAATTAATATACATACCATGGTACCCGCAACGTATTTAATCAAGACTTATACATATTGTACATTAAGATACATTTATTTTTTTTTATTTTTAGTATTCCAAAATATCTTTTTCATTATTAGTCAAAATAACAATTTGACATCAAGAATAAACAACAAAGTTTAAATAATAGTTATGAGCATTTTCATGCGATCAATTTTTTTGATCACCGCGAATCTATACGTTAATAATATTATTTATAACCATATGCTCAAATAATTCGAAAACTAATCCTAGTAAGAATTTTATCATGATCACTATTAAATAAGTGAAATTTTTTTATTTTTATTTGTGTCCGTAGAAAACGCTTCTCTGCACCAATGTAGATTATGACGTGTCTATTGTATCATGTTGAACAATAACTGTCCATGTCGTTTTGTACAATTTATTTTATATTTCGTGTTGTTACCGGGTGCGCACTAGTTGGTGTTATAATACACTATCGGCACTAGTGGAATGCATTAATTTTAACTAACCCTCGTGTTTATGATAAAAATTATTAATTTGGAATTTTGGCCGATGCGAAATTGGTAGAAAAAAATTTTGGAAATAACGATCTCTATCACACACGCTTTACTTAACGACGTGCAGCCGCGCAGGACGATTTTATGACGTGTTGGGTTATTATAGGTACATGTCGTATTATGACACACGTGGGTTACCAAACGGTTTCGTTAAAGTTGTGTTGACGGCTACTTAAAATCTATGTTTGTACACACATCGACGAATAAAACGTATTATTGTATGTGTATATATAGATATTACAATATATCCGTTCAAAGTTCCCAACTCCATTCGTTTCGTATTTACGCGCTGGTTACCTAACGCCATTTAATATTTATTACCGCACCGTCGGTCCGTGGTTAATACGGCCGTAACGTGTGAAGCGTGATTGTCCACAATAACTATTTATTATTATACACACATGATGTACGAACGCTGCAGGTACGATACGTTTTTCGTTGGCTCTCGCAGGTAATCATTTTAATCGAAGACCGTCGGCGTACTGTATACGGTAAACGGTAATAGTTAATAACTGTTACAATTATTCAGGACGCGTTTCGATTTCGCGCGTCAAATAATAACGACGTTCAAAAATAATTCGCCACAGAAGTTTACCGTAAACATAATGTGTAACCGCGGTACTGTTCGTCGTGTCGATTCAGCGATGATTGCGATCTACACACGGGTTCGTGTACATACCGGAGACAGAAAAGAAAACTCGAGATCATATTATATTTTCGCGGTTTGCAGTAATAATAGTGTTGATAATATAGTATTAATATATAGTATTACACAATGAAATCGCGGTGTGTCTTACAGATAAGATGATAAGTCGCGGATATTGCGTTCGATGGATTTTTTATAAGTCGAATAACAAAACGACCCTTTTATCATTTCATTCTTTCTTACACGCCCGGTTCGGTTTACGATTCGAAATCCCATTACATCCCAATCCCACGTTTTATTCGAAAATTCTCTACACACTATACGTGTATGGTGTATACATAATACACGCGTGCGCACATTCAAGTCAACTATGTGTCTGGTCTGTGAAATCGTTTCAGCCCTTTATTCCTGAACCGTAATATATCATCGGGTATTTTTTTCAAACACAAGTTATTTCGGGAAACATACATCTCTGCGGTGATGTAACGTAAAACATTTTATTCGCAGATGTTGGTTGTATACCAAACTGATCAGTGATCAACTGGTACAGCGCGTGAATTCAAACTCCATTCAAGAAGGTGCTCTACCAGATGTACTCGTATTTCGATGCTTTCACAGCTACCGATTTTGTATTGTATATTATTCTAGAAAAGTTTGATTCTCGAAATTGTAAACATTTTAAATGTTAAGGTAACGCATCAGCGGAAAATGTCTTGAGTCTAGACGCATCAGGGCAGGCGTATATGTTGGAAATTAGATTCGGCCGTTTTCTGCGTTTATTTTATTATAACTTGTGGCTTATGAGCACGTATTCGATTTCAAGTCCACGACATATCTTTGGCCGAGTGTTATGTTATAACATGTCCGCGGGAAATGATTTATCGAGGGAAATTGGCAAGTTCGACTCGCGCCTGGAAGTACGCGTAGCCAGGTTATGTTTTTCGTGCACGTATACCGGGTGTTCGACAATTACGGATATAGGTACTTGTAACACGTGAGACGTTATAATATTATACGGATTTGCAGACGCCCACACTTACTGCTGCGAATTCTCTCCTGTATGGTGACGTGTAGGGAGGAAAAAGCTTCCGCATTTCACGTGCTGTTTCTCTCAGCTGCCACTGTACTGCGGGGGGTTCGTGTTGTTTCGTTGTGTGTCGCGTACGATTTTGTCGCCCGCTCGGTGGAAAAAACGTTTTTCGCCCCCTCGCGGCGCAGGTGCAGAAGTATATAGTATATATTATATATGTATACACACGCGTGTGTGTGTGTGTGTGTGTGTGACGAAATAAAACGCAGCAGAGGATAATGTTAAAATAATAAAACCGTTGTCAAATGGGGAGGGCAGAGGTTCACGTTGTACGAAGGGGCCTCTACCGGAGGGTAGCGGGGTGTACGCGTGGATTATTCGCAGCAGCGCGCACATGTACATTGTACATACTACACCTATAAAATATTACGTCTCCCGCCGTGCGTCCCGTGGACAAACGAAAAGCGAATCCGCTGCAACAACCAGCATTACTCCATTAAAATCACGTACCGACGTCATTTTCCGCGAAAAGCTTTTCTCTCTCTCTCCCTCTCCTGTATACGTACTACGTGTGATATTATTGCGTTACCTATATTATGTATATTTATATATAGCGTCTCCATGGATACCGCGGTAGGTGCTCCGTCGATTACGGGGATGACATTATCTTCGTGTGCGTGTCGAAAATACACGCGTACACGCGCCTTCAGTTGTTTTCTTTCGCCGTCGACTTGATTTGCATTACGCTCACACAAGCCGGGTTTAATCCGTCTGCCGACGTCTCTCCGAGTTTGCGGAATAATACTGAAGAGCATTGGTGGCGTTTCTGATTTGTGTTCCGTTGACGAAAAAGTTGTGCAGCCACTGGCTGTAGGGCTTACCGCGAATACATCGGTATGCGAGGGTGCGGTTTATTAATTAATTAATGATTACCATTACAATGGGACACGCGCACGGGCCATGGTATAGGGGAAAATACGTTTATATTATATTATAGTGTAAGAAGACTGTAAACGTACCTGTGCATTCTATTGAATCGGCATGTGTCGTTATCGAAAAACCACTTTAAAACGGTGTTGCAATTCGTAAACGAAAATGTAATAATTGTAACACGTGAACGTATCTTATTTATTATATACCTTCCGCAGCAGTTCTGCGGCGTTTAAAGTTTACACACCGCTATTATGTGCGTATTTGCCGTGTCCTTTAAAATGTCGGGCGCGTCGTGCGACAAACGAAACTTATTATAACAATATTGTCGCGAAAAAAAACTCTATACATGTATAGCGTATAGGTACGATACACCTGAACCGCGTTATTGTTTTTTTTTTTTTTTTTTTCTAACGAGTTGTATTTAACCGCGACGATGACTATGGCTGATCGGAGACGTGGAGTGTTATTTTAGCCACGTGCGATACGTCATACGTAAAGACAATGCGTGCGGCGCGAATAAGTACTGTATATAGCTATGTTGTACCAATATCCAAATCAACCATCAACCATTGAAATGCTCGATAGAACGTACTGTTACGTCGGGATTTACGAAAAATAAAATATCTCTGCCCTCTGTTTTTATTTAATATTGTGTTGTACACCGAATACCGTTTGCGGATCACATGCAGGCAGTACCTAACCGACCAAATGTCAGTGCTTGAATCGAGTACAAGACGCCTCGCTGTACCTGTTCACGTGCGAGAATTATACACGTAATTCCAGAGAACGTAATGTCATACGCTCATTTTTTCGTATCGTGTTCACTATAGCCGTCAATCGATTTCGTTAGCAGAAATAAATTTCCCCACTGCCATTTTTTTTTTTTCGTCGAATCTCCCCTCGTAACGCTTCAAAAGTTGCTCTATGCGCGTTACGTCGATTTGTCACACGCGCGGAATCCGGGTCAATATTTAATATACGTAATACATACAATGTTCTGTTTTCACTGCCGATAATGTCCGTAGGCCTCTTTTTTGTTAACGCTCGTAATTAGTCGTTATGTTCTGCTAAAACGAACTTCTGAATATGAATAATGTAATTGAAACAGTTCGTAACGAATACGATGGATAATCGGCTAACGAATGTGCCCAAAGTCTGTTTACGCGTGCACCCACACGCACACGGGTGACCTTATCAACCGTACATGTGTGCGTGCATACAGGTATACCGTGGAAACGTGTAAGTTTGGGCGCGTACATTATGTGTTTATACTTTTATTTGCCTCTTCGTCGACGGCTTTCGTCCGCTTCATTATCTCGTTTCGCCCAGAAGTTTCCTCTGCACATAATATACGTCATATCCATTATGCAATGGACGCCCCCAAGTCCACGTCCGCGGCGTTCGTCATCCGGGTCCTTTCATCGCGCCTGCTGACCACAATGATTCAATGCCAACGGAAATACAGCGCGCGCCTGGCATTATGTTCGGTACTTGGCGCGTTCGCGTTCCGATCGTGTGCGCCGTTCGCCGCCCGAAAAGACCGTAATATACTTACAGGAACATTTTTTGTTCCATTTTCGTTTGTTATTCCCTCGCCGAGGTCGACAGTTATCCTTTCGATTGAATTGTTTTTACCTACTACATTATATGTGTATCATATTAATTAATTAATTAATTAACACGTTCGTGGTTTCGCAATGATATATGCCCGAGCACGACCGCTGCGATCACTGCCGCGCACAAGAGTCCTTAATAAAAATCGTTTTACCTAACGTACGGCAGACGCGCGGGCAAGGCCTTCGGAAGTGGACGTGTCGAAGGGCGGTTTGCGAATTATTGAATACGATTATTGTTGTTGGTTTCAATAACGTCTTGTGCATTATATTTAAATTCGCTCTTGTGCATTGCGAGCACACCTCTCGTCAAAAGGATATTTTTAATGCCGACGGTGTGCGCCCACATATCGTAATAAAGTATGCGGACACGTCGAAAGTAAACAATGAGAAATTGCGTGTTAATAAAAAATAAAACAAATTTAACTAACGAGCACCGGTCAGCAGCCGTGTTTCAATTCAAAAAAGTACAATTACCACGATGCGGTTGGATGTGACTTAAGTCAAAACGAATCGTTACACGGCGTTTTCGCCTGCTAAAAGCTGCGGTTGCCTTTATAGACACGGCACTAATAAAAATATCAGTGTCCTTACACAATACTATGCACTTAATAATAAAATACTAAAGAACGCAAATCCGAATACGATATAGGTACTGTCAAAATTGCCATGTGTGCTTTTCTATATGAGTTGGGCGAGTTCTTTTTTTCGACATTTTCTATTTCTTTTTACAAATACCACCCGACGAGTATATAAATAATCGCACCTAACATTCAGATGTAAACATAAAAATGTTTGAAACATTTCTTCTTTTTTCATTAATGCGTAGGTTCGGATTAAAATATAATATAAACTATGCTTGGATGTGAATATATCTTGATGCGCAGAATGTTTGTATACGTTGATATAATAATAACACAGTTTCGCTGGGATGACGTTTTTTTAATTTTGTTTGACATAAAATTTGATGAGTTAAATTATTAATTACAAAGATTAAACAAGGAGATAATGTGTATAAACATAATATTATTTGTTGGTAAAAAAAATTTAACCAACTCATCATTTTTTAATATGCCGTGACCGGAGTCATATTGCATGTATGAAAATTAATTTAACCATCCCTCTTATTTTTACTTTTTGTTTGCGAGTGTTGATTAAAAATATGTTAGGGGGACTCTTATTACTCGTGTACACTGTACACGTTACATTTTTCGACCGTTTAAACTTTTTACATGCGGACGACGTAACAGTTGGATTAAAAACTGAAACAAAAAGAAAATGTCCTTTTGATCTGAAGACAATCTCGAGGTCAGTGTATGACTAATAGGTTTTATTTGGCACCTATTGTCGGGGTTCTTCTGAGCGCACTCAAATGATGATCACGACTGCTGTCCGAGGGCTGACGCGATATTCTTAGAAACTCCTGTTACGATCGTCATCGTAACAAGGCCGATTCGTAAACACCTATGTTCCGGCAACTGGTCAGGCTCTATTGTTGACAGTGATTTCCGCTCTTCGAATCAAAGTCCGATTGTCCTGCGAGTGAAAGCCACGGGAAATATAAGGTTAGGCATCTAAAAATGTAATCCTTATAATCCGAGACATTCAGAACATCTTTGTACGAGACCTCGAATAACAAATTCAAACGTCACTTAATGTATCATTAAATGTTATGATTTACTTTTTTATTTCGCCTCTATTTCGATCGTTACGTATAAGTATAATTTATTTGTGTAAGTGTATTATTTCTTTTGGTGCACACGTAGTCCATGGCAGCTCATGTCTTATACTTACATACCTGTACGGCTGTGCAGTCTGTATAGTCCTGTATAGCAGGGGTGGCCAAACGGTCGATCGCGATCTACCAGTCGATCTCGTACGATTTAAAAGTCGATTTTTGGCATCTTATTAGAATTTGTACTTGCAATAACACTGATGGTGGTTTAGACTTGCAAATTATTGTTATCATTATTTATGATACTGCTCAAGTCGACCATCTTAAGAAAAATGTTTTCTTAGTCGATCTCTACTTGAAAAAGTTTGGCCATCCCTGCTGTATAGTTTGGTGGATATAGTTTGTATACCTACTCCAATGTAACCATTCAAACACAGATAATGATACGAAGTTTGAATTACATTTTATTTACGAGCATATTATACGGTCAGCGCACTGTGTTTTAAATGTATATGTCATTTTTCTGTTTAACTGGTAGGATTCGAACGGCTATTTGTAATGGGAATGTTTTTTTCTTTAATATTCATGTACGATTCTACGAAATTAGTTAAAACCCGTCTTGTTTTTAATATAAATCTTGCATCCACCACATAACAACCTTGTCTAAATGTTTTAGAATTTACAAATCGTGCTCCACACATATTATTAAACCTTAATTTTCTCTTTTTTTTTTGTTGTATAATATATGTATTATATACTTGAACTTTTGTACTTGAAATTGTGTACACGATTACAATATAATACAATTATTACCTATACAATAATAGATAATAGTTTTACGATTTAACACAGATAAAAATAATACACTTAACAATTTGACAGAAAATTGTATCAAGTTAATCTGTATATATCAGATATAGATATTTTCCATTGGCATGATGCGTATAAAAGTTACAATTCAAATAATTTATATTCTTAACGTTATGGATTAAACGTTATCTGGATGAGTTCCTACGTATGTATTAGAGAGAAAAGATTTTTACTGGGATATATGTATAGTTTCATAAATTTATAGTTATATACATTATAATATATGTGTGCTTGGTCTTTGCAAGCCCCTGATCATAATAAAAATAAATCATAGAAGAATGCGGAAAACCATGCGCTAAATAAAATTGTTGCGACATAAAAAAGTGTCTTGCAATATATTCAGTTACTTCTTATATTCTTGTTTTTTTTCCGTTTAAATCAGTCAATTGAAAACTCAAAGTTATGTATCTATACCGTACATTTGTTTTATACAATAAGTTCGTTGTTATTTATTAAATAATTAATATTTACCTGTATATGGTGATATGTAAGCTTTATCTAATAACGAAACTATTATACTTGTGTATAGGTTCTCGCTTCGCTAACAGTATCACTATGCTCAATGGTAGTCGGATTCGCGTCTGCCTACACGTCACCTGCCTTACCGTCAATGAACAGCCCGGGAAGTCCGCTGTCTGTAACCGAGGAAGAAGTAAGTACATTTTTGTGTTGAAATTTGCGAAATAACATTGATGTACTAAATGGTCAATTGAATGATTTCAGGGTTCATGGATCGGCAGTCTCATGCCACTGGCAGCACTCATCGGTGGCATGGCCGGCGGACCCCTCATCGAATCCATTGGTAGAAAAACCACAATTCTTGCTACTGGAATACCTTTTATTATTTGTAAGTAAACATCTTCAATTCGGCTATCGCAAATATTAGTTTCGTAATTGGACCGTCTATATAGGTCTAGGCCTAGTACTCGTGTTTTTGGTATTAACCTACTTTTTGGATTTCGTGATATCACATAATAATTTTCAAGTACTCGTTAATACCGCATTTATCAATAATTGATTTATTAATGACTGTTGTGTTTTATTGTTTACAGCCTTCATTCTGATAGCGATGGCTGTCAATGTGCAAATGGTGATGGCCGGTCGGGCCATAGCCGGATTCTGTGTGGGTATTGCTTCATTAGGTCTTCCCGTGTACTTAGGAGAAACCGTGCAACCTCAAGTCAGAGGAACGTTGGGTCTTTTGCCCACCACTCTCGGCAACAGTGGAATTCTACTATGTTTCATAGCGGGAAAATATCTCAACTGGCAAATGTTGGCCATTCTTGGCGCTTGTATCCCTGTACCGTTCTTGGTGTGCATGCTCCTCATCCCTGAAACTCCACAATGGTACATAAGCAGAAGTGAGTTGTGACTTTTAGTGGACTTTTTTTCTCGTACTTCAAACGATGTTTTACTCAAACACTTTTTTCTTTGCGTGCGTAGATAAAAACAAAAAAGCGAAGAAAGCTCTTCAGTGGCTGAGGGGTAAGAATGCCGACGTAACACAAGAATTTAGCGAGATCGAAAAAGCCAACCATGTAGGCAAAAACGAAGAAATGCCCGGGTATCTCAGCTTGTTCTCCAAAATGTACTCGAAACCCCTGCTTATATCTATGGGACTCATGTTGTTCCAACAGTTCAGCGGCATAAACGCCGTCATATTTTACACCGTTAAAATCTTTAAGGTATTTAATAGCCTCTGAGCTTATCCGTACGTTGTACTTCTCGTATTACCATATTACTATAGTTTATACTTTGACGGTATTTCCGATGCGTACTCGTCCTCGTAGAGCGACAGCGTAGAAAACGTAGTTACTTCTCGCTGTAAACATCGATCGATTTGGTTTTTTTTTAGGAAGCGGGAAGCACCATCGACGAAAACTTGTGCACGATTATTGTCGGCATCGTCAATTTCCTGTCAACGTTTGTAGCCACCGGACTTATCGACAAACTCGGCCGCAAAATTCTGCTGTACGCTTCCAGCGCTACGATGGCCGTCACTCTGATCACACTCGGCACGTTCTTCAACTACAAGAACAGCGGTGCCGACGTCTCTCAGTACGGATGGCTGCCGTTGGCCAGTTTCGTGTTTTTCATAATCGGTTTCGCCATCGGTTTCGGACCGATCCCTTGGCTTATGATGGGCGAGATTTTGCCCGGTAAATATACCATTCGATATTATACTAACAGTCGATCAAAATATACTACCCTAAATGTCGACTCGACACAATGAGTCCACAACCGTGTTCATACCATTGTCGTTGTTATTTTCAGCTAAAATCAGAGGCACTGCGGCCTCGTTGGCTACAGCGTTCAACTGGGCTTGCACTTTCTTGGTCACCAAGACGTTTTCCGACCTGTTGCGAGTTTTCGGAGCCGACGGCGCTTTCTGGCTTTTCGGCGGCATTTGCTTACTGGGTCTAGTGTTTATCATATTCTGCGTGCCAGAGACACAAGGCAAGAGTCTCGAAGACATCGAACGCAATCTGACTGGTGTCGGCAAAGGTCCAGTGAGACAAGTGAGAAGAATGAGTTCCATAGCGCATTTGAAACCGCTTCCGATGGCCATCTAAAAAAAAAAAAGAAAGGACAACACATCAGTTTTTTTCTTCGGAACTTTTTCGCGGCATTACATTTTCGTGATGACGAAAACGGGCTTATTCTTAGTTATCTCTATAACTTTGCAATGTAAATTATCGTTTTTCATAAGTTTTAACTAATTGTATTGACCATTTTTAAAACGCGTTAGACTACACTGTTCTAAAGTGTATTTTATAATGGTGCTAAAATATTTCAGACAATAATTAATATAAAAACCATTTTATTTATGTTATAAATATCTGTAAAATAATCATTGATAATAACCGACATTGTTTCCACATTCCGGAGAGTAGGTGAAGTTCCATTTTTTAAATTATTTTTTTCGTGCTGTGATAGAGACAGAGCATCCCTCCCTCCAGTGATAATGTTTACATCAATACACGTAGCGATACTGTTTGCGTTTTAAATTGTAATATTAATCCCTCGACAAACCCTTGGAAGATTTCTTACTAAACTTAAGAATAGAATATAATTCAATATATTATTTAGTTGGGCACTCGTTATTGTACTTACGATTACATTTACATTATTACACAATATGTCAATACGCTTAAGCCACATTATAGGGGGAGGCCTTCACATTTGAAGGTGTATGTTTACGTAGATTAATGTTTTTAATATTATTATGTAGGTGTAAAGTAATAGTAACACTCGTTTACTAAATCAGTGAACAAATGTTTCTAAGTATTTATATTTTGTTTTTTTAATCCATTTTACATTGTACAATATGCAAAAGGTATTTTTTTCTATTTTAAACCCATTAAGAATTCGTCGATTTTGTCGATGCGTTCTGATGATTTGAAAAACTGAAAAGTATCAAGTTACAGCAATTTTTCAGAAACATAAACTGCAATGAAATATGATTTTTTTTTTTATATAAAAAAATTTGTTAAACCAAAGCCCTGTAATAATGTTTCGAAACCCGATGTTTATATAAAACAGGGGGGTTAACATTATTGGTACAATTTTTCAAATGACTGGACTGTTTTCTTTTTTAAAATTTTTATTGTGATTTGATACTAATTATTCATTAATATTGAAAAGCCTCGCGGTATTCATTTTTTACCAAGTATATATTAATTACTGAAATTTGATAGTAAAATTAGTTTGGTTTTATTTATTCAGACAGGAACATTTTGTGATTTTATCGTTTCTTTAATTACATTTAGTTACCAATATAAAATTATGATTTTTATTTTTTGTTAGGACATTATTTATTGAAACCTTTAATAGATTTTCCGATGACATGTTATTTATTTCTAGATTTATTATATTTAGAGCTCAAATATATACTTTTAAAATTTTAGTATTGTCAATTAAATTAATAAAATTAAAGCAATAGATTAGCTAATGAATTAACAACAACACATTCCATGTGACAAAAATATAGTATTTTATCAAATGTAAACTATAAGTTTTTTTTTTTATTTGATATATTTCTGATTGGAACAAAAAATTGTGGCTTAAGTATGTTTGTTGAAGATGCGTTGTTTCATTATATTTATTATATTATGATATAATATACATTTTTAGAGACTTAAACTTTTTTTATAAAATGAGCGTATGATAAAATATTATTTTATTTATTTTTGTATTACAAAATTATTTGAATGTTTAGTGTTATAACATTATTTAATTTATGTGTACAAATAAATATTATTTGTTAAAAATATTTCACACGTATTTGTTTATTTCAACATTAACCTAAATTCCTAACTACACACTTGTATACTTATCTGAACTTATCTTCAGAACATGATGTACCTTCCTACATACCTAAAGTGTTTTCAATCAAATTATACAACACAAAATACATGTTGTACCATTATTGATTTCAACTAACACTTGAGTATATTTTTATATTCTCTCATATATTGTGTATATTATGAGGGAAATAGTACCCAAATAGTATCCATGAATACAATTATTTTAATAAAAATCACATGTTTTTGTTCTTATTTCCTCTTACAATAATATTAAGTTTAATGTATAAGTGTATAACTGCACAAGTATTCAAAAATAATGAACCGGCATAAATTAAAAATTACAATGCAAGTAATAAAAATTTAAATGCAGATAACTAGATATTTGATATTGTAACTATCTAGAGAAATACACGTACATAGCAAATCTGGTTAGTAGTAAAGTCAATGAGTTTAGAATAGCTTCAAGTCTTAAACTTTATAAAATATTTAATTATTGTCAAGAGGCTTAGCGTAAGTCGTCTTACTTTCTCAAGTCTTATAATTATTAAACATTTTAATTATTTAAATCTGTTTAAATATTAAATTGGTACACGAAACAAGATGTCTTATCATCAAACAAAACAGAACACTAAATAGTTTCCTTAGTAGACAAATGAACGATGATATTATTTGAACTCGAATAAAATAAAAATAGTATTAAACATTATTTCTACAAAATACACAAAAAATCTTTTATCTTTAAAAATTGTCAATAATAGGAACAATAAAATATAACAATTCAAAATAGGTATTTGTTCATAATCCTTTATAATATTTTACAACTTTCTTTAAATTCTAAACTTATAATTTAATTAATAAATATATTACATAAAACCACTTTTAAAATTGTTTTAAATTTAAATTTATGTAAAATAAACACGATGTAAAAAAATCAGTCTCATAATTCGTTTCGAAAAATATTAAAGTTATGGTTAATGGTTATCTATAATTAAAATACACTAAACACTTTTATTATGTTATTAAATTGCTTATAACTTATAAGTTACAACGAAAATGATTTAAAATGTATTAAGCAATTTTAGTGATATTTGTTTAGTTATATTTATTTTATGTCTGCCATCACGATGGACATAAATAGAGGCGGAAATAAGACTTTCTACGGCCGGGGAAAATGTTGAAATGACGCCCCATAATGGTCCAAGAATGAAAAGATCGCGGTGAATTAATCGTCGATGAATTGATGATCACTGGTAAAATAGTCGCTAGGTTAATTGATCGCTAAAATATTTTTTAGTTGAATAATCAATTTTAAAACAGATACAAGTACTCAACAAGGTTATCAGAAGTAGAAGACTACGATGGGCTGGCCATGCTCGGAGCCCAGAGGAGCCAAAATCCACTACTACATGCAGTGATTGAACAAAATCCTGCGGGTAAAAGGCCTCTGGGAAGACCAAGAATGCGATGGGAAGATGTTATAAAAAAGGATGTTGAACAGATGGGAGGTGGGTTCCAATTGGAGAAATTTAGCACGGGATAGAGAAGGATGGAAGCTTAGTCGTGAGACGGGATGGTCTTTAACCTAATAACCCGCCCCCCTCCCCAAAAAAAAATACACAAATAAATAAAAACCCTTGTATATTATAATTTGAAGTTACTCACTGAATAGAAATGATAGGAAATTATTTAATATGCGTAGTATCTTGAGTGCTATTGAAAATGAAGCTATCTATTTTCAATATCACTGACCAAATTAATTTTATTGCTCTTCTCAAGGCAATTATTTATTATATCGGACTTAACAACTTAAAATATTTTTCATATCACAATAGTACCTAATTCTTTATTCAAAATATAAGGAAAACTATGAGTACATGACGAATGAAATATTAAAAATTACTAATAGCATCACTTATTGTGCTGGAGTGCAGTATAGTGGATTTTATAAACATTTACAAATATTGACTTATAACATTATATAATTTGGAGTCCAAACTATTTTACTTATACCTTGTTCAAAATGTGGACATTTTATACTTCTCCGAATCGCTAAGATAGTTAGGTACATTATTGATATAAATGATTGAATTGTTACGTTCTAAGTAGTAATGCTTACATTATCAAGTCGAAAGTTATTATTAAATATCAAAATATTTTTTTTAATTAAAACACTTAAGAAAAATAAAAAAACCATGAATTGTATCTTTATACTCGCGATATTTATTTATATTTTAAATAAGTTATCTACGCACAAAAATTTGTTTTTCAACCAACAATTTATTTTTATTATTATTTCTGATACGCTTACGACAATCGTATAAATATAATAATGATAAAATTATAAATTTTATTGAGATTACAATGGATTATTCTGTTTTTTAAACATCCCTTTTTTGCATAAAAATTTCATTCTTGGTAAAAAGTCATTTACTAAGGACTAATTAATGCGCTGCACATTTTTTGGGCTGTATATAAATAGAAAAAGTTACAATTTAAATAACAGTTATAACAATAATATACAATTTTCAACAACGGTTTTTTTGTTCTTGGTTGGAAGTATAATTAATGTTATCTTCAAATTAAATTTAAAGAAAATAGTTTCGAAAAAATAAATGAAAATAAAATATTCTTATTCGAAGATACTTTAATGCCGATATAATATACTCCTGGTATTCACAAATTCACGTAGATACCAATAATCAATAGAATAACCATGGAAAATAAAACATTATATGCTTCACAAATTCTCAATGAATAACAAAAGTTCTGACACGATGTCACGCATAAATTATTAATTACTATTTACTCGAAGAAAAATCAATTGGTTTGGCACAATACCACAAATCATGAAAATAATAAATTAAAAACCATTGAATAAGTAACGGTCTATAAACATAAAGCAATTCAACAAAAAATATAAATTAAATAATGAAATAAATAATGTACAATTCAAAGTGATGTTTTTCAGAAACAAGAATTCGGATGTTTAATTTCATCAGTGACATTATTAAAATTGCACACATTTTTTTAAAACCTCCGACAGTTAATGTTCAAAACTATTTCATAATTTGGTTAGGTTCTAATCATCGTCACTTATATTGACGATACGCCAGTTCTAAGTGATCATAGTGATATCATTGTGATAACCTATCAATCACATCTGGTTAAAATTTAAAAATGGGCATCCAATTGGAAAATCAGAATTAACGCTGAAACTTCCTTTCATGTTCTTTTCATTTTAAGAAGATACATTTTTCTTGCTCTATCCTTTGGGCGAACAGTAGTTCCAGCCGGGACCCAAGTTAAACATCTAGGCCTGGCATTAGACAAACGTCTCACCTGCAGCCCGTATTTAAAATCTAAGCGAACAATTATAAACAGTAGACTTCACTTTCTCCGTCCTATCTTAAATCAAATCTTACACTTTAATAACAAAGTAATAATTCATAAAACACTGCTAAGACTTATATGAGGTTGCTCCAAAGAGCCAAACCCTCCCAAATCAAAAACAATTCAAGCATTCCAATAACCCTTCGTTTAATAATCTCTGTCACATGGTACGTTTTCAATAAATCACCTCATAACGACTTTAATATAGACACCATCAACTCAATTGCATCCAAACTCTATAAAAAATTTAACTAAAAATTTTCCAGGCATCAACCTGCTCATTTCCATTCAAGGTGGAGAAACTATCCCAAAAGGCAAAAAGTCCTCCCTACCACGTTAAAAATATGCTGTTGCAGATATCTATTAAATACCCAATTGTAGTTTTCCTCCTTGAGAGTTCTGCCACCGAGCAGCCTCCCTCCTCATGCTATTCGACGTTATAATGTAACTATTTTCATTAAACGCATTTTCTTATTATACATACTGGTTAAGGATTAAAACTGGTTAAAAAAAAAAGATTTTATCACAATTTTGAATATTTAATTATTCAGTGAGTAAATAAGGGAGGATCTTCAGATGGCAGAAGTGTACAAGACTCTACAATACCACCTACAGTACACACTTCAATTATAATTAAAAAAAACACATCGTGAATGATTTGTAATTTTTATTCAAACGTTAGGTTTTGGAACAATAAATAAATTATTAATTTATTTTTTTATATATATATTTTTTTAATAAATAAATTATTAATTTATTTTTAGTAGATATTTTTATGTAACATTTTAAAATAAATTTGAGAATGAATCGTATAAATCATTTAATCATAACCCAATTATTATAAGTCGACATTTGTCAGTCTTGTAAAAACAAATTAAGTACTTTAAAGTTTTGAACGTGAGCACCGCGTCACCACTCGCTGTGTTGAGAAGAGGAGATAATAATATACATACCTGCCCACTTTCGACTCTCTATTTCCGTGTTAACTTCGTTGTCAAGGTGTTACCATGACTATATTTAATAGGCATTACCTGGTTAGTGGTTACTAATAAGAGGAAGAACCAAAAAAGCAACAACAATAATAGATTTAAATTTCCTAAAAATAAAATAAATCATTATGAATCAAAAATATAATTTTTTTAAATAATTTTTAATTATATCTACTGCAGTAAATATAATGGTCCAATTGCTCTAAAAACTTAAATTTTCTAATTGCTTATCCTTATAAACATATGCTTACATGCTACACTTACAAGTTCAGGTTGAATTTTTCCGCATTAGTCGAGACCCACGTTAAAAACTAGTCTGTTTTTCGTAATGTATTCTTGCGAACATATTTTGAATATTTTAAATCTTATCTCAGGAAAACGGAGAATTCTCGTAACCAAACAAACTTTTTTTTTAAAATGATCAAAGTTGCTGCAGTGACAACTAGTCGAGATTAACATTTAAAAAGACGGGGGGGGGGGCAAACATTTTTTATAAGGACTTTGGCTTACCATATTACATACCAACCATAATGTGTACAATGTACGCGTAAACAGCCGACAGGACACGGATATGAACGGATAAAATGAATAACGACAATAACAATAATGTCTACCGTGAACTTACATTAACACCATTTTTACTACATGCACAATCAAATCAAAGGAGAAACCGCGATCGCGGCCAACTAGGCCATGGCCTATTCTAACGCCTGTGTTATCACATCTACACAACGATTGCACAAAAGTTCTATTGACATTTATAACTCACCGTCTGCAGTGTTGAAATAGATTAAGGAGCATGAAGCTTTGTTCGGGATCACAATACAACAATTGCGCAGCGACAACAATTTTTATGACTTACTATAGTTTAATCGCCTTGTTTACTATTAGATAAGAAAACTGAAAAAAATTAAGTTGAACGAATAACATTCGTGTGCTATTTTTCATCTACATAAATTTGACGCGACAGTTTCAACAAAATGGTGGTTGACTCCCAGCACACCATGGCCTCCGATACGGATGGGTTGATGATTGGATCAACTTACCAACTCGTATCAGATGTCCGGTAGTCTTTTGTTGTCTTAGGCGTAAATCAACCTATAAATAATCAACTTATAAAGTTACAACGTAATAGACGAAAGAGAGACTGACGTCCGAAGTCAATGTCTTTGTTTTTTTTAGACCGCGAAAGCGCATAAGACGACAGTTTATACGAGACATATACATACGGTATAGGATATCAATATTTTACATTTAAAACGCTGCTTCAAATCAATTGTTCAGCTTCTTGGATGACATATTGATTTACCAATACCTAACCTATACGTCTATGTAACTAAAAATAATAAAAATCGTGTTGCTGTATTGTATCCATAAATGATAAATATATGCTAGACATTAGGATCTATCGTACAAGAACAAGTTATTTATAGTTCGTATTTATAATAGTATGTCAACGTCGTACAGACCAAAAAAACTATTTCCAAAATTAGATACAGCTTCCGGGAAAATGTTAAAGCTTAAATTGAACAAAAAAAAACATATTACTAATGTTTTTTTTTATTATGTCATTTTAACAATAATATAAATGCACATCATTACTTAAATTTAAAATACACATAGTAATTAAGTACACAACAATTTTTTCACAAGAACAAGAAGAAGTTGATCTTGAACCAGAGTAAATTCGTGGAACTGGCAGTTTCCGAAGTATTTTCTCCTATTGATAATCCCTACATCGACTATTTATTCCCGTTCTTGAAATACAATTTGATCTACTCTAGGGTTAAACTTTTGATCGTGTCTGATTAAATGTGTAATGGCTTATTAATCCTTATAAATATATATATATATATACCATGCTTTGTATATATATATTCATTTTCTGACAACACCTTCACTGGAAATTGTCTTGATTTTTTTCACTAAGTAGTCAAGTGCGTCAAATTGTTTTCAATTTTTGAGCTTGGGGCAGGGACACCCCTATTGTATTTGAATGTATCACTTTTTTTACGACACTTTTAAAAATGTTATCTATATTTTTTTACAGAGCTGTACCAAATACTCTAAGAGTTCCGGCGACTTTGGTTTTTATTGATGTGTTTTATAAAGGATGCCATATCCATGCATTTCGAATGTTTTTCTTTCTTGGTAAGTATAGAACTAACCAACCCATCATCTTGCTTTTCACTTGTTGTTTTCCCTAAAGATTATAAATAAAATAGTCAAGTTTAACTTTTACAGTTTAATCTAAAAGTCTATCAATACCATCTGACATTATTTGTATTAATCCAACTGGGCGATATATATTTAGGTACGCATTTCGGTCGCACTAAACAATGATATATCGGTAATTGTTCTATTATGTGTCTATTTTGTCTTTGGAATAGGTACTTGCTAAACCTGCGGAAATCTGTGCACCAATTTCATATGTTCAATCCGTTGACTAATATATATATATATATATATTTATACATTTATATGAGCTTGTTTTATAATTTTTGCATTCGTAACGTTCTTAATCATGATTATTCGACATTATTTGTGTAAGTCTACGTATTTTTACAACTGCGGTGCGTTCATGGTTGAGGTACATAATGAAAAAGACTAAAATCCCTCTGCGCAGGCTTTATACGAACTTTAACGAACAATTGACGGGAAATCGGAGCTTGCGTTCGCTTACGACGCGTACCTGTTGAAGTACGTATAATATTGAGCGCGCAGCTCGAACGGGGTGGGTGGTAGCCGGTAGGTATACTTGACCGTGCGCACTGTTTGCGGTTACCCGAAGTAATCGGTATAGGGTCATTGGGTACACAGCAATTTACGCTCACCAGGCGCCGAGTTGCGTGTCACCACGTTGTACACATTGTTATGGTAATATTATTAAAAAATATTGCGTTTTCCAAAGAGTAAACGGTTTACATATGCGGTTTCTTTGGCGGTGCCGATCGCAGTGACGCCGACGCGACGACACGACTTTTGTTTTAAATTGTTAAAATCGATTCCGGTAACACGCATGCTTTTAATTATAATATACATATATTTTTTTTCTTATAAATTCAAACGAAATTATTTGATTTACATCACATGTGTAGAAACAAAGGGCTTAAAATTGGAACTGTTAATTAGCTTAGCAAATATGTGATTCCGTTTTTGTAGCAAACTATGGTGCCTACTTTCTTTTCCGTCTTCAAAAGCATGACGAACGATTCGTGTTCAAAAATGACTATGCACGAGTGCAAGTCAAGATATTGGTTATATTTTATAAATTGTAAATCAGAGTTTATAACACAGTTCATGCATCAAAAATGATAAGAAAATAAATAGCTCATAAAACCGTGTTGCTGGTCTGCCACCTCGGCACCTCGTCTTGGACTTGATACAAGCTTTGGAACGACCGCCGACCGCGACGTAGCCGACAGCAAAGACTAGTCCAACGCGGAGTTCGCGTGCTACTGCAGGTGGCAGGTCCAACTTACGAACCGGTGGAAAATGCCCAAGCGCTATTGCGGATCGTATGTAAGACTGAGGGATATCCTCTACGTGCACGAGATCACAGGCCTATGAAGTTGGCCTGCCGAGGCATTCAAACCAACATCAACGTTTTGCAAGAACTTACTAGTGCAATTTCGGAATATCCGAGTCCATCACAACGCATCACTGCCGTGAAAAACTTTTGAGGTTCTAAAATTTCCCTAAAAAAGTATAAAACTCAAATACTTAATTTTTACCAAATCGATATTTTTTTGTTTATAACACTGGGAGTCTGGAACTAAAAATGCATTACTCCCGGAACGGTTATAAATTTGTTTTCCGCGTACCTTCCGTGTAATATTCAAATGTTATTTATTATGTGGGTATATAAATATAAATATTTGTCTTAAATGGCATCTAGAAAAAAAAACAAAAATTTAAAATGAACTATCCAATTTTCATGATTACTACGAGTATATTACTATATATTACTATATATTACCTATACATGTTGATGAATGATATTATACATACAACTTAAATGTTGCAGATATGCTTATGATTAGTGTCACAAGATGACAGCAGTGCCTTCATATAATAACTATAATAATTAAAATCATACGTTCATACGTTTTGTTCTAGAGCATTTTTCCGAGTTTAAGGTCATATTATACTATAATAACATAATAACATGCGCGTCTCAATGTACCTAGTAATAACTAATAACGATTAAATAACGCGCTGTATATAATATACTTATTAACTATTGCCTATGCCAAGGACATTTAAAAAGATTACTTCGATATTATATAAAATAATAAGGCATATATTAGTCATTTCATACCCAACTATATATTACAATTCACATTTATATACATATAGTCATATAGATAAATAGACGATAATTAATTAAGGGGGGAGGGGGACTCACTGGTATTTATAACAGATAAAATGTTATCATTTTACACAATTTCAATAATATATATTATATCTTCATTACAACTAAAAAAAAACGAACGTATTGTAAGGATATAGTATTATGCAGCTGATTGAAATATTTTTTATATACAAGGTGTCTCACAGGGAATTACACAGAGCGATATCCCCGTGTTAATTAAGATAATCAAATTCTGTTTTTTTATGAGCATTCCTGGGCAAAGACAATTTTAATGACAATAGTTTGGTAAATATAAGTGCATAAGTGCATTATTTAAGAAGTCAAGAGATTAACATTTGTAATATTTTTTAGGGCTTCTTTTTCTGAAAATTTCGACGGTTCAACTTTCAGTTTTCATTGAATTTGTGATTTTTAATAATATTTTTAGTTTACAAGAAAATAGTGAACTATTTACACAATTTTAAATAATAATAACAGTATCAGCAAACCTTATCGGAATAAGGACAAGGTGATAATAATTTACATTATTTCTTTGTAAACTATAAAAATTATTAAAAATCATGAATTCAATGAAAACTGAAGGTGAACCGTCGACATTTTCAGAAAAAGAAGCGCTATAAAATTGATATCTTCGTATTCCACTAAAATTACAAAATAAAAAAATAATTTTTTAACTTCTTTAATTAGACACTTATATTTATCAAACTATTGTCATCAAAAATACCTTTACCGAGGGATGCTCATAAAAAACAGAACTATATTATCTCTATTAACACGGGAGACATCGCTCTGTGTAAATTCCGGTGGGACATCCTGTATATGCATAGGACATAGGTACTTATACAACCATATAAGCATTTATTAGAATTTCGGAATTCAGTATCACACATGTTTCAGAATATAGAAAACAATATAATTTGATGATATACTGAATAATAATAATATTCGTTACACATTTACCCAATAACTTTTAATTTTAATGTTGAGCACCGTAAGATTTTTTCATTCTTATCAAGCCATTATTTATGTATAGGTGTTATTATAATTGTATACAGCACATAATGTGTGATCGACTATTCCTACCTGTTTGCTTCTCTTATCTCAATAAATTAATTTACCTATACACTTGATGATGTCATAAAATAAATGTAATACTTATTAGTACTTTATTAGGTATAACATGGTATATCATCATTATTTAGTTAAATTATTAGTCCGTTAGACGTAAGTATTATTAGGCCTATATATTTATGTTATTCTAATTAAGTTTTTCGCATTAATCCTCGGTAGTACAATGGCAATTCCCCTTGTACTCCGCCTGTCTCACGAGTGACCGGAATGCAATTCCCAATTTGACACTGCCCCTGGCGGTCGGCGGTCGTTGCCGTATGACGGACGGATATAGATTTAAAATAAAATAATTGAACGCTGTGTGGTAACTCGGACCGTGTCAAACACAAATACCGATATTATACTTGTATTATGTGTATTGTTGCCAAATTTCAGATGCTTCAAGATTAATTTTATACTTAGAAAAATGTAGATTGTTATAATAAAGAGCTGTCACGTGAAAAGTAATATTTTATATATTCCCACAATTCATTCTATACATTTGTTATTTATTTATATACAAGTATTCAAATACAAGAATGAAGTAATTACAAACACTTATTTTAATAGGAAGTGCAACAGCAATGGTTACCTATATTATACAATTTGTATGTTTTTCTTTCATGCATAATTCTTAGAGCCCAATCGAAATTTAAAAAAATACAATAATTCTGAGTTAGTAGTAACTATACAAAACGGAAAATAGAGAAAAAATATGTCCATAGTTTTTATTCCTCATATAATTCTCACGGTCGGTCTTTTTATAACATTTGTATATACAAGTAAAAATTAAAAATTCGACATTGAATTTTCACCGCAGATACTCCTCATTAATCATTATTGTAATAAGTTCTCGTTGTGACTCACGTCCTGGACAATACGCGGTATGTTATATGTATATTGTTACGTTTTACAAAATATATTATAAGTTAAAATTTAACAGTGACCTTTTGTTGTATAAAGAAATATAGTTTTTGGCACAAATACCTAAACATTTCCATAATAATAATAGTTTATTTTTCTACAATAAGTTACATTTCGTGTTGTGCTCACTGCTCAGTTTATACAACCTTTTTGACTTTTCATGCTTTAAAATATTTACATTGGTTGTATGTATTGAAGTGTATAATTAATTAGTTCGTTCGATAAATACTTTTTTTTAATATAGGCGTGACTAGGGGCGGCAACCTAGGGTAGGGTGACCATATATATAAAAAAAACTGGAAATTTTTTTTTGCAATCAGTAAAAATAAATTATTGATTGTCAAAACATGAAACTTATATAAATAATATATATGTATATATTTTAATAATAAAAAGGATGTATACACTATACAGTATATTTTTATATATATTTACATTTTGTTTATTTTATTCTGATGTTGATTGGAGATCCTTTTTATTTCCAAAGTCATACTTTTTTATGAATTTATTAAATCGAACAATTAATTTTGTTTAGGAGAAAATTATAAAATTTATTACAAGAATAATTTTTTAAATGATTTTTAACAATAAAATTATATCTTTTATAGTGCCTGTACGATTTTTTTCATCACTCCACAATACATTTATGTTGGAAAACGTTCTTTCAACTGCTGCATTTGTTCCGGGTATTGCCAAAGCATATTCAATAATTCCTTGATTTTAATCGATGACATTTTTATCAATATTAATCGGTAAAATCACTTTTTGATGAAAAAATAGTGAAAACCTGGATTAAAACAGGACCAAATGCGTCCTGTTTTATACAATTGAAAACACAGGACGATCCTGTTTAAAACAGGATGTATGGTCACCCCTAATGATTACTCACACATACTTACCGACCGTCGATTGTCCGCTCCCGAGTTATATCAGCCTGGTATATTGGCTGTATCGCATATTCGGTTGTCTGAAAATTATGTCGTCTACGGGCAACTGTGGCACACGAACCGGGCGCGACACTCGCATTTCCCCAGCTGTAGGCACACGTGCCCTTTCGGCTGGAATTTTTCCAGGTTCCTCCAGTGCATGGATATCGCGCACACCGCCAACAGGGACGCGATAACAATTATGATCAACAGCGTTAACCGGTCTATGCACAGATTCGACTCGCAGTTGTCGTCGGGTTCCTCTTTGATGTCGCTGCGAAACAACGGTAAACGTGTCAACTAATGGTCGTGCGCTTGATCGTTGTCGAACTTATTCACGACGGAAATCAAAGTTATCAAAATTGTCGCAAGTGCTTCAACGTTAAACTACATTATGGGATAAATCCGACCCCTGAGTGAACCGGGCCCCCACGTCCGAACTACGGGAGAGGCGAGTATGCAGCTGCGTCCCTCGCGAATTCTTACTCCCCTATACATTTAAAATGTTGGTGGTGCCCTATCGGCCCTTACACTAAATATATAATTATCACGATTTATTCTGTTAGTATGTAGTATGGGAAGCCTTTTAATTCAGCACGATCAGCGCGTATAACTTACCAGCTGTGGATTCGGGAGGATAACAATAGGTAATCACCACCTCCACGGGTTAAAATGGTTAAATTTGAATATTCGCTCGCCTCTACCACCTCCCTAACCCAGCCACAAATGTTTGGTACCGCTTATCCGTGAGACCATGCCGTAAGTGAGAACATTTTGAGTGGAAAATTATACACAACGGTACAGGTCTTGAATCCGAGAGTCCGGCGCGTTAGCAAAGTGGCCACCGCGCCCCACCCTTAGCTCGCAAATGTACACCTATTGACCTATGTACACTGGAGGGTGTCCACGTGGTACGGCCGAGGACAGATATCGCACCGCGTCACGAGTGCCTGAAAACCGTGATACTCGCGTGTGCCGAGTAACGCGTTGGAAACTCACCAAATGCGCATCGCGTCGTCCGTAACGGAAATCGCCTCGTCCTCAGCAGTCACGTCGTACGGCAGACCGTCTTCGCTATCATCGCAGTCGGGTCTCCGGGTCGTTCCGCCGCAATCCGGACCCAGTGTCGTGACGAAGAAATCCGCCCTCCGGGTCGTGCTCGAACAATCCGGACTCTGGGTCCCACGGAGAAAGCCACGTTTTTTCCGACGAATGCGCAAAGCAAAATCTTTCGATACAGTTCTCGCTTTCGACAAGCCCGTGACGGTCCCCGCGTGGTTCGTTGTCGAGGTCTTGTGCAAACGTCTTTTCTTAGAAGACCGCCGCGGCGATGACGTCCACATGGTACTTCGTGGGCGCTTGACGTGCCTTTCGGAATCCTGCTTCGTCGATGACGACACCGACGATGCGCGTAAAACGTAACTTTCCGAGGATGGCCGCACCGGCTCCGGCGTCGACTTTGAAAGGGCACGTGCAACGACATTTTTGGATATATCCTTCGACACTGACGCGATTGCCGCAGTGAAAGCTTCGATAACTCCGTTCCACGGATGACCGTGGACGTGCGACGACGTCGACGTTCCCGCGTTCAGACGTTTCTTGGCAGCTGAATAATCCTTGACTGTAGACAATTGTTGATCACTTCGGTTAATCCTGGTCGTTACCGTGGGTACCTGTTCTTGGTCGGACCACGTGGGTAGAGCATAAGAATGAATTAATACATATGCCAACGAAACGAGCATGAACACGAGCGTAACTACATTAGACGTCATCTCGCGTGATTCGATAATATCTTAAAAATATAAATAAAACTGTATTTAATCACAACTGTCGATTGGAAAATCCAAAATATGCCCCGCAACGATTTGTAAACTCATTTGAAAAAGACGCTCATATTTATAACTTATGGTTGCTATAGTATGCATCATGGATACACCGTAGAAAAGACTGCACCTTTTGTAGTTTCCGCGTTTAATAAACTTAATTTCTTTCATCGTTTTCTTCATAGTGTTTATACATATTTCGAGTATAATTCGATATTTTTTTTAAGAAATAACATGACGTTTTTTTGAACTATTCGTCTCGTCAAGTTAAATAATGTTGATCGTATGCGGCATGTTTGTATTATGAATATACTCATGCCATAAGCAATTCAGACGAATAAACTTTCGGTCGATATCATTTCCGTATAACATAATACTATTTAATTATATTTAGTGATTAAAACATACTTCGAAAAAAAACCTAGACCATTCTCTAGAAGAGATGTTGAAAAATGTTAGGATATTTACAGAACTATAATCACATCAGCCCAAGTCTTACAATTAAAATCAAAAAAACAAAAATAAAACTAAAATGTAGCAGCATAAATACTGATATCCGTTTCGAACATAATGTTTCTTCTTTTGTGTTTCTCTCGAGATCGTTTTTAGAATCCCATCGTATGGTCGCGTAAAAAATATTTATAATTATAGTTTATTAATATGATACCAGCTGATACCTGTCGGCTGTCACCGTTTTGCGTGGCATCTAACAACCAACATAAAACTTACTACCAACTACTATTGAATTCTTAAGTTTTGAAATAAAAAATAGCCATAAGAGAACCTGTCGACAAAATACATATAGCTCGGCAGCTGGCAAGATATTAACCGAATTCAAAAATACACGTAACGACGTACGGGTCGAATCGTAATATTACTAGAGGGGGGAATAAAATAATAATTTTTTGTTTGTTTGGATAAGTCAACATTAAAATACACGCTTAGGAATGAGCGCAAATCGTAGTAATTCGAAGTGTATTACTACCCGAGCGTACTTACTACGAAATTGGAAATGAACGGAACCCATATACGTGGCACTGGTAAACCAACGGGTAGAGGTATATTTTACTTTATCGATTGCAATTATAAGCAGTTTACCAAGCGAGTCACGGAAATGCGGAATTCTTACAAGGTGCTGAACGGAAAACGCAACACGAACAACTGTAATACTAATGTTCTGAATTTCTGATTGCACTCGAACTCCTCATGATGCACAAATGAGGTGTACAAGCAGTTGCAGGCTTATTCGGGCTGTAACTTTTCTAATTGTATTACGCATGTTTATGATAATTTGTTTTTTTTTTTAAACCCAGGGGTAGTTATTTCAAGAAGTGGGCAACACAAATGTTCATGGTTTTTTAATAATAGAAGGGGAGGGGTAACACATTTGCGGGAAAATGATGGATTGACATCACTGTCGGTCCCATGTCTGCAGGGACGGCGCCAAGGAGGGGCAAGGGTGGGCGATTGCCCCCCTAGGATCACTTCTCGCCCTTCTCTCGCCCCCCCCAGATATTTTACCCCTATTTTTAATGGTATGTGAACGTTTATGATGGACATAATATTATTAAATACTATTTAATCGTAAATATTTAGATAGGATGACTATCTTAATTTTCCACTGGCCGTATTCATAAATATGGCACGATTCAAAATGTTTAAAAATAGCGACTATCACCTATTAATTAGTCGTGTTTTCCAAACGACTCGTCAAGGCATGAAATATTTTGTTCATTATTATGCTCATCACAACAGAAAAATAATGCTTATTTAAAATAAAAATGTTTTCATTTATTATAAATCTTACTTATAGTTGAACTTTTTTTATTTTTAAATTTACTATTATGTTTTAAATGTATGTTATTTTACGCAGAGGTGCACTTATATAGTAAAAAATGTTTTCATATTAAAATCTTACCTTGAGTTGAATTTTTTATTTTTAAATATTACTATTAACTTATTACTTAATAAGTATTAAATTCATGTTGTATGTAAAAATGCACTTATACAGAATTATAGTGTTATCTGTATAACTGATACATAAATCATTAATTTTTTTTTTTTATTATTATTGACAGAAGTAAAATGTATGAGCTTGCCCCTTCAAAAAATTAACTTGCCCTTTACTGCCCCCCTAGGGAAAAAATTCTGGCGCCGTCTCTGCATGTCTGTAACGCAAAACTTTCAAAATAACAATTTGCCGCCCCTCTAAATCTTTAAAAATTTACCGCTCTGGGCAACGGGACCCATACCTAAATACGCATCTGTTTCAACCCGTTATTATATTACATAAACGTTATTAATAATAATTGTGTTTGAAACCTTTGTAACCTTTGCTATTGCTGATCGCATTCCTTGAGCCACGGCGCTGCGGTGAATTCTTCGTGTGCAAGCACGACATCGAGAAACATATACGAGCGTTTCAGCCCGACACACGGCCCCGTCGAGATTGTTGGCGGCCGGACGGTGTTGGAGAAATAATAATCGATGGAGACGACTCAGGCATGCCCTCGTGGACAGAGCCTAGAAGCCCGGACCGGTTTACGCCGAACGCAACCTCTCGTCAGGTCGGATCGGGAGTGTGGGTGCTTAATGCTTATTATTTCAAGCCGTTCGATTTTCTCGCCGTTTTGCTCGTCATGGAAGAAAAACCGAAAAACATGGAAAATTTCTCTCAGCGTGCGTCCGTACAATTGCGCCTACGTCATCCGATAAAAATATAATGTTCTAAACGCATCGATTACGGGATCGTGGCGCTGGTGATGTTGCTGTTCGGGTTATAAGCCGCGTCACGTTTTTTGTATAAGGTAAAAGATTCGGAAAATTTAGACAAACCGATTAATTTTAATTTTTTATCTTAAAACTCAGCAACCATGGCCAATAGCTGTGGTTGTATGGTAGGAGTACGTGGTTTGGTTGTGGGTGAAGGGACGAAAATCCGTTTGACCTAGTCACTTCTAACATTAGTTTCCTATAACAAATTCGGACAATATCAACAAGTTGATCAGGCTTGCAAATATAGTCCGGTAGCCCCGAACTTTAAAAAGTATTTTATATTAATTTGAATTATATTTGACTTATCCACGTACTGATTGATGGACTTAAGTTAAAGTAATTTGAGCTTTAAAATGTAAAAGTTAAGCATTATTATATGAGCAGCTTATAGGCCTTATATCGCTTAGGAGTTAGGACCACCCACCCTATGTAAGCTATTGTTTTAAGACATTTTAACACCTGTTAGGGGATTTGGGGGCACCACTGATTTACACAACGAGAGATGTTCTTCCCAAAAGTGAATCAGCCAATAAAATATTTTAACACATACCCACATAAAACTGCTAGTGAACCCTGACCATGAGTAGTTAGTCATTTACAATGTAAGAAATGTTATCTATTACAAGTGAAAATGAATGATGGGTTACAGCAATATTTTTATTTTTTTACTCACCCTACATATTAGGATGTTACATTGTTGCTATAGAGTATAGACGATATGATAAACAAAATGGATACTTAATGTATGTATTATTTAATTGCTGAAAAAATAATAACAGAAATACAAAAGTTTGTAAATGCATTTTTTAAAACAATCAACTGGAATACATAACCATGAAATTAATAAGATAATAATTTATTCATATTGATTTTAACTTGATAAAAATTTGACTTTATCAGAATTATTGGATCATAAGCAACACTTAAGGAATAATATAAAATATATTTCTTTTTAATAAATGAGAAAACTTACTTAAATGTTATGTAATCATATATATATATATATATATATAAATTAATATATATTTAATAAATGGTTTACTTTTTCAAATTAAAATATAATTGTTATATAACTTATATCAAAAGAAACAAGGTAAATTTCTCTCAAGGCAATAAAATATTACGTATGCTGATATCAAAAAATATTTCAACTATTATGTTATAAATTATATATTTTATTTTATAAAAAAAAATGAATTTGCACAACTAATTTATTGGTTTATTATTTACAAGAATCAGGTAAACATCAAAATGGGAACAGAATTGACTAAAAAACGTACATTGGTTTTATTATAAGTAAAAATACATTCAGACAATTCTTGATAAATAAAAAAAAATGTAACATGGTTTTTCAAAAAAAAAATATATATAATTACCAAATAAAATAAAATTAAACCAATTTTGGATCCATCGCACTAATAACATGGCTCTTATTATACAAAATTTATTTTCATATATCATAAACGTATAATTCATTAATCATATATTTGGACTATTTACAAAATAAATGAACAATGTAAACAATAGGTTTGCTACAATGTGATTTTATACATAATTTTGTACAAACACAAACGTATTGTTTAAAAACAAACATGAATTTCCGAAACGTAATAATAATAATAATAATAATAATTGAAAGTTAGAATATAAAAATAATAATAAAGTCAAATCCGGCACAATGACTGAGTAGTAATGATGCAATCATAGAGCATAATTGGTCAGGTCAGTATTATTATCTTTTATAATTTTTTTATTTAACCTTTTAATGGACAGCATCATAGAATACATCATCAGAAGAGATGTAACGTAATATATACACTGCCGTATTGAGGCAATGCATTATACTACAGTCTTTGGGAAAATAACAACAATGATACGACACTTAAGCCAAATAAAACATATTGTGTATGCGTGCCGTGTTGGAATGCAATGATTGATAGTCAGGTATCATAATCGTTTTAAATCTGTCCAAAAAAATATGCAACATATACAACGTGCTAGTAGTACAGAATATCTGCAATGGGCACAGACATTTCTGGTGCAAGTACAAAAAAAAAATGTACAAAATGGATGAGTCACATGTCATAAGAGAACTTGCTGAACATGTCTTTGGTAAACTTAAATCTTTATGATCATGACTTCCAGTTATGCGCAGATGTAGGCGTATGTGATGCAGACCGTGACTGTCCTTGTTGAGGCATCATCTCCATTAAATACTGTCGTTGCAAATCAACTGCTTGTCTTTGTAATTCTGCAAGGTTTGCAGCTACAGCAGCAGCTGAATTCTTACCACTGGCTTGCGCCATGGCTAGTTGATACGGATATAGAAGTGGTGCAAACTGCAACATAGCAGCAGCAGGATGAGGTGACAATCCCCTGAGCATTTGTTGTTGGAGGGCGAGGTGAGCTGCAGCAGCAGCATTGAATTTACCACCAGTGGGATCTGAAGGATGCATTTTGTGCGGTTGTGGAGGTGTTGGGTTACGTTTTGGTGCAGGAGCTGGCTTGGGCATGGACGGCATTGGTGGATTAACTTGAATTGGGTGCACTGGTGCTGGGGATACTGAAGATGGAGGCGATGCTTGGGCCAACCTTTGTTCAATTTCTTGCTCCTGTTGTAAAGCTTTAACAAATGCTGTCTTCAGTCGATTAGTATGTTCCGCTTTAAGAGATTTCTTAACGTTGCTGGTCACGCACAGTTCACAAATAATTTTAGATTCTTTATCTGGAAATATAAAAAAAATTCATAAGTTTTGTAATAGTGAAATTACATAGTTTATATAAAATCCTACTTCTAGATGGTTTTTCCAGTTTCCAAACAGGTGTAAAGTTTGATTCGCATTGTGAACATTTATACGGCTCTTTATGAACACTAGCTTCTATCATTTCACCATTAGTTATAAAATCAACAACATGCTCCAGCCCAAGTAAATAAATGAATTCTGTATTTGATGGATTTGGAATAAAATGCATTTCAGGTGGTGGAGGTTTTGGTGGTGGAATCTAAATTCATCAATAAAATATTAACATTTAAGTTCAAAAAAATAATTAAAATAAAATCACCTGTAATAGTGTTTTCTCTAATTGTTTTCTAAGAGCTAATTTAGCTGCTGCTTGTCTCTGAGCAGGTGTTTGGCCATCATCATTTCTCATACGCTCCTTAAAATCATAGTTCAATTTAATTATTTGAAATCAAAAAACCAATAATTTATTAATGTGTTGTACCGATTGAGGACTACTAGATAAATGGTGATCTTTCATTACTCGTTCAAGAGTAATTGAAGGTGATGAATGTGCAGAATTTGATGATCGACCATTGGATGATCTTTGCAAATTCTGTATACCATTTGAAGGAGGTAATCTACTAGAACCCATAAGTGGATTTGAAGACATAGACTGGTGAGATTGATGCACATTAGATCTTGATGATGATGGCTATAAAAAAATATTAGTTAAATTAAATAGGTTAATAAATATTGATTAAACTAAATATTATTCAACTTACCAAACGATTTAATGGTGGAGGTGGTGGTTTTGCATGATGAGGTACATGGGGCATCGGTGGTTGAGCTGACTTACCAGTAGGCAATTGGGATGACAATAAATTAGAATGATCTTTAGTATGAGCTGCCTGAGGCGTTATGGTGACAGTCTGAGCAATTTGGTTAATTTGTTGAGATTGTTGCAATTTCTTCAACAGCACCAAAGTCATTTCTTCTGTCCGGAGATTTTCCTTAAGAACTCTGATCAGTTTTTCTCTTTCACAAATTTCTTCGGGGGCCGGCAAGTCCTTATATTTGTAAATCGACAAATTGATAAAAATAAAAACAAAATCCTACAAATGTTCAAACCTTAGGAGATGGCGGAAGTTCAAGAGGCATATCATCATCACTGTCCTCTGAAGAATCATTTTCAGGTGTAGTAAAACCATTGACCAAATGTCCATTCATATGGCTGTGAGTTTCATCTGGTTGAGTATTCTTTAAAGAAAGTGGTTGCTCATCCCTCAATGATTGATTTGTGCGACTACTAAATTTAAATTATGATGAATAACAAATTCATTGCAAAAATAAAAGGATAAAATATAATAATTATTAATGTCCAACATGGGTAGAGATCATAGGGTCCTGGTAGTAATCATTTAATAGAATAAAAGTATTTGATATCTGATAAGAAATATGCATAATTTATATCATTCTTATGAAAATTACAAAAATTTGGTTTTATGTATTTTAACTTTTTTTCATTTTTTTACAAATTAATTGCACAAGTATACAGTAGAGCGTCGATTATCAGCACTAATCAAATGACCATTAAATATAAAGTTAAAAACTAATTTACTGTGTATAATGTAACTATAATATGATATATATTGTTAATAATATTAATTATTCATATTTTAATATGTATGTACGTAGTATTAACTGAAATTAAAAAATGTAAAAATATAATATTCATACATAATAATACATTAAATTTAACTAAAAATATATGTGTACAAAAATTTTGCAGTGCAGATAATTGACAATTTATTATTATTATTTATTTTATTAATTGATAATTTACGTGCAGATAATCGACACTCTACTGTAACTGAAGAGTGTATTTACTATATTGTTCTATATGTTCTGATCATACAATGCAATAAAGTAAATTTATAATTATGAACTTGATGATAAATACAATATTTTAATTTTTAATTTTTTGAAGTTTGGTTATTTTTTGGTTCACTGACACAGACTTATAATATTATTGGTAAAAATTAAGAATATTTGAAGTTTCCAATACATATTTAAGTATGTCCATGTGTATATTTTGAGGGCTTTATTTGCATATAATTCTGTTATAATAATCCTTTTGTAGAAAATATATAACATTTGGTTATAAAAATATAACTGTTTTATTTACCTTGATATACTCAAATCAACTACATCGTCATCAATTTCCATTTGAGATGCCATTATCTAAAACATTAAATAAAAATAAAAATCAATACATTATGTGGTAGTTTTAATTATAAGTTTAATTACAAATGATAAAAGTATAAATTATAATAACATATATTAAAACTATTGTTGATTCAAACAAATTATAAATTAGATTCAAATTTAACTTATTTTGATAAAATATTTCTGTGTTCTGAGTTAATAATTAGAATAATTAAATAAACATAATATAATATAAATACTTTTTTTTAAGAGATATTAGCAACTGAGCTACTTATGTCTGAACAATCATTTTATTGCTAACAAGAACTTAACTAGATAGTAGAAGGTGATGTTGATGGTTTTTTCTCAAGATGATCATCCCCTAATCGGAGGGCTAAAATGATGGAGGTTCAAACAAACGACTGTGCGTTTAGACATATCCACCTTATTTCACTTGGCCACAACCCCCCCCCCTCCACTCATGATATTAAATCAAAATTATTATATTTACTTTGATACTCGAAAAATTTGAATAGTTAATTTATATATAGTACTTATATTAGCATAAAACTATTTTTAATCAATCTTAACAAAGAGTTAATAATATATTTACATTGTCTTTCTTAAGGAGATATAGTTTTTTTTTTATCAAATACTACTTATGTAACAATATATAAACATTCTTTAATTTATTCATTTTTTTTATCTGAGTAGATAACAAGGGTATAGATAAAATGTACACGGAAGAAGTAAAATGAAGCTCACTACCTATTTTTAATGGTATTAATAAGAAAATATTATAGTAGTTAGCTGTAAGCTGAAGCATATTTACGTGCCAATTACAGTATAAATACTGATATATACGATAAAATATGCTTTATAATCAAAAGCAATAGGATAAATGTTGGCTAGAATTATTATACACATTATATTAAAAATAATTTTGTATTAAAATATCAAAAATTATTTAATAGTAAATTAATAAATGTTTAAGATCTAAATAAAAATAATTTATACTATACTTAAAATTTTTTATTTGCTAAATCAATAAATAAGTATAAGCGACAAAAAATAATCTAAGAGCTTAAGCCACGCATACACTAGACCCAAACTGACCAAACCAACCAAACTAAAAAAAAAATGCCGATTTTATATGGGAACACTTGTACCAAACCAATCTACTGACAAGAAATTTGGGTTGGTTTGACTTTCAACCATTCAAACCTGTTTGAATTTATCAGCCAAAAATTAGCTATACTATACTAAATACTGATACCAGAAAAGTAAATTGTTATTAATTTTTAATATAATTTAATTTAATTTAAATTCACGATTATTATCACGTTGTTGCTAAAATTTCGTACCCAATATTTTTTCCAAGATTTATTAATGGAGCTCTCTAATAAAATATAATCCCATTCATCATCTGAAAACCTATAATATATCATAATTTTTTAATACAGTATTATTTATACCATTAATTTATACAACTACACACTGTGCACTGCATTTGTCAACTATCAAAAAATTACCGCTGAAAACACGATATGTGGTATCTTGTTGTTATTATCACAACATAATATAATCCATCTGTTCAACTATTAGTTTAGGATAAAAATTCGGGGACAATGAATGCAACTATATCCGAAAGAATTCGGAATTTTTTGGTTTGATCGTTCTGGGTCTAATGTATGTGCAGCTTCATAATCTAGCCTTAAGTTTTTTCTACATAGACGATAATATGACTAAAAAATGTAATTAAATAAATTCTTTAATTTTGTTTTATCAATGTCCTAAAAAATAATAACTATTGACTAAGAGATAAAACTGTACACAACAAACATTTGAGTAGTTAAAAATCCTAATTTACAACCAACCTACTGCAACAATAACAAAAATCAAGATTATTATGCAATTTGTTCACTAATAAAAATTTTATTCTGAACTCATATGTCAGTATTAAATTTGTTTAATGAAATAGAAAAGTAAAAGGCGCCTAATAACAATTTTAAATAGCATTAACATTTCAGGTAATTTTGTATAAACCGGGTGCTAGTTTTCAGCCAAGATTTTATTTTATTTTTCAGTGTAATATTTTTATCTTTAAAAACAAAATTATATTATGTTGAATTAAACACTCCCAAAAAAAAGGAATAAAAAATATTCAAGAAACCCAAGTCTAGAAAAATTCAGAGCCAGGCAACATTTTTTGCATATTTTACAAGATTTTATATATTATATGTTATGGTGTTTAAAGTTATTATTTTTAAATATAGCCACAAATATATGTTGTAGGTATTTGATTATGAATAATTAACCACAGACTTAAATTGGGAAAAATTATATTGGATATTAAAGTGCTTGGTTAATAAATATATAACAAAACTATGGCAACAAAATAAGGTAGGTTAATTCAATTAACAATTAAATATTATCATTAGGTATTAACATAGTACTACAATATTTAAAAATTACTAAATTTTGTTCCCTTTTTATACATTAGTTTTGTAACTGTTTAATTAATAATGTATAACAATTGATAGAACTACTAATTGAAAAAATTAATGAAATGTAACATAATACATCAATACAACAATTGTTTTAATTTTTTCACAGTTGTAAATCATATTTGTTAACAACAAACAGTTCTATTTTTTTCCTACAGAAAACTAGAAAACTAAAATATTAGTTACAGAAACAAGATAATAAGTACCTTTTTTTTTTTTTTATTTTGCCATTGTCAGAAACATTACAGCAATGCAATTACTATTTATAATAAGTTCCTACTAAGGTAAATTTAATATTGTACAATAAAATAAATGTGATAATGAATTCTCAAAAAATGTTTAGTTAAAAATCTTCAAAAATATACAACAAAAAAGTTATTAAAAAATTTTAATTAGATAAAAATGTTTATAATAGTAATTAATAAATAAAAATAATTAAAATCAACAGCAGTTATTATTTAGTGATGTGTAATGAATAAAAGGAAATTAACGCACTCAATAAGTAAGTACACATTAAATTGATATTCTTTCATCTAAACATTAAAAACTTAGGTTTTCCTTACTACATTCAAAAAAAAATGTATACATTTTATAATTTGTATAGAAAAACTAAATTCTAGTCTTAAACAAACAACTTATAAAAAGTCTTATTACATTCAGGAAGTAATAAATGTTGAACCAAAATGTATTGGTACCATAATAACAAGCAACATAAGAAATAAAAGTTAGATAAAAAGGTTGAATTTATCAATATTACAAATGTACCTAGAAACGAACCTAACTATAAAACAATTTGTGATTCACTTTAACCTAATGCATAAATCAATTTTCTAAAATTGGATTGACCTAGCCAATATTTTTCATTATAGTGTGAATCTTTTACTTTCTAGGAACACTGTACCAAGTATTGTATTAAAAATCCTAACGCAGCTTATTGACACCTTGGTAGGTTCGTAAGCAACAGTTACCTAGGTACTATGCAGACCGTTAACCAGATCAACTAGGATTAAACGCTTTCATACACATGTTTCCGGAGCACCAGACAAAGGGTATATGCCAATACACAAGAATATAGCAAATCTTAATATATCACCGGCCAGACGACTGTCAATCAACGGCGAAAGCCCGTTGACGAGAAAAACGCGAACGGCCGTCGATCATTGTGCGAGTTCGGGAAGTCCATCTCGCGTAATTCGAACAAAACGTGTATTCGTGTCAAGGTGATTAAAAACGACATACGCGGTGGCGGCGGGGTCGTCAACGATTATCCGAAATGCAAGACGACGTCGAGCGGTCAAAATTCTTTAGCGCGCAAAACACACACGGATAATTGACGCGAAAAAAATTACTTTTACGCAAACAAGTAATAGATTTAGACTTGACAGTTAACGGAGGATATACAAATCTAACGGCGGCGACGTCGAACGCGGCAGCGAAGTAATTTTATACGATTACTGTTCGAATAATAATAATAACAATAACAACAACAACAATAATAACAACAACAACAACGACAACATCAATACTTGGTACTTACGCAGTAAAAGTAAATCGACGGCGGCTACGGGAACAAAAGACGACGAGACCCGACGATATTATCCGCAATCCGTTTTTCGGGATTGTTGTGTCCGGCAGCAACAGCAGCGGCGGCGGCGGCGGAGGCGGCGGTGGTGGTGGTGGTGGCGATGGCGTTAGTGGTTACACGGCAAAATGTGATTCCGACATCACAACAACACTGTAACGACCGATTGATAACAGCGGCAGCGGCAACGACGAAGACGACGTACAATTATTAATTGCAGTAGCGGCCCGATCGTCATCGGCCATCGCGCCGTCGTGCATGGGCAACGACAAATCGCACGCGTCGTATGGCAACCCGCGACGTTGTTGATGACGAAAACGCAGCCACCGCCGCGGTGGTCATACGGGCGACCCGGCCAAAACGAACGGGAAAAGAAATACGAAAACCACTCGAAGCGCCGCGTACTGTTATTAATTAATAATATTCAAAATTATTATTACTATTATTATTATTATTGAAACTTGGTACGTGTACGCACACGCACACCGCGCACTATTCACACACACACACACACACACACACAAGTGAAAAAGGGTCAAGCAAGGACAGTGGCCGAATCGATCATAATTTAATATGTATGTTTAGTGTACGTCAATACGTCATATGCGCTCGGCTTGAGGAGGACAATAATAATGATCCGTGTGCTCGACGAGAATCCAAAACACTCGGAATACGGTACGTCCGCTGCACTGCCGCACTGGTAGCGGCGACTGGTCGCAAGTCGCAACACTCGCAGCACGAGTTCTTCGATGCGAGCGCGCGCGCACCACACAACACGCACGGTTCGAGACGGGCCGGGAGGGGGGGGGATAATTTTCCCAAAAATAAAAAACCGAAAAAAAAAACGCCGCGTCCGGTACAAATGTTCGATTTAAATATTAATTAACAAATTATAATTATTGCGTTGCGATCGATGATGAATTGGGTTTACGCGAATAGCCACAGCGCGTACACACTCGCAGACCGCGCGCGGGTAATGGCCGGATAGCGGATACGCGAAAATTAACACACACACACGCGAACGCGGACGTCGGATTCAATATGGCGCGTCCGCGCGTGTGTGTGTTAACGCGGCGTGTGTGTGCGTGTTAAATACGCGATGTGTGCGCGAGCGGTACGACGATGTGCGTGCGTGCGCCGCCCGTGTGTTGTTTTTCCACCGATTCTTCTTCGTTTTCGTACTCCGTTGCCCCCTCCTCGCCTCTTCTCACCGCCCCTAACGCTATCGTCGCGACCCGGCCACCGCCGTACGTATCAATGTCCCGCAGTCGGTCACACACACACACACACACGCGTACACGGGCACACGTACGCACGCACGCACGCAAACACCCATCTCGACATTACGTACCGCGAGCCGCAACCGTCCCCTCAAGCTGCAATCGTCGCCACCACGGCCGCGCGCTGTTTACTGCTATCTCCTCTCTGCAACGCGAACGGAGGCGGCAGCGGCTAGCCGAGGCCCGTGAGCTTCGCCGCCGCTGCCGAGCGGACGAGGTGCACGCGACCTCCTCCGACCTACACCCTTCTCCCCGAGTAGCTCTGCAGCCGCGATCCGTACGACGAGACACGAGTGACGGCGGTAATGGTATACAGTGCGTCGTGTATTCCATATACCTGCTCCCCGGTATAATGTACTAATGACGATTACTACGGTAATGGTTAACTACGAAGCCACCGCGGACGACCACCGGCCCGGCGCGGCGATTCCGTCGGTGCATACCAAACCGTTCGTATGGACGTCGTGTGTCACTCTTTTGCACGCGCTCTTTCTCTCTCTCACTCTCACTCACTCACTCGCTCTCTCTCACTCTCACTCACTCACTCTCTCTCTCACTCTCTCACTCTCACTCTCTCTCTCCCACTGTTTATTTAGTATTTGCATTCGTGTGTTTTTCTCTTCCACCGCAGACGCGTATCATAGGGGAAGGCAAAAGGACGCCTCCCTATCCGAAAGAATGTTTCATTTTTACGGCTACTTAAAACTTGGTTTGGACCAAGAATGGGATAAGGAAGATTAACGGGGTGCGTTCTTACTAATATTCATAGCTATATAAATATTGACGATGAGAATAACATTGAAATATAATTGATAGATTTTCCTAAGAAAAAAAGAAAACTTGACTTTATATTATAAAAGTATACTTTAAAACCATAATTCCATAGTATTATGTTATTTTATGCCTATAACTTTTATCTAGTTTAACTTTGTTCCTAAAACTTCAACTTACTTATCCTATTTTAATACATCTATGTGCCCCCTATAAAAATATCTAGATCCACGATCCACCTATTTTACACTACGTATTACGTCCAGCCCGCGTACGCGACCGTATATACTATAATAATAGTATAATCGTATAATCGACACTTACTAAATAGAAATCTACCATACCGTAGGAACAACCCTCCACACCTACCGTCATTACTCATTTAATTGAACGATTAAGGTAACTCGCGGTACTGAAGATTATTGTTGTAATATATAAGTGGTTTTATTATCGATAGCGAGTCTTTGTAATCGAAATATTGAATCCGATATAATTTCTGTTACAAATTTCAATAAAGTACCCGCAACAATGAAAAAATGAACTAAAAATGCTAAAACATGACCCCAAATCCAAAAAAGTTCAAAATATGCAAAAAAAATGCAAAATAAAAACTATATATTTGAACTCTAAGATGACCAAATCACATTTAGTGCTTGAAAAGAATACTATATCCTGTAAGTCCTGAAAAAAATGCAAAATCCTATACTATCCTAGCTCTACTAATAACACTTATTTAACTCCACAGGAATCCGAGACGAGCGGGTCATCCCCAAGCAGCCAATTGCCCAATTGTCGCATTGCCGGTGGTCGTATAGAATAATATACGTATAATGATGCGACGACGTTTGCGATTTTTTCAGTTCGCGGTGTTTCTGAAAAGGAGTGAACGATTTGCATTTTTCATAAGAAAATACTATGAAAATATTTCCCCGGGTCTCTTGACGGCTATACCTACACGCCACTATTGACCCTGAGTCCTGACCTGTAGCTTATTTAGGATTTTTCATAGGGGAAGATATCTACTTACTAAATACACTGGTAACAAAATGTATACCTACATGGCTACATATTCTATAAGTTATAATTTATAATGTAGATGAATCAAGATAAAAAAAATAACGATAAAATATTTACTTCTGTCATATACTTTTAAGAATTCTAAACATTCATAAAAGACAACAACTACAAGTTCGAAGGGTGGTCTATCCTTCATATCCATTTATGACACATCCCCCTCACGCAAATGTGCCACCGTCCCACCCGCTCCGCCCTCACCACAACAAAAATAATGCAACCTAACCAGCGAGGACCGTCGTACTGTAAAACGCTGCCGGCCACGCGTGATGAAAACGTAATAATAAGATAGGAAATCAAAAGTGTATACAACTGTGCTGTCGAAAACAGAGCGTACATAAGTCGAGTTGAAAAAATATTATTGGTATACCGATGTTTTTCCTTCTATGGTGTAAAGTAGGCTGTCGAGTGTGTGATACTGGGGTCTTTGATACCATTTCGAGAACAAAGAAAGAGGAATTAGTGTAGTGTGTATAAATATAATATGTATACACGCAGTGTTTGCAACCGCGAACACATATATAGTATATACAGTGTACACTTACTAAACTTTATTGATTTTTACAAATTCAACTAGGGGACAGTGGTGTAACGTTGGTTTTAGTAAATAAAATATTATGTATCTCGTGATAATAAGAAACGCTTTTTGTGTCCACTGTTCCAAATCGATGTACCTACGACGCCACACTGAAAACGAAAATAAATATAACACGTACTAATCGGTATCGATGTCTACCGACTAACGGGTACGTTTTTTCATCATATTACTGGTATAAGTATTAAGTCAAAGACAAATATAAATAATAGTTTTTGAGGAAAGGGTGCTTGAACGAAAAATATAAAAGTTATAAATATAATGCTGCAAAAATATAATTTTTAAACACCATATCGATTAACAGCTAAAGTGCTAAGCCCTTAACCCCTCCCTTGTCTAGTATTGATTACAAAATCTAATAATTGAATGAGTTTTGTTTTTATCTTCACGATATAGCTTATCAAAGTGTATTTTGATGAATACCTAATACCTATCATACTTGACTATAAAAACTCATACATGGATTTCTGCTGTCAAGACTTATAAGATGTCTTACTTCAATACAAAATTTGCATGAAATGAATAGAAAGCGGGAATTTATAGAGAAGTAAATTCGGAGATGTCTGATATGATATTAATTATATTATGATTATTTAAACGTATCCGATATCCATCAAAACCCATAATATTATTATACTATACTAGTTGAACCGTCAATATTTCCAGAAAAGTAAATCCTGTAAAATTGATATTTTCAAGTTGTACAAAAATAGAAAAATAAAGTTAATTAATGATGAAGTACTTAAATTTAAAATGTTAGACTGTTAGAGTTATATATACATTATTAGACTTAAATTTTTCAGTCTTCAAGTTTTGTTTGGTTGTTATTTTTAAATTGAATGATGTATCAAAATTGCTTTTAAAAAAATCAAAATTTTAAATTTAAAAGCACCAATTACTCTTTCAGCTCCTATATTGTTATGAACAAACTTAGGTATCCAAATACGAATAATGAAAATCACAACGCGAGACGATTAAAAAGTATTTTAACTGCGTATATTACGATGTAAAAGAAAACTAGAAATGGATTACAAATGTTTAATGTTGTGTGAACTGTGAAGGTTCTGAACATAACGTTAATGCTCAGTAGCTTCACCAGGCTACTCGCTCGTATTTATCTGCTGCGGTCCGTTCAAAAAGGTTTGTGCAGTTCATTGTTTTTGATCAACATGGTGGATTAAAAAATATTAAAATATATTCAATCTACATAATATATATAAATCTTATTTTATGATCCATAATAATATCTTTCTTAAACAGAATAAAACCAATATCTCGTTTATTATTTTTGTCTCGTTCAATTTAGTATAAATGTGTTAATAATTTAATTCAAAAGAAAAATGCAAATACTTCTAAACACCAAAGAAATATACGAAAAAGAGTAAATTAAAGTAAACAACTAGCACAAAAACCTGCTAATACATACACCAGCATTTTTATGGCATATCGCATTGTTTGAACTACATGTGTACAACGTATGCTATCTGGTATAAAATGCTCGTGTAAATAAGAAAATTATACTACCTATGCGTATTAAAAAATTGACGAAAAATATCAATCGGCGAGTGATAATGCGAGTACTTTTATAGTATATTATACTAAAGCAAATGTGCCTAGTCATTTTTTGTTCTTCTCTCCCACTTTTTGTTATATAAATTAGTAATCTGAAAATGATAAACTAAAAGATGAACCAAATATACTAATTTTAAATTAATCATTTATTTTATGCATTTTACATAAAAACAGAATACTACTACAACGTGCCTGAATTCATTGCTGCTTATGCAAACTACCCGTGGCGGTAAATACACCACGTATTTACACTCCGCGTAGCCGGGTTATTGAGATTCTGGAATAGAAATTTTTAGTATATGATGTAATTCTCAGAAACGTATTCTAGAATTATATTCTATATTATAGATGGAAGGACTTTTCTTTTAACGGTTTGTACATTACGGTAAATCACGATTTTTTTTTTAAATCTATAAAATGGATACGAAAATGTTATACTACGACTTACGAGTTAAGTCTATTATACTAGTGGACACGATTCTTGTGTAACTTATAAGCGTTTAATATTTTACTCACGTCCTACACAACACTCCGTGACGTGTTTACAGGGTAGACCAAATGGGCCCGGGCCTGCCCAATTTTAATTTGATTGATTAGGTTTTTTTTCGATCACATTTAAAGTTTATTTATTAAAATACTTCAGATAGATGTATAACATAGATTGATAGATGAAAATACATTAGAGATTTTGTAAATAGAAAATCCAATAGTTCACTCCCCATATTCTAGGCCAAATATTCCCCGTGTAGACATACTCAGTATTGAACAGAGCAAAGCGGGCCTACCCAAATATTGCGTGTTGGACACGCCACTATATCGTCAACACTTAACACTATTAATGTAATGCGTTGATTACGACAATATATATTAGTATTTGATTGTGTAAAATACACCTATAAGTCATTCTTTAGATTTAATGGTAACACAAAATTATTTATTTTATACTTTAAATACATCAAACATGTATTGAAACTAGTAAGAACAATTTCATTTTCCTAGAGTTATTCAAAAATTAAGTTTAATGTATTTTGTATATTATTAACTTGTTTGTTTATTGGTAAATTAAGATATGGGTTTTTATACAAAGCATTATGTACTAAAACACGTATCAAGGTTAGACTATATTGGTATTATGCTAGTGTTCTGTCCTTTGGGGTGGATCCGGAAGGCGTAGCGAGAGGTTCCATCGCCCATTTTTGAAAAATTTCTCTTCAAACTATAATTAATAAAGAAAGGAAAAATGTATAAATTATTATCATATATTATTTGTTATTCATTGTCACTTTTAATAAAAAAGTCATTTAAAAGTTTGGAAAATGCAGAGTATATATAGGTACTTAACCATTCGCATACATACGTATACCCATCAAAAACATGTAAAACTAGTATTTTCCTTCAATTTTCGTTTGCATTATAGTTTTTAAAACGTCAAAAAAACAAAGATTTCAAAACAAATAGCAAAAATGTTGTGTGCCCTGTAAACTAGGAATGTTCCAATTATCTTAAAGTCTAATTCTTAAACTGAGAGTCAAACGTGTTACATAAGACTGTTATAGGTATAGTTTACATATTTACATTTTTATCAGTTGTAGACTATACAGTATGTATATACTATATATACAATCTATAACTTATAAGTGACTATTGATCATGGTGAGTATTATTCCGTCGGTTTGACACTTAGACATCATCTAAAATCACCATAGAAATGTATGTAAATTTCAAACTATGTATGAAACTACTTTTTACGATCGTCTATACAGAAATCATAAGTTAAGTTTATTAAAACGTGAAATATTTAAAACGTTTATTTATGTTAAAAGGCTTACGATTTTGCGTACAACGCAAGTACATACCACGATAAGTACAAAAATATGGTAATAAATTCTGAGTTAAATTTCGGATTTTTTATAGATACATTTTAAAACACAAATGATTTTTACTGTGAAAACGGCAATATACGAATTTAAAAATCTAATTTTTTTTCAACTAAAAATACTTTGCTTTGTCCCTCCACAACCTTGAATCTATATTTGGCTAATATTTTCAATATCTTAAGCTCATTGTGCTCATTTGCTTAACCATCAACTCGGTGGAGATATCCTCTCAATTGTGTGTTTCGAGGAATTCTATAGCTCTCGGTCTTCCTTTATTGATCAATTCCACTTTACTTTTTCACTATTTCACTCCGTAATATCTGAAATTGAGTTCTTGTGCCTCGTAATGTGTTCAGTAAAATGTTTAAAATGTTTATATATACTTATACGTTATATAAAATGTGTAGGAGTTGAACCCATTAATGAAACCTTTAGCGCTGACTTTATTATCCCGCAGACATGGGCTATTATTATAATTTTAAAGTATCTGATCTACAATTTTATTTAGAATTTTCCCATCGGTTCTCTGGAGTAATGGCTACTAAAATTGGTTCCCTCTGTTATTACTATTTACTAATCCGTTTCCAAATAATTGATAATCAACAATTAAAGTTTATGAAATTTGTATTTGAAATGTTTTTTAATAGTTTTATTTAGTTTATTTTTTTTTTTTTTTTGATTCCTCCGTTGGCGTAGTTTTAAGGGGACAATATAACGATTAACGATCTCTCTTTAAAATAACCACCTCGCACAAGACCTACAGTGATAAGAATTGAAATATTTTCACCCGATTAATATTGTGTTTTTAACATTATTTATGAGGATCTAAACTACAGGGCGCGACGGTGCATTAGTTGATACATATTATTTTGAATATGTTTGTATTTAAATGTTCTCTTTTAACATCGTTTTCAACACGTGTCACAGTTTGCTCGTTTTCGGGAATTGATAATTTATTTCAATTAGAGTTAATTTTATTTATTTAGAATTTAGATTATCTACAACATGATACCGAGAAAGTAAAATAAAAGAAATAGGTTTGAAAAAAATTAAAAGAACTCAAGCCCCCCCAATAAATCCCATCACTATTATTTGTACCTACGAGTAATGTTTTATCTATAAAAATTATGAATACGACAAAAAAGTCGAATATTTTTTGCTAATTATTCAATACATGCTTAACATAATACATTATGTAAATTGGCTAATATACACTATACTTTGTAAGAATATGCAGATTCGTTTGTATTGAGAAGGTGTTAGTGACATACATACGAGTACTACATACAGCTAATAAGTGATCATTGAGGTGTTTAAAGCTATATAATATAACATAAATATAAAAATCAAAATTTAATTTTTAAGTAGTTAAGTAATTTGTATCTACGTGTAGATGTTTTTAAAGCAATAAATCATGATTTTATGCTAGAACAGCCCTTGGTAAGTTATAAACAAGGTTAAATTATTAGAATTTTCAATTTTTTATTAGTATATCTGCATAATATATAATTATATAGTATAGATATTGTATTTTCAAACTTTTTTGATACCACAAAGGAAATAAATTGTATAACATGTACAAATGACGGATCCATTTACAAATTAAAACACTCGACCAATGAGACAATGCGGATGATCACAATACTGTTTGACAGGTAAAATTGAACATTGTTCAGTTATATTACCAAAGTTGATTACAAAAATTGCATTTAAAAAAAAAATTATATAAAAATTATGTTAAGACTAATTATTAATTAACTAATTACTAGTTATTTATTATTTTTAGTTTCCTGTAAAGTATTGTACCTATCTGAGTTAATGAGTTCGTGACAAACATAGTCAACTAATTCTGTTAATCGGTTTTTTTTATTAGTATAAAAACATTGTATTATGCACTATTAGATATATACTAATGAAGTCAATGCGCCCTACTTTAACTAAAGCATTGAACAATTTATAGAATATATTTAATATTGGAACAACGATTATTTTTGTATGAATGTTTTGATTGTTGATTTAAGTAACCATGAAAACGAAAAATTAGGTGAAATAAACAAGTCGTCGTTTTATTAAATGTGCATTTATCGAACACCTGAAAACAACCGAACACCTCAACATGATATTGATAAAGTTTTAAATTGTAATTAGGAACTGTCATAATATGTTGATATGTATAATTGTCACTAAACAAATGATGACTATGCATCAACTCATGACGAATTGGAATCAAATCGCATGTAGTAATCTGATAGACATTTTAAATGTAGGTATTATTAATTGCATAGGTAAAAATATTTAGAGAAATGTGCTATGAAACTCGTATAATTATATATTGCTGTATTTAAACAAAAACAAAATACTTGGTAACATTTTTGTTATTCATTTATTCCTTCAAATGTGGATCATATTCACGAATATTATATATTGCCTTATGGCACCTAAATACGAAGCATTGATTGTAAATACTAGTACTTGATGTATAGGACGTAGATTCGCAATCAGTTGTTTTAAAATATGCAAAAAAAATTATGATACTTATATAATTTGTATATTGGTTATTTAAATGGTTTCTGTTATTAAAACATTTTATTGTTCTATTGTTTCTGCTTTACCCAGTGGCCAGTACCCTTCCTTCGTGTCTTTTGCTATAGGCTACAACCATTAAATTACCATGGTGACAATCTCCTAGACGACAATGAAGTCTTTGGAGAGATTAGTGAACGGACGAAGAGAATTGGATAAGATAAGAGACCGAGAAGAAAAATTAAAGTGAATATTTTTTTTTCGCTCTCCCATCGTAAAGTCGTTAAGACGTGCTACTACAAGCAGCAAAATACAAATATAAGTGAATAGGCCTATTATAATGACTAATAAGTAATAAGTAATAATTTTAAAAAAAAACTGAAAAAAATAGTGCAGAAATTATATATTGTGTAGTACCTATCATGTATCAATTTCATAACTATAGTAGCTGAATAATCTGACTTCACACGGAACAGTCTTGGCCGAGGCATAGTTTTTGCTCATTGTTACAAATGTGCCGTACGACACTTGACCGTGTCTGATGCGTAGTTTCCGCATGCGAGCATATTACACGAGGCAGGACATTAAGGAGAAAAACACGAACCGTCTCGTCTGCTCTCTTACTCTACATGCTGAACACGGTGAGATACCACATGTGTCCATTTAGGCATATAGTACCGAGAACGTAAATTAGCTCCATTTGGGTTGTATAATTACAAGGTTGGATACTGTTTTTATTATTATTATTATTATACTAAATTATTAAACAAAACAAAATACAACCAATAGATAACCATCCAGTTCAAAACTGTTTCGGCCTTAAATAGAGTGATTTTTGAAAAAAATGCCTTCTTATTACACATGTAGAGTATTGAAGTAACCAATATGTCAAATTTTCATAATAAGATAAGTTGATCTTTTAATGTTCTAACTTAAGCAAAAAAAAAAATGTTTTAAAAACTAGGAAATGTCTATTAAATGCTAATATAAGTACTCGATAGTGTAAGTTCAACTTACTATTCATTCAAGTTGCTACGTTTAATATTTATAGAATAACGACCAAATAATGAAAATGTATTGAACAATCGTTTATCCATGAAAATATGAAAAATATAGGTAAACAAGTGGATAGTGCGTCAGTGCGTGTAGGTACGAAGTAGCTGTTATACGTTATTAGACGGTGCAGTTTTCAATTTCCGATATCTGTTGAAGTTTTTTCTCTGTTTTACTCAATTATTCGGAAACCTGTTGAGAAATAAAAAAATTACTCCATCCCCCCCCCAACCCCCACTTCCCGTAATACCAAATTTCCTATCAGAAAAGTTTGAGGCTTGTTTATATTGAAGCAACCCTTCTGGTAAGAAATCGTGTAAACATGCCACAGGCTAAAAAAAAATAAGCACACATCAAGATAATACCAATACATTCATCGTTTCACTCAAAACTGAAAACTAATAATTAAGATAATTTGTATTTATAAAACATTAAAATATACGCTACATCCGGAAGTAGTAATACAAGCCCCCATGGCTTCATAGGGTACTATATTCAAAAAACGAATGTGGAGAACTGTAGACCCTCATCAATTTGGAAACCACGACGGCACCTGCCTATATTGTACTCAATAGCAGGAAATATCGAAAGAAAAAAGCAGCAAAGCATTTAAAACATAGATAGTAAAATATTAAAACCAGATCCTTCATTACAATCTACCCTCATGTTAACCGAAGAATAATGTTCAGAAGAGAGATATGAATCTAAATATTATATATTCGAGTATATATACATGAAAACCATACAACTATACAAGAAAAACATATTAAGTAGATGTGGGCGTGTGCCGTGGGCGTTAATTCCCCTTACAAAATCATTGGCAATTCAAAAAATTAGTGCTGTATATTCTAAAAGCCCGTTATGATCTATGAGTTGTGCACTGGCGGTTTTGACAGCACTCCAAAATATGTTCACTTCATATTTTCTATACTCTGCTCTCGTTGCCTATGGTTACATAATGCATGTATTAGAATCTAATGAGTCCGTATAAGAAATATACTTAAGTCTATAATCTATATTAACTATATCTTCATTTAAACCACATTCTGCTGAAGCCAAATCCAGAAGGTCTAAGGCCCAAATTCTATAAGTTCATAAGCAAAACGTTAGTTTATAAGCTAATAAAAGATAAATAAGTAGTAGATTTCGGTTTAATACTTATGTGGTAAGTCAGAAAAAAATTTGAACTTCATTAAAAAAAAAGTTAACCATTATTCATTTTCGTCTTAAGATTGTAAATCGTCTAAAGACGTTTTTCAATTAAATATTTTAACATTTATATTTCTACACTCTACTAACCAAAAGAAAAAAAATATGAAGAGTAGTGTTGAGGCATATTTTGGTGTATCAGTATACTTTCAAAAAACTTGATGGGTACATAAATATGCTAGTATACTGTATAATTATTAATTATACTAATGATAGTACATCAAAGTTTTTCCTAGAGTTCTTATTCCCCAGCTCTTCCCCACCACCGAATTACACCACTGAGTGATATAATTGTGTTTCTTTTAGGAAATATATAATTTTGTCGGTGTTAGTATTATAACTAAAGTAATTATTATTAAACATTTCCTAACAGTACATGCAGCAAAGATTGTTCATTAAAAAAAATGCGTACACAAAATATAATACATATTTTGTACACAGCAAATTATGTTGTTATTCTTAAAGAACAGGCGATACTGCGATGGACGCAATTAATAACTGAATTAGATCTCTACGTAAAAATATTCAGTTTGACCTTTGTGTCATATAATAAACCTTGCATGTATTTTGTTTTATGTACAATGTGTGTATAATATAGTAATATATGATGCAACAACGTGTGATATTCTTATATATTATTTATTTTGTATTAAATTATAAATTTTAAAGTAGAGTCATTTTTTAATCTATTTTATGTAACTTTTCGGTTTTGTGTCGATCTGTAGCCTACTAACCTTCCCGAATTTTTACACATATTATAATATTTACGCATATGATATTAGGTATCTACACTTTTTAATACTTCTCTTATTCATAGGGCATGATTCTATACAAAACATCAAAAACATTTATGAATATGAAAATATTTAGTTAAACTAGTGTAAATACCAAAGTGTTAAGTATACTAGCTGGCATTTAGACTGTGACTGCTAAAGAACGAATTGCAGCGAAATCCGGAAGCGTTTAATCGAATCTGTTTCTTACTTATTACTTATTTATTATGAATATTCAAAATTCTTTGAATAATTGATCAAATATTTTCTCTCAACAATTCATTATTTCACTATTTCGTAGCTAAGATAAAAGTTATTTTTCTCCATTGTAATCCGTATTCTATTTAAGCAAATAATTATCAAAACTCTACATCCAAGTCCTACTACTATATATTTATATACATATATATATAAAATTTACGTTTTTTAAATAATAAACGTAAACCTTCTCTTATATTTTCTTGCAAATTCTTTGAACTCGAATACACATACATCATGTGAACAAAACCATATGTGTTGATAATGTCAATACACTATTATTATTATTACTATTACTTAACAAGCTGAATTACTCTGCTTCGTATGGATCAGTCTTGGCGGGGGCATTGGTTTTAACGGATTCTAGCCATGTTTGGTTACGGGAGTAAATTTTGGTTATAGATTATGATTGGTTGAAAATTCACCACGCTGAATAGTATACGGTTTAACAGCTTATGCGGTGAAATTCGCATAAACGAAAATTAATCAGCCTAAACACAACATTTTTAACAATTCCTTTCTTTCTACACGCAACTAGAGTAGGTACTAGAAGGACCACTATCTAAAATTTCAAGTGCATTCGTACCGTCGTAATTGGGTTGTAGTGATCATAAATCATGATGTGGTTACTTATGGTTATGAAAATCATGTATTTTTTACTGTATTAGCTGATCTGTGGTAACGCGGTCAGTCAGAAAAAAATCATCGGTTGTACCAGTAGCAATAACATATCCATGTTAACATGTTATAGGAATATGACCTCAGTCAGTAATTATTAGAATTAACATATTAAACAAAATAGAATATTTCCTCGGTTACCAAAAACATAAATTTAATTCGCATATCCGGTCCCAAACGCTCTTCTATTTCTCTTGTTTGTAGCTGCATTTGTTCGACGGCTCAAATTGGCCTCTTTGCGTCTTGGCATCACGCCCACAAATAAAACAAATTGAAGTACAAAATTACAAAAAAAACAAGAAACTGATATAACTTTCAGTTGTACATGGTGCTTTAGCATACCTGGCAATTCTAATGATTTCAAAAACTCTGTTGCATAATTTAAAGCTTCATTGGTTTCACTAAATGTATCGATTGATTTGTATGACACCAAGTCACCTGGCAACAACTCTTGTATCTTAAGATTTAATTCTTTGGTTACCAAGGTAACCCGTGAATCAACAAATATATTTTATTTATTAAGGGTCAAGTTGTGTTAAAGGGCCTCTCTTAACACCTAGGGGTAAAAAAAATAGCCTATGACCTATTCTCAGACCTACCAAATATACACAACAAACTTCATGAAAATCGGTCAAGCCGTTTCGGAGGAGTTCATTGACAAACACTGTGACCGGAGGATTATATATATTTTTATAGATATGTTTAGACTTAAATACTTCTTGTTGCCTATTTTTTTTTTATTTGAAAAAATATTAATAAAAATACCATTATTATTTTCGAACAATTATTTCTTGGATAATAAATACTATTACAATTTATATATATAAAAATATTAGGTTTTACTATCAATATATTGATAGTATTTTTTGACATCAAAATCTTCAACATCATCATGCAATTCTTCTTCGACATCGTCCCATAATTCTTCTTCAAAATCATCAACAATTCTCGTCCGCGGCGAACACTATTCTTAGAATCTAACTCTTCGATCAACTTTGATAGTTTTAAATTTGAATTGATCTTAGATAAACCTATAAAATTCTTTAAATTTTTTAGTATTGATAAATCGCATTGTTTTTCTATAATTTGACTGTCGCTATTATTATTGAAGGTATCTTGTGAGACCCCGAATAAAGTGGATATTGCGTCGTCAAATTAGTTCGCTTTGTTCAAGTGCGTAGAATAACTTAAAGTGGTTTGCACCAAGTGCATGTCCGTCGGATCCAAATTTCATTTGTATATGGTCAATGCATTTTAGTATACCTTGGTCGCTTTTTCGCAAGATAAAATTTCGTCAGAATTCGTTGTCCACTTGATCCTAAATTACCAAATTTATAGAATCAAGCATTTCTTAGTATTTTGAAGTAACATTATCATTAAACAATAACTATATTGTAATCACGCCAGACGATATTCCAATATTAAGTATACAAATAACCCGAAAGCTAAAATGCAAAGATCAGAAAATTATTCTTGTATTGTCTAATGCAGCAGTTGTGCACACTTAGCGCCATTTCATAGTTTATAATGTAGTTACTCGTATAAAAAGATGTTTTTAAAATTTTAAATCATCCCATTAATAAAAAAAAATAAATATTTTTTTAGGATTCAAGTTTATTAATTTCATACATTATTTCATTTTAACTGGCGTGTAAGTTCGGTAAATTGAAACGTTGTATATTTTACCAATAAGAGTAAATGTACCTATCTAAATTTAAATAAAACTGTTTTTCTTTCATTGTTATCTCGTAATCATTGGATTTGACCTCTAAATATCCTACTTTGGCTCTCCAATCTACGGGAAGAGAGCCGGTCAAGGTCATCTAGCTTTTAAAACCGGTCCGTTAAGCTGACTATTGTTTTGAAAGTATATTAGTTTTAAATTTAATAGATCTCCTAAAACAAATGATAAATAATAAAATAAAAAATCTTCTTTTCAGATATTGTTCTTAACAACTAATAATAATGCATACAATATAAAAAAAGGGCGAGACACCTAGGTCGGGTGAGACTCCACGGTAGGGTGAGTTACAGGGATGGGTGAATTACTCGTATACTGCTGAATTGGTCTTGTAATTGGAAATCAAAGTACCATTGCTTTCGAAAATGCGATTCTGAGTGAAATAGGTTGGGAGAATCAGTTTATAATGTTTAGATTTCTAGAAAAGCAAAAAGATAACTTTTTAAATAAGAATCCCTACACAAAAGATGTATTTGTGTAATTTTATTGTGTAATATCATTTTATCTAAATTTCAAATAATTATAAATAACATAAAGATTGTTTAAATCTATTAAAATTTACACCATCTCTAGAAAATAGCCATATATAAATATTTGGTTACAATTTCAAGTACCTACAATCAATGTTTTTGAACAATGAATGAAAAAAAAAATTTGTCGACAATTGGCATTTCGTAAGTTTTGCCGTTTTTTTTTGCAATTTTTTTATCAGTTTTCCACAATTATTGGAAATACCGTTGAGATATTTAAAAAATGACCTGTTTACTGCACCAACTAAATAGCATTTGGGATCGAATACCTAACTTGAAATTGTAGATAGGATAACATTTTCTAGGAAAAAAGTTGATGACATACACAAAAAATTAAAAAATAAGAGATGTATATTAAATACTTATATTGATATAATTTCGATATATCGATAAATAAATAATATATGTAAGTTTTGAGTTGCTACGGTTATTTTTTATAGCATAACAATTAACAACTAAATATCTTATATCCATGACAAATAAACAAGAGGATAGTGCAAGACGAAAACAATTGAAGTATTTTGCTTTTTTTCCTCTGTTATTCTCAATTTATCAAACAATGTTGAGAAATTCAAAAAAATAGCCTCTCCGAAGTCCAAAGTACCAACTAGCGGAAATTACCTTACAGAAAAGTTTCAGGTTTGTATACATCGGAGCCATCCTTCTGGTCGATATCGTTTACACAGACACAAAAAAAAAATACAACACACATCATGATAAAACAAATACATTCCTAATTTCACCCTGAGTTCAATAAAAAAATAGAAATAAAATTATTATTTTCCACTTCTAGTCTCATTACCTATTTAAGAAATTTCGGCCAGCGATTCCGAACCCTTTCCCACATTTAGCCCATCGTAAAAAAAGGTTGGAGACCCCTGAGGCACAAGTGCACTTGTCTACACGTACACTTGTGCCCCATTTGAGTTGGGTTTTCGACCGACTCCTGTGGTGCATATCAAACGCAAACCTATACAAAGCTATCATTATATAATATTACAAGTCAGTCAGTTGTCCAAAAATTGACCTTATCGAAATGTTCAGGAGAGTTGCCTATCCTCTTGCACAAGCCATCATTGATATCGAAAACTTACCAACAGAAATCAACTTTAAATTTATAAATTACTAGCTGACCCGACAGTCGTTGTCCTGTCTTAACTATAAATATTGAATTCGAATTGGTATAAAAAAAAAAATTTTTTTCCAAAAACATGTTTATTATTCTAAGACATTATGATACACAACATTCTAAGTTTTATTTTCTGGCGCGTATATATTTCAATTTTATAGTAAAATGCAGCTCGATAAGGGTTAATATACCTCTGTAAATATATACTTCATTCCGCGTTTCGCGTTGAACGTAAATTTAACTTGCTTTTGTACATCTTTGACTTGTATAATTGCGGGTTCTGCGACTTAAGCTCGTACGTCTAATTGCTGGCATTTTTAAAAAAAAACCATACCAAAACTTAATAAGAATATAGAATGATTTCACGTCGTAGAATTAAATTATAATTTTCCAAAATATTAGATTGTTTGCAACTGACCTCTGTGCAAAATACCAATGAATTTACTGCTGTTGTGGAAACGCAACATTTGTTTAATACAGTTATTATATAATACGCGGAGATTGCCCTTAGATTTTTGCCTTCTCCTTTGTTTTTTTCATCCGTGTTACCATGGTTACCCATAAGTATACCTGTGAACGTTTGGAATTTCCCGTTCCAGTAGATTTTCCAAAAATTTTCTTTCATATGAACCTTCTCCCGATAGTGACAAATACAACAAAAAAAGAATTACCGAACTCGGTCCAGCCGTTCACACGTGATGCGATGACCAAGGGAAATAGGGATTCATTTTTATATATAAGAGATTGCTCTCTCTCGGACCCCGATGTAATCCGGATCAAAACATCGTCGATGACGTTATTGACGTCCGAGCAAATAGCCTGCGATTCATTTCGCACTCGGTTCAACGTAGAGGAGATGGCAATTGTGTCCTCCCAGTCTACCAGTAATCCAAGTACCACCTCCAAATCAATCATCTACACGAACAAACTTTCATATGCTTTTGTCAACCATCCGACAGCTTCTAAGTCCAATGGCACGCATTGGTTTTCTTTCATATAGACTTCGAATTGGTCGATGATAATAATACAATAACAATTACGTTAGCTATTGTTGAGTGTATTGTATTGTCAACATTTGAAGTAATAATTGAAGTCGATCAACAAACAGTTTGTGTTTCGAAAATTCGAAATGATCAAATAGCACGAACTACTATCGAAAAGTTTCAAATTAAACTATAGGGTTCAATGTTGACGGTATTCATTACCAAATAATTGGAATACACGTAAATAATCCCTTAACGACGGTATAACGACATTGTTATACTATTTAAAATTAAAAATATTTAAATATAAAATAAATTAGCATTTTTCCTTGAACGTAAAATAGCTTAATCATTAAAGTATAAAAAATAACAAAAAAAAAACGATTTTATGATCGTGATCGAATTAAACACTGCATATTGCAATGTTGCTAACCTATTTATTGCGTTCAGCTTACTAGTACAACTGTTTTCAATAAAAAAAAAGAAAAACTTGTGACGAATTAGTATTCAATTTTTTTGTTCGACAAAAATTATTTAATCGCAATTTTACGGAACAAAAAACTAAGACCACTTGGCAATTTAAAATATCAATAAATTGCGCAAGAAAAATTTATTGAAAATTCTACCGTCTCTAAATAGTAGTAATATACGTACTTGGTGAAAATGTCAAGTCTTAATGATTTTTTTTTTAGATTTTCATCCTATAAATTACTTAGACACTAATTTTTTAATACGATTAAACGACTGAGTGACAATTAGCTGCAAGATGGTGGTGGTCAGAATAGGAATTATGAATCTTACCAGAAATGAGTTATGACTTGCCGGTCGCAACAGTATGCCGTTTCTGAATCTACTGATTACGAATAAACTAAATGATTGTAAAATATAACTACTTTTTCTTTGAATAGTTGAATGGAAAAATATGTCAAATGCAAGTACGCAACTCAATTTTTATTAGATAATAAAGGTGAACCATATATAAGAATGTCCAATTTTCAAAAACCAATAATAACCCTATCCATAAGGTACTTAGTATACAGTCGCTGCTAATTATATTCCCCATACTTTGACTGCAATGACTTAATCGGGAGCGTGAATCAATTTTTAAATTCTATTTTCACATAATAATATACATTTATGATTTATCACAATATCACATATGATATAATATGATAAATATCGATTAATACTAATAGCGTTCGGCGTTCCCCAAGCTTGGGTAAAATACTTTTTAAAAGTATTTCGAATATATATTCCGAATACTTAAAAAAATTATTCAGAATATGTATTCAAATACTTAATGATAGTAATGTTCCCAAGTATTCGGAATACTTCACAAAAAGTATTCCAAATATTTTTGGAATACTTTTTTTAGTAGATTTAGATTTCAATAACAAAAATATCTTTCCTTTTCAGTTCAGTGTTTATAAATGAACATTATAATGATTTCGATAATACATACCTATCGGAATATCCATTAGTTATAAATTATATTCAAATTAAAATAATTAATAAATAATATGTAATAATCAGTAATATTCTATATTAGTACACGAGTATACCTATATAAGATCTCATATCACCAACTACTGTACCCATAAATATATTATAAATTGTAATACAATAATATCAATGAATATAAGACTTGTAAACCGTTTATTTCATCAACATATTTTATAAATTTAAAAAAATAAAATAAATAAAAATCACATAAATTATATCAAAATATCACACCTACAAAATTATACACCTTAACACCTACATATGATAATGGCTGAATTTATGCATAGTTTGTTGATAAAATATATTTACATATAATAGCCAATAGGCACCCACCCATTCGTTTATTACTTATTACAGGGAATCCCGAATTCATTATAATATCTTATCGTTTTCGCGTGGCTCGTTGCTACGAAGTTGGAAAATAACATTATTGTTCCACTAAAAATAGTAGAAAACAAAATAATATAAATACTATATATAATATATAGTACTATAAAATATTTTGCATAGAAATATACATTTTATCACTGATTTTAGAATAAACGACTTGACCGGCTAGGCCCAGGCCTGCCCGATTTTCATTTGATTGGTTAGGTATTTTTTCTATCACGTGTTAAGTTTATACTTTAAACTAAACAATACTATATTTTTATAATAAAATACTTCAGATATGTGTCATAACTCGTAAGTGAAGGTGATATAACCATATCTTGAAAATATACATCAGACATTTTGTAGATAGAAAATCCAACAGTAGGTACACTACCCAAATGCTAGGTATATCTTCCCCGTGTATACGTGCGCGTAGTAGTTATCTACCTACCGAACAGAACAAATAGGGTCTATATCCATAGGCGGTACTACAGGGGTGACGTGACATAGTATGCAGCTGCCCTCCCTGGGAATTCTCACTCCCATATAAATTTAAAATATTGGTGGTGCCCAATCGTCCCTTTCATTAAATCTGTTATTATTATTATTATTGTTATTATGTATTATGTTTTAATCTATGAGTAATGTTACTAGCCTTTTAATTTAACTCAAATTGTATTTTATTCTTTTCACTTAACGCGCCTTTGTTCGGGCGCTTTGCAGCTTCTCGATATTTTTAAGGCATCTCTTACTCGATTCATTCAACGTTGACATGGCCTTCCCATGGGTCTCTTTTTATTTGGCTCGTTAATGAGAGACTGTATAATCAATCTACCTATTTAACTCAAATAGTGTGTATAATTTCCAGAGATGGATTTAAGAGGACAAGGTACAATCACCACCTCCATGCAGGGGCATAGCCAGTAGGTAGGCCTGGTAGGCCCGGGCCTACCCAGATTTTCTCTAAAAAGAAAAATAAGTATTTCAACAATGAGAAGAATGAAGACATACCTCAGGTCAACTATAAAAATTCCTAGGCTAAACGATTTGACGTTAATTTCCATAGAAAGTGAGTAATTTATTGATAATCCATCGGCTGTTGTTGATGAGTTTGCTATCATAAAGGAAAGAAGATAGAATTTTGACTTTGAAAATATGTTATAAATGAAAAATACATTTATAGATGTTGTAAGTTGTGAGTATAGTAATTAATAATTGTAAAAAAGTTATCTTGTAAGATTCTCTCTGATCGCTCTTTTAAAATTTGCTATGGAACTGCCACGTCTGAAATAGCAAGTATAAATGCTGGAGTTCCTCAAGGTGGCATTTTATCTCCATTACTCCATTACTCTACAATATCTTTGTATCTGACCAACCCACGTCTCCAAACACCTCAGTCGCGGACTACGCGGATGATAAAGTGATTATCTCGATTAACGATGACCCATACTTGGCCTCCGCTTATTTACAAACCCATCTAGGCATGATGGAAAGATGGCACACCAAATGGAAATTTAAAGTAAATCAAAATAAATCAGTACACACTACTTTTACACTAAGACAAGCACCTTGCCCAAGGGTACTACATTATGGCATCCCTATTCCTTCATCACATTCAGTAAAATACCTTGGTCTAACCCTCGATCAACGCTTAACCTGGGCTCAACACATACGTGAAAAAAGACTATCCCTAAACAATCGGCTACGTATGCTTAAGAATTTAATTGGTAACAAAGCCACCCCGATTAATATCAAACTTCTCTTGTATAAAACCTTATTAAAACCCATTTGGACATACGGATTGCAGCTATGGGGAAATGCTAAAAATTCAAACCTGAATAAGATTCAAGCTTTCCAAAATATGACCTTAAGAAAATTATTTAACGCACCTCCATACATATCAAACCATACCCTACATGTAGATTGTAACTTAAATACTATTCATGACGAAGCTAAACGTTTTTATAAAAAATTTCATAACTGTCTATCCTTTCATTCAAATCCACTCATTAAAAACTTATCATCCCTCACAATCCCAGGTAGCCCTCCAAGGCGACTTAAACGTAAATGGTGCAGAGATTTATTACTTTAAATAATTCATATAAGTTATAACTAAATATATAATATATAATATATATATAAATACTAACATATAACTAAACTCGCATTTATTTAACCAAGACGAAAGTGTCATCAGTGGGTGGCTTCTTTCCTCAAACTTAAGTATCACCCTATTTGTTCTCTCCCTATCGCACATATACTTATTATGTCTACGATATAGATTGTATATTTTCTTCTAAAAATAAAAAAAAAAAAATCTTGTAAGACACTCTTGTATTCAGATAAATAAAAATTGCAAACTAATTAATAAAAATAATCATTGATAACTTTGAAATCAATAGAGGCCAATACAAAATTGGGATTAGTCCCCACTTCCGTCTAACAGTGGAAGGTTTATGTGGGCCTACCCCCCAAAAAAATTATAGCTACGCCCCTGCCACCATGGGTTTAAATGGTTAAATTAAATATTTGCCTTATAAATTCTGCCTATGTTACCTTCATGTTGTTTTTATAGCAGTTTACTTATCGATACAAACTTCAATTGTGTCATCATTGTAGGAGTTTACTGGATGGTGGACAAATTATAGAGTATATTACTTGTTTAACACACCTATAGGAACTTCGATAGTTAGATTTATAGTTTAAACACGTCTTTACTATTTTGAACATTTAAACTTTTATAATTGTTTAAGAAAATATTTCATTGATATTTTGACAAAACTACTAAGAAAAGTTTAAATATAACAAAATATGTACCTACTTATCTAAATTGTATATTATTGTTTTGGAAATAATTTTAAGAATAAAAAGAAGATAATAATAGATGATTTAAATCACAGAAACATTTTTTTTTTTATTGTTTAAAATCATTTTTAGGGCATCTTTTAAGGCATTTTCTTAACCTTTTTTTTAGCGCATTAAATCGTATTTATTTAAGAAAGGTATATTTCTAGTTTTTAGGGGCATTTAAAGTCTGCACCTTAATAAGATAGGGAGTACCCAGCCTAGATTTTGATTTTCTTTCCAAAACTTATTAATAATTTGGACATACCATTTATAAGTGATACCTTATTGTCTGATACCACCTATATTAAATAATAAAATTCCTTTAATAACAAGTACATACTTCTTAGTTCTTACAATAGGAAAAATTAAAAAAGTTGTAAATTGACTATCATACATTTGAGAACAATTTTTTTACAGTCTGAGTGGCATGGCTCAGCAAAAAAGCAGCTGTGCTTAATTACACTGAATTGAATCCGGTCGGCAACACCGTCCAGAAAGAAGCCACCACCACCCCTACATTTACAACCTACTCTTCCAAAAACACGAGTTTGACTCACAAAAGTATCTACACCATGCCCAACCACAGCTAATGGCCATAGTTGTCGAAGCTTAAAATTACAAAAAAATTAAAAATAATAATAACATATTGGATTTGAATCATACTTTATTCATTGTTTTTTTTCTATTTTACAACAATAATTATAATTTATAATCAATACATTTAAATATGTAAATTATTTTTGAGTAATAATATAATGATCACTTATTTAATATCTAACCATGAACCCATAAAAGTTATTTTATTAAAAATCAACAATTATAGATTATAAGAACAAATTTGATTCTAATACAGTTCAAGTTATACTTACCTAAAAGTAATATAATGAAATAATACAGTTTAGGTACATTAAACATAATAATTATAATAAATAAAGATTAAAATATAATAATTTGGTTAGTTTGTAATTAACTGTATTGACAACTTATACTTATAAAAATACTTATAAACCCAACAATGATAAAATAATTTTTACATTGTGGTAGTAGAGTGAAAAAAATACATAAAGTACTAGATTTTCAGAATAATAGCTCGATTTTCAAGATATCAATAAACAAAATAGATAATCATATTAGAAGAATGGAACAACAATACAATAATCTTTGCAACAGAAGAAAAATGATATAAGTGCAAGTAAGTTCAAAGTTTAATCTTAAAAGTGTAGGTAAATAGTTAAACAAATAAGATCTTAAACATACACCATTTTAAAAGAGATCAAACACCAACAAAATCTGTCGAGAATAGTTGAAAGATAATGTAAATAAAATATAATTAAGACCACCACATAAATTTACATATTGATTATTATTATATATATTTTAAAAGTTTAAAACATTTCAGAGAAATATATTTATAATTATCTAAAAAGGTAATGAATACAAGCATAAGAATACATAGGTGAATATATTATATTAATACTTTTATAACATTTATGATACTAATAACACAATAATTGAATAAACAATAAAAATAAATATTTTGTTGATTATTTAGTTGGGTAATATTTTAGTTAATAATTTTACTAATAAAATGATCATTTAATAATTTTAAAATAAAATAAAAACATTTAATATTATTTTTCCAATACCTAATATTGATATAATTGTAAACTATATCGATAAAATATGATAATAAATAAAATAAAACATAATAGAGTTTAATTTACTAAATAATCCAAACTAAAAATTTGTTAACAATAAAATAAAAGGTAAACGATAAATAATATCAGTACATATTCTTTTGTCTTAATAAAAGTTTTAATTGATTAAAAACAAAAGATTTTTGAAAAAAACTTTGAATACGTCTTTTCAATATTTTGTAATTGATCACAGAATAAACAGTTTTTAATGATAACAAGTAAACAAGAATCATTTGTTATTAATTCAGTCATAGTTGCTTGTGTTACTGTTGAAAAATATTCACACAAATATTGTAACAATTGAAATAATATTAACAAAGTAATTGTTACAGTTCTTTTATAAAATGGTTATAGACATTTAACCTATACTAATAACATAAGAAATGATCTTTTAAAACATCACAGCAATGTAGATCTTAATTAATCAAATATTTCTAAAATCACGTTCTTTTATATTTTATATATATTTAAATAGACACATTTCAACAACAATATTACTTTTAACAATATTAACAACTCTTTGATGGTCCGTTCTAGTCACGGCCAGTTCTAATTGCCTAAACACTATAATGTTGTACATATTTTAACAGATGTTATCACAGTCTAATCAGTAAAATGTGCTTTTTCAGTTGCACTCATCGTATAAGTAGAACCACATACTTAGTTATACAGTTTGAGGTAGGAACACTTTTGCTATTATAATACAAAACAAATTTGTTTTATTGTTATTCAAAACAAATGTTTTACTTTAAAGCAATTAGATTGATCATTGCATAAAAAATTGATCTTGATGATTTATTATTACATTTATTAAGTAAACATTTAACTGAAAATTGGTGAATACTAAAAGAAATATAATGATTGTTTCATTAAAATTTGTTACTTTCAAATAAATGATGAGATAGAAAAATAAAGGAAATAGTATATAAAACTATTATTGAACAAAATAATTAATAAACAAAGTAAATTAAAAATGTACTATGGTAACTCTCAACAATTTTTTAGTTTTTTTTTTAAAAAAAAAATTATGAATTAAAATTATTTTTAATTTTTATACTTAAACAAACCAAAAATACAGTATGAAATTTAAATGAAAAATTTTACGCATCATAAATGAATGTAAAAAAAATATATGTATAAGTACAAATTTTTAAATACTCCACTTATCAGGTATTTAACTTCAAATGAATAATGAAATTATTATTTAGCTCTTATCATTTTAAAAATACCCTCAGTTTAAATAAACAAATAAATAAATAAAAATCTCACGAAAATAATGTTGATAAAGCCATTAACAAGGTCAATAAATAGTTACTAATTGAATGAAAGCAGTTATGAATGTTTAACATAAACTACCTATCCATTAAAAAAAAATCAATATATGAAGCATGACTAGATTGAAAGATAATTATGAAATTATATTGTCATGCAAACGTACAACTCTAAATTAATCCTTTTATTAAATATGTGGGGTAAAGCATTGAGTTATTTTTACCTAATTTATATCTGAGTTTTGAGGATAGAGCTATTTAAAAAAAAAATGAAGAATTATAAATTTGAATCATAACCCTTCACGTGAAAAGGCTATCAATATCAGTAATGTTTACTTATATAACTTTAAAAAAACATAGTTCATTATATATTGAGGTTTAGTAACACAATATACTTACAGGATTATTTTTAGAATGTATATCTCATTTTTAAGATAGCGTTATTGCATAATAAAATTTGCTTATTTATTAATTTATTTTGTTATTAAAATATATATAATATATATAAATATATTATGGTTTTTCAATTCTACTCAAAATTTGGAACTATAGCATTGTTTGTTAATTACGACAAATATAATGTACTATGTAAATTTAATACAGATATTTTGTATCTTATCTTGGTAAATTGTAATTAGTAATCTGATTTCATAGTTAAATCCTTTGAAATACAATTTACTATATAATTTGAATGACTTACAAGTAAATTATTCATATTTATAGGTTTCCAATTTGTATTCATCCAACTTGATACATCCTAAAATACAAATTATTGTAATATCAATAAACAGGTTATAACTAAATCCTTCATTTTATTCAGAATGTAAAAAAAAAATATTATTTGAAAACTAATAAAAGTTTAGCTAATATTTTAATTTTAATAAACTTACTGTTACTATTTCATCATAAATGATGCTTCTCGGTTGTTTAAAACAAATATCTTCTTCTAGTAATTCATATACTTTTAAACTGGAACCTCTCAGTCTTGCTATGCCACTTACATCTACCGGCTCAATTAAGTACCCTAAAAATGTATATATTTTTTATTTATTAAATTCAAATAAATAAATCCTAATAAGAATAATTTACAATATATATGAAACATCAAAAAATATTTTGTTTAACATAAATAAACGTAGGTTTTAAACTAATAACTATTACTATTGATTTAGCCCAATGCCATTGATTACAGAATATACTATTCTATAATTCTTTGAAATACATTCTACATTTCAATTATATTATTCATGGTTTAATTAATATATTTATACAATTTACCGAGTAAAACAAGTTCTGCTAGTTTTCTGCAAACCCATGATAATATTATAAGTGGATTAGTATCTTCACCAACAGATGGATCATATTGCCGTCTTTTAATTAAAGAAGCTGGATTCATTGGCTGCTCATCAACCCAAATCAATGATTGTAATGTACTTCTATAGTCTAATAACTTATGTAATACTCGTAAATTCATCTATGGAATTTATAAAAGATAATTCAATTTAATATATTAAAATGTAAAATCAATATAACAATTCTATAAAAATAAACTGTTAAAATAATGTAATAAAACGTACCATTTTACAAAACAGGACTTTTAGATGAGTTAAAGGCATCGATGGGCAAAGTAATTTAGTGTGAAGATTTTTAGCAACAGTATGACAGTTAATAATTGTCAACCTCAGTTCAAGTTTAGGGCTATTAAAAATAATAAGTATACAATTTTAAATAATGAAACTTAATATTTATTGTAAAACTTAATTAACATAGCTAATAAGGTTATGTCTTTAAATACAGTTGGACAGTAGTAATTACTTACCAGTATTTTTTAACATCAACCCAAATGTCATCACTTATTTCTATATCCAACTCTTTATGAACATGTAAAACTAAGATTTCTAATTGAGGCATTGAACATAGGGCTGGAAGCAGTTTGCACGTGTTGGAATTAAGATCTAAACTTAATTTCTAAAAAAAAATGTTAACAATTAATCACTAAAACTTGTCAGCATAAAAATAAACTACCTTTAAATTAGTTAGCGATGACATGCTATTAAAAGTAGAATTGAAACATGTTGTTTTGCTTTCTTCGGTAAAAATTGATGGTCCCAATCCAGCCAGTTCTAAACGCTGTAAGCTATGATAACTATACTTGGCTAGCATATGAATCAATGCATTCCAGTAGTAAAACATAAAATATCCAAAACTAAATCCTTCAATATTTCCTTTCTGTACAACATTCAATATAGCAAATTCAAAATAATTTTGAATTGACCACCTATATGTGCATAGCTGAATAGAACTATCCTGAAATCTAATTGAATGGAATATTAGAAAACATATAACCTTAGTACTTATTATTATTCCACTAATTTTATTCAATATGGACACTTACTTTTCATTTTTAGATATTTCGCAATGACCAAATTTGATATCAACGTTCTTCAACAGTTGGTTATCCATCAATGCCTTTACAACTGTTGAAGCCAACTCAAAGCATTGCGTGCTACGAGAATCAAATGTAAGGTGAAAATCGCGCACCAGTGTGACTAAATTCTTGTTGGTATGCTTCACTTTAGATTTGACTTCAGCGAATGAATTTCCAGTTAATGATATGTCGAGATCTAAGCTATGCCAAAAGAGTGGATGGTAAAGAGCGGTTCTCCAATGTTTGCAGGTGGACGAAGCTGAAACTCTAGACTCGGGCGACAGATACGTGAACACCTGGTGGAGGGCCAAGCTTGGCAGAGCGTTCCAGTTGAAGGTTTCCATTTTGGTAAATAATAATGATCTGTTGTACGATTTACAGACATTTGATTAGTTGCATTTTCAATTTAGAGTCGGGAATAGTTTTAGTCAAACAGTTACGATAGCAATAATAATAAATAATAATACTTCGCCCCGGAGGCAGGTAAAAGTTAAAAATGGAGTTTGGTATTGATTTCTTTCATATCAATCAAACAAGTTGTTCGGACTTTCGGTTCAAAAAACATTTTCAGTTTTGACAAGAGCAGAGTAAAGCGAACATTATTACAAATTTACAAACACAGATACAGCCGTCAGCCGATACGGTAGCGATCAGCAGGTGTAATGTGTAAATATTGTCGTCGATTGCAAGCAAACCATATGACTATCAGTGTGCTCGAGTTACGGACGGAAAATATCGGGAACATGACGTCCGGTAAAATCGTGGACTTATTTAGAAATAATCACATAATACACCACAATTCGGTACAGCAGTTAAGTAAAAATGTACAATCAGTAGGGTATTTTCAATTCTTTCTGGTGGGTGGAGGGTTAACCTTTTTATAAAAAGTAAGTTTATAACATTGTCGTTATACCTATGATTAATGAATTAATAATTATATTATTCAATTCAATTAAAAAAAAAAAAAAAAAACATTCATGTCTTATTGCTATTGTTATAATATATTTATAAATATTAACGAAGAATTTGTGTTAAATGTTTTTATTTATAACAAAAAATGGTATAAAATGCTTCGACGACAAACGCATAAAGTTCTGTAAAATCGTTTATCGCGTTCTGCATAATGTTTTTTAAATAAAATATTTAAATATGATATCCAAAAATAAATAGGAATTTCACTGATACATTGATAAAATTATAATCGAGGATCAAAGCTCGAAATGTTCATGAATTATAATAATGTTCTCTTGTTCCTATTGTATTTCAGGAATAAACAATTTGCATAGACGTGCCAAACACAAAATATTTAAAATAAACTATCTAAATACCTAATTATTGTTTAAATACATTTCGCACGTTCTTTATTGATAGATAGTATTAGGCACCTACACATATATATTACATACGTATGTATAGTGAAATCATTAAATGCTGATAATTTGTAGTGCAGAAATGGTACTTGTATTCAATCATCAAAACGAATACTATGACAGAAATGATTAACATTTTTTTATAATAAATAATATTGTACCTGTATAATAATACTATAAATTATAATCTATAATGCATACGAAGGTTAGACTATTGTATTGTAACACTTTACAACTATACCTACAATAATAAATAATAATATATCAATATGTCCTATTCTGGATCGAGGATTCTATAATCGACAACTATTTACGAATAACAAGTAATTTTATCTTATTGTCATATTTGTGTAGGTGTAGGTAAATACTACGTGCATTTTGTATGGCCGTATAGGTACCTAGTGTCCTAGTGGCTACTGGCTAGTACCTACACGATTAAACAATGAAATACTAGATTATATAAACATATGCTTTTATCCTTTCTTCAAAGGTCATCGTCGGCAAAAACTTTATACATCACGTGATATAATTATTGTATTTTATTAACCTCTCATACCGATTAAGTTTGACAATTGGAAATTGGAATCATATGACATCATAGTAATAACTATAAATTATAACTGTAATATTTGATATTGTGTGATAGTTGATGGTTGTGTAGTCACTAGCCTGTATAGCATGATAAATGGAATAAACGCGCGGTGTGGATATGAATAATATTAGTGAACAATATTACTATGGTAATATATATAAACTGATAACTAATAATGTGGGTACAGTAATATGATGAAGAAACAATATTGAGTATCGAGTAGGTAGTTTTCCTGGCTTAAAGTCCACCGTGAAGTTCCTCCCGGTTATTATATTAAAATTAAAGAAAAGTACTAGAATAGTACATGAAAATTGTAAATATATATTATCTGTTTGGATCTTTCGATACATTACATTTTTTTCTAAAACTTAATTTTACAGCGGAGCATAATGCTGATCGCACGTTTATTTCAGATAAACAGTTTCACAAAAATAAAATGTTGGTAGGTACCATTAAAACCAAAATTTCCAATAAAAACATTAGATTCCTTTTATTTAAATTCAAATTTTGAATACGGAAAAAGATAATTTTCGAATCTACGAAAGAATGAAATTGTTACAGGTCAATGGCATCTATAAGAATACAATTAATAATTAGATAAAATATTTTGCGGTCAAGGCCGTAACTGGAAATTAATTTCGGAGGGGGGGGGGGTTGTAAGCCAAAAATGTGTGTTTTAATTGTATTATAATATTGTGTAGGTAATTAAAGTTTATAACGTAGAGTCGTAGACCATAGCTGTCATTCGTATATGCTATATGCACGTATATAATATATCAATGGTTTATCGATTATTCTAGACTGAAATAGTTATTTTACTACTACATAAAATAACGCAAAAAATTTCGGGGGGGGGGGTTGAACCCCCAAAACCCCCCACCAGGTACGGCAGTGTTTGCGGTCATATATTAAATGTACATTTTTATTCAACGGACCTCTAAATAATACATAATTAGTTATATGATATAATGTGACTTCATATAAATATTAATAACTTTATTGAGAAAACTGTAATTGAATAATTACTTACCCGTATGTATATAATTGTACAAATGTATATTAGACTTTGAGTTTGAATGTTTCTTAGATATTCACTATGAGCCTATGCTTACTAATAAGTAGCTAATAAGAAAAAAAATAAAAAAAATTATAAGCATATTACTTCATTTGTATTAAAAAAACAACTAATATACGACTGTTAACATTTACTGATACATAGTTTAGATACATATTAATAAACGTTCATTTTATTTTTAGTTACGATTTCAGTGTACATCTGATTGGCAGTACTACAGGAAAGCGAATGAACATTGTAATAATAATTTGTTTATTAAATATTATCAATAGTTTATAAACAGACTTTCCACTTATTACATTTTATCGTCGACTGTTAAATGTATCACCATTACGGCATTACGGCATTATATAATTTACGTTATTTTAATGTTTTAAATATTGTCAGCAATAACATAATTTTAACTTTGTTTAAATGTTATCCATTAGAGAAAAAAACTGAAATTCTCGATAATGTGTGTCATTGTATAAATGGTTTATTTTTAAATCACTAGATTTTACCAACTTCCAATGCCATAACATACTAATTATTAGTAATTAGTAATAGCTTAATGTTACACTATATTAGTACGTCAACGTTATAATTGCTATTTGGTACATACCGAATTTTATAATATATTATTTACGAGTACGCACTGCGCAGACCGTATAACAAACGCAGCACCACGAACAAAAATAGTATATGAACACGCAGCTAGACATTTGGAGTTGATTAAAAATGTTTAGATAAATAATTGTGAATGATATGCTTTGGAGTGTTAAAATAACAACAGTGTAAATACTAACTAGAATTGTATACATATTATAAACTTAACACTAGACGTTTTTTCTCAAAACAACATTAAGTATTGAAGTAAAATTAAGCTCTGAATAGATGTCGAATAGTTGAATATTAAATTAGCCGCTAGTTTACAGTTAAATAACATCAGTTTATTCTTGTAGTAATTACATTAGGTTTTTATACTTTTTGCACGCGTAAAAATACACATGTTACAGTACAAACCCAATAGTAGCCGATTCCGATTACTGGTTTGGGTTTCGGGGGAAGGCGACGAACGAACAGAATACGATCTATAACCGTTATAAAGTTATAACCGCATATAATTCATGCATACAATATATTTTTTTTATATGTATTCTAGTAACGATCTTCATTCTTCACCCGTCACCGGGTCGCGGCGCGTTCGTTCTCTCGCTGACAACAATTTTTTCCAGCCTTACAATAAGTAGTTGTAAGAACACCTTCGGTAGTCATTTTAACATCTAAACAAACTTCAAAACAAGATGTCTGTAACAACTAACAATATCCAGTATTTAATCAACACACGTATAAAAGTTGGGATTTTGCAGTACTGCGCTTATCTTCAAGGCAACTGATGTTGTTGTATTAACCACTAATCGATATGTATCTTAATTACTATCACCATGGCAACGAATAGTTATTATTTTCACCATTTCATTATTGTGAAATCAACACCAAGTGCTGAAGTGCCTCTCAGCTCAAAAGCAATACACAAATTTGTATAACATTGACACCAACGCGTGTTAAATCAACACCAGATTTCTAACTGTGGCACATGCATGTCGTAGTAACACGTGGTAGAAAATGACTTAATGAGTTAATGCAGTGCAAATTGAATTACATTGGTATAATAAACGAAATTGAATTCAGTCGTGAATTGTGAATATATAAAATATATTATGACAACGGTGGGTGCCTATATATGAAAAAAAAACAATTCGTAATAGCGATTTCGTTAGAGAAAAATATTTTATCTATACCATATATAAAATTGTAAGGGTTTTTCTTCGACCGCGCTAACCAAGAAAACTACTGGACCGATTTGGCTGAAATTTTTTTTGGCTGAAACCTGACACTTTGCTGAAGGTTTTAGTAACACTTTTGTCAGTAAAAAAAGTTCATAAAAGTTTTTATACGCATTTTTCCACACATAGTGTTTTATCTAATTTTTTTTTATTGATCTTTATAACAACCCGGCAACTGTTGCCATTAGTTACAAATTACAATTGGTAATAACAATTATTTACAAGTATGTATATTTATATGTCAGTATATCTATTTTTATTATGTGTTTGTATACCTACATTGTTAATCGCTATTATCTAGCATTAATAGCACATAGCTCACCGCACGTGGCATCACGGGCTCAGTCTGAGCTTGGTAGGCGTCGAATGTGGTTATTTGCTATACGCCCATTACGAGCATAATTTGTGCTTAGTTTTTTCACCTACTTTTTGATTATTCTTATAAAGGTATATTGGGCAGGCTAATACAGTTAAATTTCGGGTAAGTGGCCAATTCATCATCATGCCGAGAGCGCCAAGAGCACGCATTGGCAGAAAAACTGCCAATGCAACTCGAATGTATAACAGAAGGCAAAAAGATAATTCACCAGAACGTTCTCAAACACTTGCACAGGACCAACGTAACGCTTTAAGTATGAAATCAGCGTTTAATTATCAATCCGAGATTGATTATTTAAATATTAAAGCGCTTCAAATTGGACGAATGACTATATTATGTCCTAAGTGCCATGCAAAAAAATGGAAAGATGAAACCCATGGACTTTGCTGCGCTGACGGTAAAGTTGTTTTACACTAATTTGAGGATCTTCCAGACCTAATTAAAAGTTTAATTGATAATTCTCACCCTCTATCAAAACATTTCTTTGATAATTCTAGACGGTATAACACTCTGTTTCAAATGACATCGTTTGGAGCAAACGAAATAAGTGAAGGGAACTTCATGCACTCTTTTAAAATTCAGGGTCAAGTGCATCATTTAATAGGTAGTTTATTACCCGAAATTGGAAATAATGCTAAATTTTTACAAATATATTTTATGTCAGAGTCGGATCAAATATCTATTCGAACAAATATGATTCCAAATTTAAAAAGAGGTCTCATTGAATCATTGCAAACAGTTTTGCGTGAAAATAATCACCTCATACAGAGCTTTAGATCTAATCTGGAGTCGAGGTCTTTTGATGAGTTGCAAAACTTTAAGTTAATTATTCATGCTGACAGAGTTCCTCAAGATGAACACAGAGGTCAATATAATGCACCTACCATCGATGAAGTAGCTGTATTATTAGTTAATGAAGATAAAGGTCCCAGAGATATAGTTCTGCATGGTCGGAGTGGACACTTGAGTCGAGTTTCCGAATTGAATAGATCTTATGATGCACTGCAATATCCATTGATGTATACTAGAGGCGAAGACGGTTATCACATTAATATATTACAGGAAAATAACCAAAATCGAACCAAAACTGTATCCTGCATGCAATTTTATTCTTATAGGTTTATGGTTAGAGAAACAAGTCTAAATCATCTACATTATTACAAAACATTATTCAGCCAATTCGCCGTAGATATGATGGCAAAAATGATTTCTGAAAGACTACACTTTATTCGTAACCATCAAAAACAACTACGTGCGGATGATTATGTTCACCTCCGAGATGCTGTTAACAATGATGCAAATATTAATGCTAATAACGTGGGGCAACAAGTAATTCTTCCCTCCTCTTTTACTGGCTCCCCACGTTACATGCATGAAAAAAATCAGGATGCCATGACTTATGTTCGTAAATTTGGCCGTCCAGATTTATTTATTACTTTTACATGCAACCCGGAATGGCCGGAAATAAAAAATGAATTATTTCAAGACCAAAAGTCGTTTGATAGACACGATATAATCTCTAGAGTTTTTCATCTCAAACTAAAAAAGTTTATGCATGTATTAAAAAATAAATATATTTTCGGAGATGTAAATTGTTAAGTTTACAGTGTTGAATGGCAAAAACGAGGTTTGCCACACTGCCACATTCTTTTGTGGTTACAAACGAAAATTCAGCCAGATGAAATTGATAAAATTATTTCTGCCGAGATACCAAACAAAGACAGAGATCCTATACTTTATGAAATAGTATGCAAGAATATGATTCATGGCCCATGCGGCGAGTTAAATATTAGATCGCCATGTATGAATAATGGAATATGTAGTAAGAAATACCCTCACAAATTGGTCAAGGATACTCAAACTGGAGATGATGGTTATCCGACTTACCGACGGAGATCACCAGATAATGGAGGTTATACTGCAATATTAAAAGTTCGTGGTCAAACAGAAATCGTGGTTGACAACCGTTGGGTTGTACCGTATTGTCCAGTGCTATCTAGGTGCTTTAATGCGCATATTAACGTAGAATACTGTCATTCGGTTAAAGCGATAAAATACATATGTAAATATATTAATAAAGGATCAGATAGAGCTACTTTTTCTGTTAATCGTGAAAACGATGAGATTACAAATTATTTGAATGGTCGATACATATGTACTTCTGAAGCGTTTTGGAGAATTTTCAATTTTGAAACCCATGATAGAGATCCGACAGTTCAGCACTTGGCTGTTCATCTAGAAAATGGACAGCGTGTTTTCTTTAATGCTAATAATCTTCATCAAGTTATTGAAAATCCAAGAAAAACGACACTAACTGCATTTTTTGAACTGTGTTCACATGATGATTTTGCGAAAACACTGTTCTATCATGAAGTTCCTTCTTATTACACCTGGGATAATAGCAGAGGCTGGTTAAAGAGAAGACGGGGAAAAGATGTTCCAGGTTGGCCAGGAATAAAAATGGACACTGCCATTGGTAGAATTTACACGATTCACCCAAATCAAAGTGAGTGCTTCCATTTAAGATTGTTACTAAATTATGTACAAGGTCCTACTTCATTTGAAAGCTTGAAGGCCTTTGATGGAGTCATTCACGCGACTTTTAAAGCAAACTGTTTTGCTCTTGGGCTTTTAGAAAATGACGAGCAATGGAAAAATACTCTAGCGGAGGCAACTCTTTCAGAAAGTCCTTCAAAATTAAGAGAATTATTCGCAATAATTATAGTTTTCTGCCAACCGTCTGAACCTCAATCTTTGTGGTAACAGTTCAGAAATGATTTTTGTGAAGATATTCTTCATGCAGAGCGCACTCGATTAAATGACTTGCAATTTACTTTTTCTGATGAAATAATTAATAGAGGTTTGATTGAAATAGAAGATAAAGTTGTTTGTCTGTCTGAAAAATATTTAACTGAATTTGGAATGAACTCACCTGTTCGAAATGAAAATGCATCTGATCCTTTTGAATTCTCAATTTTGCGTTCTTACGATAATAACCGATTACAAGAATTTGTAGAAATCAATTTACCAAAATTAGTAAATGATCAAAAATATGCTTTTAATGTTATTACAGAAAGCGTAATGAATCATCAAGGAAGAGTTTTTTTTTTAGATGCTCCGGGTGGTACAGGAAAAACATTCCTAATTAATTTGTTGTTGGCTCAAATTAGATCCTCAGGTAAAGTTGCATTAGCAGTAGCTTCATCTGGTATAGCAGCAACTCTCCTTAGTGGCGGCAGAACTGCTCACTCGACTTTCAAGTTACCGTTAAATGTATTATTTGATACAGAATACGTTTGTCCGATTCGTAAAAATGGCCCTCTTGGAAAAATTCTTCAAGAAACCTCATTCGTTGTGTGGGATGAGTGTACAATGAGTCACAGATCACATATCGAAGCAATTGATCGAACATTGAAAGATCTTAGGTGTAATAATAAGTTTATGGGTGGCATAACATTTGTTTTCGCTGGTGATTTCCGTCAAACCTTACCAGTAATCCCTAAAGGTACTCGAGCTGATGTCGTTAATGCTTGCTTAAAATCTTCCCCTATATGGAACTATGTTGAAAAACTTTATTTGCGAACAAACATGAGAGTTTATTTATGCGGAGGGGACGATATTTTTTCAGCACAGTTGTTGAAAATTGGAAATGGAACTTTAGAAAATGAAAATGGTTACATTTCTGTCAATCACACGATTGGACGGGTGGTCAATAACGTGGAAGAGTTGATTTCTACAGTTAATCCTGACATTTTTAATCTGTCCAATAAATCTTATCAGTGGTTATGTGAAAGAGCTATTATCTCTCCAAGAAATGTAACAGCAGAAGAAATTAATGATATCATCCTTCTAAAATTCGATGGACACTCACGTGAATATCTATCTATTGATACAGTTACATCAACAGATGATGCTATTCATTATCCACAAGAATTTCTCAATTCTCTTTCTCCTTCGGGATTTCCTCCTCATAAACTAAAATTAAAAATTGGTGCTCCAATTACATTATTACGTAATCTTCAACCACCGAACTTATGTAACGGTACAAGATTACAAATAAAATCGTTGCGAAATAATATTATAGAAGCCGTAATTCTTACAGGGCCAGCGAAAGGAGAAATTGCATTTATTCCAAGAATTCCCATGATTCCCTCGGACTTGCCGTTTTCTTTCAAACGGCTTCAATTCCCGGTTAAAGTTTCTTTTGCCATTACCATAAACAAAGCACAAGGTCAAACATTCAAGTACGTTGGCGTAGATCTTCGTACAGAGTGCTTTTCACATGGGCAATTATACGTGGCATTTTCTCGAACTGGAGACCCGAATCATCTTATGATTTTAATTTCAACAGGAAATATAACAAAAAACATCATATACTCAGAAGTCTTATAAAATTCTTTTTTTTTCTTCATCAACTTCAATCAAATTCTTTATCAACCATAAATTATTTCTTTTTTATCTGTATTTATTTTTATCATTTATAACGCTAGAAAAATTTCAATCCGTTTTCATTAACCGTTTTTTATATTTACTTGCCGATCACATTAAACAATAATATTTGAATAAAAAATTCTACATATCATGGTCCGAAGGCAAAATAAACAACCAATCACGGGCGAAGCTTAGTATATTAATATTCTTCTTTTTCTTTTTGGTTCCGGCCTTTAAGACCATGCTGCTAAATATAAGACTTTCCATTTATCTCTGTCCCCTGCAGCTACTCTCCATCTTATTCCTGGTCCTATCGTTTTTTATTATCAATTTTTACACTGTCTTCTCATTTCAACCTGGGTCTCCTTAAAGGTCTTTTTCCTATAGGCTCATCTTCTATTACCTGCCTAACTAGAGATCCTTGCTTACGCCAGGCAAGATAATAAGCTTGTTTACCCCCCCCCATCCTAGTGAGACCAGTAGCTTTGTATACTTGTGGTGCGTAGGCCACAACAAAATCGGACGAACTCAAATTAGCGATTTCTAAACGGCAGACCCCAAATTAACAATAAAGGAGAATATAAGATATGGACAAACCAGGATATTAAAGACCGGTACGGAGAAGTGATTATCAATGTTTTTTAAAAAGTATTGGATTGAGCTGGGCTGGGCACGTGTAGAGATAAGAAAAATAATTGGTCAGGTTGCAAAATGGAAACCAAGCATAGAAAGGTCAAGAGGACGTCCCACACAATGATGGAAGGATATGGCATGGTGTGTACTTCGTATTACCCCTCCAGGGGCGAACGCAGGGGGGGGGGGTTTAACCCACCCCCGAAATATCCGGAACAAAAAATAAATTATCTGACCTACAAAATGTATTACTAATAAGTTACTAATAACTAATAAGTAATAACATTTCAAAAAAATTAAAATAAAATAAATTATTAATTATTAAAAAGTTTCTCGTCCACCATGGTTTGTAAATTGATGTATACAGTTCATACATAAATAGTTCATACATAAAAATGTATGAAAATGTAGTTTTGAAGTGTGGATTTTATAACTTTCGTCGCCAATTCGATGATGTACGTAATGTAGACAGACGACGAGTGTAATTACCCACATAATATTACAGCCTACCGAAAATTCGCAACGACCCGTATTATCTAGAATCAAGATAATCCTAGAAATTTTTTAATTGTTCAATATAAACCTCACCGCCAATGAACACGACATAATATTTCGCATTCTTGGCGTAGTGCTGTACCGCTATACACTAAAGTTTTGACTGTCGTATAATAGCGTATTGCTAATTGCTAAACTTATGACGTAATATTAAAAGCAAATATTAAAATATTAAAAATTAAAAATGAGTACAATTTTAAAGTTTTTTTTACCAGAAAATAAAAATACTACATCAGATTCGAATGTTTCAATTGATGTAGATTCAGATAAATCGTCCGTAGGCAGTCGACCAATAAAAAGACGAAAACACGAGATGTCACATTTAGTCACAATCTGACGAAAATCGTAATGTGAGTTAATGTTAACTATCTATATAATAAACTATAAACTATCTATAATATGTTTTATGTCATATAATCGGCCTCGAACCTTGTCCAAAACCATCTTAACTTGCTCTCCATCTGGTATAAAGAATGGGGTATCAATTTAACGAAACAAAATCTGTACAGTGTACATTCACACTCAAACGAACAGACTGTCCCCACATATACCTCAATGACGTCCCCCTACCAACTGCTCCAAACGTCCGATATCTGAGTCTGCACCTAGATCGCCGGCTAAACCTGGGCAACCCACACCCACCTCAAGCGCCTCACCAGTGGCGGATTTAACGGGAAAAAAATGGACATTTGCCGCCTGGGCCCCTACCCGAAAAAGCCCCCGGGCCCCGGACCCAGTCTTCAGTCCTCATTAATTTTCATTTCAACAAAAAAATTAAAATATAATTGGTGAATGGTCATTTTTGTTTGTGAAGTTTTAGATTGTAACACATCAAGTAATAATAATAAGAAATCAGTAATAATAATACTGTGTAGTGTTGTAAATTGGTTATGTGACTATAGTTGCCCATATTATACTGTCAAATATACACCGCGCACCGGCATGTATTTTTATTTATATTGTTAAGGTTATTTAGAAATTATATCCAGTTTGTACGATTTAAATAAATGTATTTATTTTTTATTTTGTTTCAATACCTATCTAGTTTAACAGTGTTTTAAGAGGGAGGCCCTCACGAGTTAGTATTAGTTACGTATTACTGTATTAGCATTGATTATAAATACTATATTATTACTAGTATTTATAATCAATGGTATTAGTTACGACGATTCATATTTCTTGGGCCCCTTATATCGTATGCCGCCTGGGCCTTTTTCCTTAAATCCGCCACTGCGCCTCACTCTAAATAATCGATCACGTCAACTTACATCAAATCACTTAAATCTAAAAAATAAACTACTGATTTACAAATTACTCCTCAAACCTATATGGACCTACGGCCTACAACTCTGGGGAGCTGCCAAGCCTTCTAATATCAAAAAAATACAAACGTTTCAATCAAAATGCCTCCGGCAAATAAATAACAAAAGCTCCATATTATGTCTCCAATGACACACTACACTAAGACCTATTCATCCAAACAGTTCTAAACACTGCCAAATTATTCTATAAACATTTCCACTCCAGTACATTCAATCACAGAAATCCACTAATAGCTGAACTCTCTATCCTCACCATCCCCGGAGACCCCAGCAGGCGCCTAAAAAGAACGTGGTGCCGAGACCTATTAGCTGACTAACTATCGCCAAATCTCCCCCCGAAGTCCCAACACTGGTTGGTTTCTTCGATCATGACTACTGTCTCACTAAATACTTATTGTAAATATTGTAAATATTATTATCACTTGTACTTATTGTAAAAATATATTTCACAGATTGTACAACAAAAAAAATAAATGACAAAAAAAAAAAATGTTATAAAATAAAACAAACAAGTTATGTTCAGTTATACAGACTCGTTTTTAACATGATATAAAATTGTCATTAACATTAAGACATTAACAGAGGTCATTGATATAATAGCAAAAGTTCCAAGACGTATAGATTTTGTTTTATAATGTAAATTGACAAATTGTAATAATTAATTAATCTATAATATATAACAATTGTAATATGTATATTATGTATATACTATAAGTGCCTAAAATAAATAGTAAAAGACAAAAGTGTAATACACTAATACAGTAGAATTTTTATGAAACTTTACATTTTTCAACCCCCCCCCCCCGAAATATTTTCCTGCGTTCGCCCCTGCACACATCAATGTGACAAAATAAGGCATTAACACACGACTTGCACACCCAGAGAAAGGCCCACTGGTCTCCACTTTTTTTTAATTTAAAATGTATAATAATTGATGTTATTTTTAGGCGTATAATATTATAATATGTTATTTTTCCATGATATTATCTTCTTGTTTTCCACATATTCAGAATTTTAATAGAAACCATTGATTATAAATACTAGTATTTATAATCAATGTAGAAACCAAACTATACTTGTTAAATAGTGCTATAAAATTTGGTAGAAAAAAATACCACAGCTCCAGAATAAAATGTATTAATATATAGTACAATAATTAAACGATATTAACAATAGTTTAACATTAGTATTATTCTGCAAATATAAGAGATTGAAAAAAAAATTAAACCATAAGTGAATAATAAAATAAAATGTAGATACAGTACTTATATCTTTTAATGACAATTACATATTTCCTTTTGTCATAAATTATGGTCTCATTAACATAACATAGTCTAATAAAATTGGTAAGTACCTACAGATTTTAAACAAAAATAATAAAACAATGTAATTTATATTACATGATGTCGATATTAACTATAGTTCAGAATAAACCAGACTTAAGGCATTGGCATTTGAAAAGCTTATGGTAAATTTTTCTTTGTCTGATAACAAATCTCATCTAATAAACAAAGCAATGTCATAACATAAATTATTAAAGCTAGTGTTGTGATAGCAGTTAAGCTACAGGTATACTACTATTATTGACTTATGATGTATCAATTTTAGACTAAATAGTGATTTATGCACAAGTATAAAGTATTAGGTGATAAAAACTAATCATGAATCTTATTTGTTTCTTGGTTTCATTTTTAACATGAGTTGATACATCTGGTTAATCTATCTGATCATATTTCTCTGTGTTTTCCTTAAACATCAAGAAAATATACAGATAAAATAGAATTACATTTTCTTTTTAATTATTATAAATTAATAAATTCTATTTTTTTTAAGACTCATTGAAAATTTTGATAATAGACATAATAGTTACTGATTAAACTGCGGTCAGCAATGAAATACAATAAACATTATCTAGTATCTACTACAATACATAAAACAGTGGCGCCCAAGGGGGGGTCAAGGTGGTTCAATTGAATCAGGTATATTAATGGTGGCAGTGGCGTTTCTTGACTTTCGTCGTCAGGCGTTAATGTGTGATTCATTAAGAAAACCCCCTTTATAGAAAACAAATTCTCATAAACTAAATCAATAAGAAATCAATAACTCCATATAATTTCCCTTATTAACTGAATATTTATTTTCGTTATGTCCCCTAAAAGGTAATTCCTGCTTAGCTAAAAAACATACTGCATTTATTAATCTTTTTAATATTTCGCTAATTTTTGCTACTTTTTCATTATGTAATTGAATATCTATTCTTCTTTGTTTATCTAATAATGTATCAATCCTAGCAGTTGATGATGATAAAAATGGTTTAAGTTTAAAATATCCAGATACAGTAAAACCTCGTTAAGACGCTCCCGCTTAATATGCCATCCCGCTTAACACGCGGATTTTTCCCGGTCCCAGGTACTTGTACACTTTTAACATTGAAAAAAACACGCTTAATGCCACCGCATAATACGTAATCCAGCATAATACGCTCCAATTTCTGGCTTCTCAAACCTTTTAAAATTGAAAAAACCCGATTAATACATTCAGCGATAAGAATTTCGTTGAGACGTTTATCTATTATCGACAGAGAAATTGATATTTATTATTAACATCTTGATATGGTTTATACTCTTACTATATTTCGTTAGTACGTACGTACGTTAGTTATATGATCAGACGTTGAAGTGTTCACGTGACATCACACGCAGATTTATAATTTTTATGTTTATTGTTATTCGTGTGTGGTTTAAAATGACGAGTGCGTTTTTAATCCAAAAAAATAATATGTAATTAAAAAATATGTTCCTAATAATTTTCTTGTATGTATATTTGATGTTTTTTTTTATTAATTTTAAATACAACTTATGTTACTGGGTAATACATAACAAGTCACACTGTTGTGCCCTAGTCCGGTTAGTTCCGTAAGGGCTTGATAACGTTTTAAGTTCGTCCTTTAGGTTGATTCAACAAATCACAACACGTTTATTTATGTAAGTTAATGGTTCACTTTATTGTGGATAGAGAAATAACTATTAATATAAATTCAGGTAAACTAAGATTAACACTATGTTAATGATGGAAGACTCTCATACGACTGCCGGTGCCGCGTCGACGAGCGACGACGGAGCCGGACACCGTTCAGAATCTGCCACTCAGCACTTATAACTTAGCAAGGGGTTCTTAACACCCCCCGGGTTAAATGGAAGATCATCGTCCATTACATTATTTTGGGCAATGATTTTCCTGTGCTGGCGACGTTTTTATTTTCGCTTAATTTAATTTCTTCATATATTTTGGGGATTTATTAACACGCTATTGGAAACATGGCACTTTCAAATTCGGACTGGCGCTTGCTGACTTATGTAAACATCTCAAACTATAACGAAAAATATTTTCAGATTCATGAAATCTTAGAACAAATAAAGCAATCTTGCAATCTAGGAAATCAACTCCAAACAGAACACGTGAAGAGTACATGCAGGCAGTACAATTATCAGTCAGCGGATTTTCTAAGCGAAATTAACAACAACAGAAACAATGTTCTTAAAACTGTTGAAGGACCAAATCCGAGCAGTCTACGCTCTAAAAGAGGTCTTGTAAATATAGTGGGTCGCATAGCGAACGTGTTGTTTGGTGTATGTGACGACAAGGATGCAGATTACTTTTACGCAAAGATCATAGAACTTGAAAATGCTAAGGTAAATCTGTTCCAAGCAACAGATACTCAAACAAATATTATTCAATCATTGGTGACAAACATAAACGATTCCCTTATCCAATTAGAAAAAGAACAGGGATCACTAAGAGATAGATATAATTATTTACTTGATGAAGTACAGGTACAAAAATTAGAAATCGGTATCCTTGAGTTCGAAACCGCCTTATCACAGAAAATTATTTTACTAAACTTAATTTTATCCCACCGCTGCCACCAGTTGTTGTGCCCTAGTCCGGTTAGTTCCGTAAGGGCTTGATAACGTTTTAAGTTCGTCCTTTAGGTTGATTCAACAAATCACAACACGTTTATTTATGTAAGTTAATGGTTCACTTTATTGTGGATAGAGAAATAACTATTAATATAAATTCAGGTAAACTAAGATTAACACTATGTTAATGATGGAAGACTCTCATACGACTGCCGGTGCCGCGTCGACGAGCGACGACGGAGCCGGACACCGTTCAGAATCTGCCACTCAGCACTTATAACTTAGCAAGGGGTTCTTAACAACACTATGAACATTTTTCTAATTTATTCTATCTATTATCACATTTAAAACGCTTTTAATAGGCGGGATATCGCCTATAACGCTTCAAGAGCGTAATAAGCGGGATATCGCCTATAACGCTATTCCGCATATTACGCGGCATTACGATTTCCCCTTCGAGGTTTTACTGTATATGAATTTCCGATTCAGTATGTTTTTTAACAGCTGTATTTAAATGATTTAAATCACCATACCCTTGATCATTCCAAACAGTTTTTTTTGTAGAAAATAATAAACAAGACCAACAAAAAAATGTATTAGATACTTCACAACCGCATAACCAATCAGATATATTATAAAGTTCTTTACGAAAATGTCGAGTGCATGACGTATTATGGACAGTCTTCTTAATTTTTACTGTTGTTAAAGTGTCAAGATCTGGACAAGGTCTACCATTTTCAACTAAGACTTTTTTTTCAGCAAATGAAAGTCTTGAAAAGCATTTTTGGTTTAATCGATTTACAACTTCACTGTGATTATACATATTTCAGTACAAATGAAATAATTTTAATTTAATTAATACTAAGTTAAACAATATTATACAGTAATATAATAAAAACTATACAGCACGTATAGTGACAAAAGAGTATTCTATAAAAAAAATTAATACCATACTTATTTATTTAGGTTAGCTAACTTTTTTTATCAATTTATATTAACTAGGCATAAAAAGTTGAATCCTATTTTTTTTACATTATTAATTTATAATTTGTTTTGTATACCTACGTCGTATGATAAATACATATATGTACCTACATATATAATATTATAATTATTATTGTATTATTACAAAATATTTTGAAGACACAAAGGAGCCATGGGATGAAAACATTTGAACACCTCTGGTTTACCACACGGTTGTAAATGTGATAAGTGATAACGAACGCGATGATGTGGTTTTCTATTCATCGGCGGCTTATTCAAAGAAATGATCAGAAACGGACCAAAAACCACTGCGACACTAACCACGATCAAGTGACACCGTTAGGCAAAACAACGCTGTTCGTGAAAAACTTGCAGTACACAACACCCATCACTGTGAATATACTGATGAATTTTCAAAATGACAGTAATAATCCAAAAACGGTGATTTCCAGAAGAATCAGATCTCTGTGTGGACTGTGACGGGAGTCCAAAAGTGCAATGTCGTATCCTCTTGTCAGTGTATGTATATGTTATCCACTGTACTTGTGACTTGTGAGTATAGTCGGGCTTTCGTTGAGTTGTAACCTGAAATCAAAAAATACCGTATTCATTATTATTTCACCATCAAGTCATAATTATATATTTTTTTTTTTTATTCGTGGTACAGCTTCAACTGCTAAGGTTATTAGCTTGCAACAAGAATAATTTATATTATATTATATTCAATTACACAACATAATTTGTTAATCGTTGCATTAATGACAATATATTTATACATATAATACGTATCTGACATTTTACACAAAATGAGTTTTCTAATTTTATACCTACTCATATATCAAAAATCGTATATTTTTTGTAGGAATTACATTGATTTAGATACTACCTTTAATTGCAGAAAATATGTCATAAATCATAATTGAATATACTTTTTTTTATATCATACTAAAGACTAATGAGAATCATCTCCTTATAATCTAAGGTTAGAGTTAATAACTTAACGACTGACGGTTTTAGTGGCATCATCAAAATTATTCATGATTTTTTTTATAAACACAAGGGAATTTGTCATTTACAATACTACAGTCCGCGACATTATACATCATAAATTACATTCCTGACGAACCATTTAGGTATCGTGATCACTCATAAGCCACCATTGATGATGATTGATGAGACTATGAGTGTTATATTTACCCAAACGGCCAAACATGAAGCTACAGTTGATTTATTCTATTTCGTCCGGGTAGGACAGAACATTTTAAGAGCCCTAAAACAAATAGTTCTTATATTTTATGTTGGGTTTAGAATATCTTTATTGGATTAGGTTGGGCAAAGTAGGAATTTATCAAAGATATATAGAAACGTGGTAGGTTATCTAATTTTTTTCCGTATATCGAAGTTTTTAGATAACAATCTGAGGAAATAAATTATTCATAACATTATAGTAACCACAGATACTGCAGAAACGTTTTCAATACAAATTGCATTATTGTATGACATAAATTACCTGCTTTAAATTCTTTAATTATAAACAAATACATTAGCGTTTATAATTACGTCAGCGACAACAAATTATGTAAGTTTAAAACAAAATTAGACTTATAAACATGTATTTGGATTTTGGAGTAGGTATAGATAATCGATCCATATTTTGAAGAGGTTCAACATTATACACATTATATTTTAATCAGAATACATTGCAGTCCTACACTTTCTTTCTTTCTTTCTTCGCGTATGCTCCTATTCCTCTAATTTGTCTACACTGTGATTGATTTTCTGTGCATAAAATATATTTTTTAATAAAATATTACTTGATAGTGGATCATTTTAATTAATCAAACACAATAAACAGTGTTGAAGCTTCAAGTGTTCAAGCTCAGGATTAAGGTAGACAAACTAAAATATTTTATTTTATTAGCGTTTTAAATTTTTATACATACGAAAATACGATACATTATTTTTTCATGACAATCGCTGTACATATAAATTATCTAATCATTAGTAGAGCTTTCAAAAAAGATTTAAATTATTATTAATAATTTAAATTGAAAATAACATTTATTAATTGTAATTGATAAGATATTTTATCATACGCATAAAAACACATAATTTATTAGTATGTGTGCATTTTACGCATTCTCAGCTGTGCCGCTGGAAATGTATTTTGTTCGTTTCGGCGTTAGAGTTTGAATTTCTAAAACTTTAGAACCGTTACTTTTAAGACTGTTTAGCAAATGATTGAACTGTCTACGAGTACTGTATACTGAACATAACACATACGTATAAATTATAATAGGCAATAAACATATAATATTACATAATGAAATATATTAATAAAAGTTTGTAAAACAAATGAGTCATACGCAGTGATTACTTGTAGCTCCGTCTCTGTCGAACGACCAAAACGACAATGAAAATGAAATAACATCATTATTCATTACGATCAAATCGGTTAGGTTGGAATACAATAACACAGGTATACCTAACGTGACCATATTTTTTTTTCTTCAAAGCGGGACACCTGTACATTTTAATAAGAAAACGACATCATTCTGCGAAAAATAACAATTTTTTTATTGAAAAAAAAACATAAACTATTTGTATAAAAAATGGTAACAGAAAAATGGAACTAATATATTAATAAGTATAATAATAATAATATGTGATCAATAAATACTTACCACAAGTCGACTTTTCTTAAAGCGGAACATTTTTAGGTTCTTTGGGGACAGCGGGACACTTAGTTCGAAAGCGGGACGTATGGTCACGTTAGGTATACCGTACATGCTTTATTCGGTTACCTAATGTTTTATTACGTAGAAAATATGTTCGCCGTTCGTTACGTAATATTTTCTCGGTACATACAAGTTACAAAATACAACCAGTACAATTTGGTAATTATTTCTCACGTCTATTATTATTAAACTTTCACCAAGTTTGTTCAGAACACATTCTAGTTATATAGTGGACGCGTATAGTACGTATTTAAACAGGTACCTAACTCAAATCCAGTGCGCACAGCTTCGACGAAAGAAACGTGTACAACATATGCGATAGATTACAGAATAAACCGGTGGGAATTCGATATCCGATCGTGTTATCGTTCAAAATATGAGAGTTAGCTCATTGAAACAACTTACAGCTAAGCAATATGGTATAACGGCAAAGGGGTTGGGTCTGTACACAAGCCCACGTACGAAAACGGTTATAAATTACAATATTGGGTTGTTGGAATGCATATTAACGTTAGGTCCGATTCTCCTTGGGCAATACTTTTGATCGCTCGGAACACGTACCTTAGTCATTAGTGCATTAGTGCAGGAACATTGGCTAAATTACCAGGTCGTCCAGTCAGGGACACCGGGTATTACGGCTAGTGTCTTGAAGGACGGCTAACATTAAGATTAGCCGACTAATAATAAGTTTAGCCAATGCTTTTGGCTAATGACAACATTTCGAACTTAGCCACCAATACAAATGGATAATATTTACACTAGTCGCTTAACAGCATCCTAGATAATGGCGAATGACTGAATAACATTACAGTTAAAACTGTTCACAATAATATATTTTGAAATTTATATCTGTATTGACATCCTGGGTCGTTGTGAGCCACGCACGTCGCGAGTAAAATACTTTTAAAAATTGAAACATTTTTAATACATGGTACATCAGTTATTGTACACAATCGTGTTTTTAGACGCTATTTAAAAATTTATATTTATTGTAAAATTGGTCAGCATTCGGTGTATTAATAAGGAATGTAAGTGTAAAAGTTTATCTTTATCGGGCAATCAAGATGCCATTATAATTTATCGTGTGAATGAATAAATAGATAAAAAACAATAAATTAATCTAATGCTCTTTTTTTTTTTTAAAAAATGGCGATCTCTTAAATTTCCAGTCGTTCATTCAATCATATTTTAAACACGTTGCAATTTTTTCTACGACTTGTACCGTTAAATTATTTATATGGATTATGTTATTTACGTGCAGTCAAGGCCGTAGCCAAGGGGGGGGATTCGGGGTTCAAACCACCCCCGTATTTTTTTTAAAGCATTATTATGATTTGTTAAGTTGCACAAACTTCATTTAAATAACAATTTTTATTATTGAAATTACTATATCAAAAATTATTATATCAATTTTATATCAAACAGATTTTGTAGAGATTTTTTTCGTCATAATACATCTTTATGATTTAACCCCCCCCCCCCAAAAAAAAAATATTTTATGCTGGTTACGGTCTTGCGTGCAGTTATATGCAATGTTAATTGTTATTGGTGGACAAGGTCGGGAATTTATATACTAGTCCAAAACAATGGCTAAACTTGTGATTGACCGTAGTGGCGACCACTTCAGACACTAGCCGTAACATAAACACAATCGGCCAAAGCATAACCAGCCGAACAGACACGGGAAAACTGCGCTCTGCAGGCTGAATAAGGCTGATCTTGGCGTCACAGTCGTCAATTCACCAGTCATTTGCTATTATTACTTTGGGCACCCCTCTATTATTGTTATTAACTATTATTGTCAATATAGCGATTTCCAAAACAAAGACACTATCGATATAATAGATGGAATTTTAATATCGATAATATTTTTAAAAAAACGACGAGATTGCCAGAGTATGAGACTCATCACACTCCATGACCCATACTTTAATACATAGGTAATACACCAGTGGGTTATACAGTGGCATATACAAATAGGGTCTTTGAAGTTGTGTCATCCCCGCGTTTGGCTGTCATATGATATTATTTTATTGATTATAGGTACATGCAGGTATATTGAATACACGTTGTAATAACAAAGTTAAAAAATAACCTACTATAAATGTATGGAATTATTTACAATAAGCTATGGACATTTACTATGTAGAATTGTAGAGTGTTTAGTATAGAATTCTGTGAGTGTAGACTATTATACTTTCATTAATATCATCTGTCAGACTTGATAAAGCGTTATATCATGTATGAACGCCAATAACTCGAAACGACAACTGAGTACTGATGAGTACCTGACCTCAGCCCTCAGACAAACGTCATCTTCCCACTACAGTTACAAACGACAAGGATATAGCATAATGTGCATAATTAGTATGGTCTGCAATTTTTTTTTATCCAATCATGAACCATATGATAAAGATAAAAATTTAAACACAGTGATTTGTATCATTTAACTTTTAACATTTCTCTGAAAGACTGATATACATTAAACTTTTTTACCGTAAAACTATGAAATATTTATAAGTATATGTGAGACTTTTGTGATACCTTTTAAAAAATCACAACTACACTACTGGTATTACTGGTATACACTAAATTAATATTTTGTATTGGATAAATAAATCTCAAGTTATAGAAATATAATTACTTGGTTAGTGATTTTTTATGGCAAATAATAGGTAGGTATTCAGAAATCAAATACTATATCACAATACGAAAAATATATACATGAACAATTTTACATTATTAGTAAAATTGTAATCGTATTAACATTCTCCATATTTAATATAAATTTATTTTTAATATTTGAATTGTTACAATACGTTTTCTACACAATGTATCCAAAATAAACAAAAATAAATGAGACAAATATTTTTTTTTATATAAAATAAAGGTTAAATATTTTAAAAGAATTTACAAATATAGTTTTAAAAATGTTAATCTGTACATAATAAAATACTTAAATGCTTGTTTAAGATTAGTTGTAACATGTTATCTAACTAAAAAAATAAATTCACTAATATAATATATATTTTGCAGTGAAATATATTTATTTAATTAATGTCTACTTTGGAAACGATTATTTTTAGAATGAACAAATCTATGATTTCTATTACTTTCATTAGGCGTTCCTTGGAAATTGTCAGGATATGTGTTGTTGCCTTTATAGGTATTACTTCTTTCATAATAGCCCCTAGATGATGGGTATGAAGAAACTGGAGCATTTTGCTGATACTTATAATATGAATCCGATTGCTGCCCTTGATAATAACTGTTACCACGGTTTTGAGAGTAAGGATCATTATAAGCATTATCTTGACTAACTGAATATGGATCAGGTTCCTCTTGAGGAATATCATAATTATTGGGGGGTTCTTCAGGAGTATCATATATATTAGGCGGCTCTTGTGGTATATTGTATTCACTAGACTGATCTTGAGGCATTTTGTATTTATCAGTCTGATCTTGTGGCATATTGTATTTATTAGAATGTTCTTGGGGTGCATATTTATTGAGCTGCTCTGAAGGTACATCGTATTTCTCAGATTGCTCTTGTGAAGCTAAGAATGGAGTAGATGTTGATGGCTTTGGAGAGTAAATTTCACTGTCAGTTTTTTGAGCTGAATATGGATCTAAAGAATATGAAGCAGTATAAGGTTCGTTAGAAGGGCTTTTGTAAAATGATTGTTCAGGTGTTTGTATCTGAGTATTTGTAGGTTGCAAAATATAATCAGGCTTTATTTCTGGTAAAAAATTGTGTAAACTATTTAAAAGCTCCTTCTGCTCCTCAGTAATTTCAAAATTAAATTTTTTGTTTAATTCTTCACCTTTTTGTTCACTTACTTTTTCTTTAACAGCCTTACATACATCTGATAACTCATAGTTATCATCATCATCATCATCATCATCATCATCATCATCATCATCATTGTCATCTTTTTTAAACAATGATGTAACTTCTTTTAAGTTAGAGGGTCCCATATCAATGTATTTTCTGAATTTTCGCATATTGCCTGGATTTTTTTCCCAAAGATTTTTTAGATAAGTTATAAGTCCATCTTGTTCATCAATAGTTAAATCGCTAAAATTTTTTAGTAAATTTATTATGTCACCTTGAGATAATTGATCCAAGTTTTTTTTTTCGACTTCTTCTTTCTTATTGACTTCATTATATGCTGTTTTTAACACATCTCCATTATTTATATTTGATAACAAGTTTTTGGCACCTTGAATATTTTTTTCAGACTGTGCCATACCCACAACAGCATTTATGAGAGTCTCCAATTCTTCTTGTGTTACATCAACTTTACCTTGTGCTAATAATGCCTGTGTTATATGTTGAGCAATAGCCATTTTATCAAGAACACCAACTCCTGGCACTATGATTGGAGTAGCTATCGGTGTTGGTGCGGGTGATGGTATAGGTGCATGGGTAGTTATAGATGAAGAATTTAACATGCTCGTTGTGGGTACAAACTTAGGTGCCAATTTCATTAGTTTTTCTATGTTACGAATAGAAAACATAGTAACATTTACTAAACTTCTTTTAACAACACCTGCTAACAATTGTCCTTTAAGTTTTTCCTTGACTGTTTCAAACATCACACAATTTTCAGGAGTGAGCAGTTTAATAGATGATTTGGGTTCAATTTTTTCCATAACAAGACCTTTTGATAACAATTCAACTATTTTAGGAGCCAACAGACCTAATTGATTTTCCAATACACTTAATTGTCTTAACACAGTTATGACATTTAACGGATTTTCAATTTTTATTTTTTCTCTGGGTTTATTATGATCATTAATTTCACTAATTGAATCCTCAGAGTCAGAATTAATAGGAGATGCACCAGCAACTTTAGGTTTTTTATCACTGATAGGCTTACTAATTATATCAGAATCTCTTTCCATCAATTCTGGTGCTTGATTACTATGCCAAGAACTTTTTATATCTGTTATTGGTTTTTTATCTTTTAAAGGAGAAGAATCTCTGGAAGGTGATTCTGAAGAACTCTTGTCTATATCAATATCACCAAGTATTTTACTTTTTAATTTATCTATTTTTTCATTAATTTCTTCATCGTGAATTTCTTGCATTCGTTTACTCCATGAAAGAATCCATTCTGGTTTGAAGTCATATGTATTTGTATCTTTACCTTCCAATTGTAATTCTTTAAAACGCCGATTCCAAAATTTTTTCCATTCGTCTGGATATAATGGATGATTTTCAGGATTTTTTTCATGATAATTTAATTTTTTTTCCATTTCAATTTTCATATCTTCTACAGCTTTTTCGTATTCTTGTAGCAATCTTTTTCTTTTACTAATACTCCTAAAAAATTAAACTTTCTGTAAAATTAATCAATATTTCAACCAACAAAATTCTAACCTTTCTTTATGTGGTTGATATTCAGTTGAATACATGTCTGGAGAATAAAATGGTCTACCAGGAGGAGCGAATCTCATAAATGGCCTTGGGTAAGACATATAAGGTGGAGGATAATACATTCTAGGAGGGTGCGGATGATGTCCTGGCACATAGCCTGACATAGTATGCATAGGATGAACACCTGGAGGAGGAGAAATTTGTCTTCTGTATGTTCCATCTCTTTCTCTGCTTCTGTATCGTCTTCTGATGAAAAAATTATTCATTGCACACATAAATAAAAGATTTTTTTATTACTTGTAATATTTAATTACCTATGGTTGGAATATTTATTACGATTGTAGTAAGGAGAATGAGATCTTGAACGAGAACGTCCAGGAGAACGTGACCGAGATCTTGGTCTTGCCATTACAGGGGTTTTAGAGCGAGTGGGTGACTTACGATGATAAGGGCTCCTAGAGCGGCGATGTCTTCTAGGTGGTGACCTACGTCTTCTATCTCTAGTATCTCTACCTATAAACCATTTTTAGAGGAGTGAAACAGTGAACTCTAGAAGATTTTAATATAAAGCATTACTTGACATATGAGACCTAGGTCTAGATTCAGTATTGGGTTTAATATCAACAAATTCTATATCAGAATCACTATCTTCTTTATCATTCTTATTGCGCAATTTGGATTTATTAACAGCAATCCTTGGATTTTTATTAAATGACCTAATTTAGTAATATATAAACATTATTTAAATTAAAATAAACACAAGTTAAAATACTAAGTTACTATAAATGAAAAATGTTAATATATAAATATCCTACTTACGTTTCAGCTTTAATAGCTTTTTGTTTTTCTTCTTGTTCTCGTATATTTTTCTCAGTTACTTTTTTCAAAGGAACTTAAAATAAATAACCCAAAATTATTTTAAAACAAAATGAATAAACTAGTGACCAACATTAAGGGCGCGTAAAAGCTGACTTACATTTTTCTTGTAATAATGTAGGATTCTCCACAAACTCTGGTTTTATCATATCCAACATCCATATATCTTCTGGACTTTCCCTATTAGATAAGAGAGTTTGTACAAAAAATATTCAGTCATTAAAATTAACTCAGTTGTATACAGCGTACAAAGCTTACTAAATTCATAACAATATATGTCTTGTCTAACTTAAATGTTATTTCAATATGCATTTTGTAATTATAAATCAACTATTATCTCTAAACTTGTTAACCAAGGCTCATAGAACGCTAATCCATTGACATTTTGAATCAAACGTAATATTCTTAAAAACAATATCTAATTTATTTAAAGTAATTGTGTTCATAAAAATAACATTTTTCCAGAAGTATATTTTAATATTTTAATCCTAGGGCCAAAATTGACATAGCCAGCCTAGCTAAAGTGATCTCGCGCAGAAATAGTTTATAAATTTATAATTTAAACATTCTAAACTATTTAAAATTTCTACTGAACTGCTATATACCTATTTTATTTTCATTAGCAGGTTTTATATTTCTAAAATATCAAATTAATAATTAACTATACATAAAACTTTATCTTAATAATTACAATATACTAATAATTAATTTCAAACCAATATGATACAAACAAGAAAATAAGTTTACATATATTAAAGTACATATGTACAAACATTAAGTTTGACTAAATTATTTAAGAAAAATTAAATTTACTTACATAATATGTTTTCCATTGTTTACTTGTCTTAAAATTTTAATTTTTTCAGTAGACAAATCAAATAAACTTGCATCAACAACTATTGGCTTCATTCGACCATATTCTTCTTCTATTTTTCCAATAACATGAAATACCAATTCTTGAAATCCTTTTGAGGATACTTTATTTAATTGTTCCAGAGCACTGGCTAATGATCTAAAATATCTTCTCTATAATGTATAAAAGTTTTATAATAAATTGTATATTCAATATAAATTATATTGAATATAGTACCAACCAAATAAGCCATGTGATGGTTAAAGCTGCGTAAATGATTAGGGAAAGTTCGGGGATCACCTCGTTTATCACATAGGGCACACATATATTTAGGTTCTTCAGAAGGTTCAGATGGTAATAATTCAAGAATAAATTCAATGCCTATTAACGGAATAAAAATTGAATCCAATGTAGCTTGAATACGTGCTAACACATTTTCTACTTCATCTTCCATTCCAGGAGGTATCGGTTCTCCGGATATCATTGAAGCTAAACCAACACTTAGTCCAGCTAATTTAATGTCACAAATATCATACATATTAAAGACACGTGTAGGAGGTTTAAAAATAGAAAAAAACAAAATTAAATATTTTACATGCTTTGATAAAGTTTTTTGCTGGAAAACAAGATTTGCCCATTTCTAATAGATGCATTTTGTTGGTTAAATGCTCTTCGAGCAATGACAAAGATGGAACTTTGAATGGATAACAAGCATGACATGACCATATTCCTGTTGTTTTATTTAAAGTTATTAAATATCCAGTTGTACCGTTGTCTAAATGAACAATTGTAGATAACAATTGTTCTTCTCGAGATAAAGATGTAGGTGCCTACAAAGGGTAATTTAAATATGTTCAAATAACAGTTTTAAACAGATAATATAAATATTATTATTTTATTAATTAATAATTTTAAAATAAAATAACTGAATTAGTAATAAAAATTTATTTTTTCTCAGAGATCCGTTATTCAGTACATAAAAACAATAAGAAAAATAATATAAATACAATAATGAAATTTTGATAGCAAATATAATACAGTAAAATATAAGTTAATTAAAAATAATACAATTTTCACATTGAAAAAATGTTTACTTTAATATTTGTAGACAAATAATCATCATACTTCTTGAATAATATTGGTTGATTAATACATATAATATATTTTATATTATTCCATGACACATTGATGTTTTCAATTTGAAGTAAATTACATCTTGAAATTGTCTTCACAGATTAAAGTATGCTTTAAACATTCTTATGAAAGTGAGTTATTTTTTGAAACAACCAATTCATAGAAGAACATAAATTTTTTTTTTGCATCATTTAATCATGCAGATTAGGGATTTAAATACTTATATATTTTTGTATCCAGTACAATACTAAATTTGAATAACACTTCATGACATTTTTTGATACTGACTTTAAAAAAAAGTTTACATTTTCACTTTGATGCTTTAATTGATTATGAATACATTATTACAGTCATTAAATTACAAGCTAATACATTATTTTTATATCACTAATAAAATAAGTTAAATCATCATATTTTTTAAGCAAAACTCACTTGTTCAAAATTCACCAAAAATGTAATTAAATTAACCAGTAGAATAACAATAAATTTTATCTTTTACTATAACTAGTGATGGTCATGAGGAGTATAGTTTTATTTAACAACCTGAAATTAAATAGTCTTGAAGACCACAGTCCTTCTAAAATATTAATATGCTTGTAATAGACATATTAACTTCCTGGGTATTTATTTGAATTCAACTTAAAACCAATGGTGCAACCAAAACAAATTATTTATATTTGTGTACAGAAAATATAAATTCTAAAATATTACAACCTACCATGTAAACGAATCCATTGTATAAATATACTGAAAATATGGTAACTTTTTCGAAAATTATATAGTTAAAGTTTCAACAAAAATTCCGTTCTCATATTTTTTTACACCATCACATAATATATGATCACAAAATAAAAATGTTTTAAATTTGTTTACACAATATATTTTTTTATGCTGAAAGTTTTTATGAAAAATATGTTAAACTACAGATCATTATATTAAAGATATTATATGATTAATTATGTTTAAGATACAAATAAATGACATACAGGTGAAGGTGACAATTTCAAACCAAATCCAATGGTTAATTTCATTATCATATTTATGTGATAGTAATTAGTATTATGTAAGCACAAATAGAAATTAGTAAAAAACCATGAATTTTAAGTATTATCTATGATTATGACATATATAACTGATTGAAATTATATAGATTATTGATTTATGATACACTAGAAATTAGACAAGGCAATAAGAAATAAAATTTGGTAGAAGACAAAAATTACAGCAAATTTAGAAGAGAAAATAATAACCATAGGAGTAAAATACTAATCTACACGTTTTAAAATACCAAAATAACCTTGATAATGATTTTTATGGAATTATTCCTAAGATTTTAAACTTTATAGTATTTAATGATAAGAGAAAAAATTATAAAATTTAAAATAATAAAATAATAAGGGCTAAAATATATTTTAACCAAATCATTTATTTAAAATTTAAATAAGTGACATTTTCTGAAATAATAATAACAATAATAAAATAAAAATTATTTTTAAACGTTCAATAAAATACATACACAAAAATAAAACAATAATTATAATAATAAATTATAATACCTTAAATTTTGAGCGCGCAGATGTATTTGGTTGTGATGCTGCTTTTGGAAGTTTGGCGGGAATAAAAGGTTTATTGATGACAACATTATCTTCTTCTTGAAAACTTGATTCAATATCAAAATCATTAAAATTTTGGTGATTCATTGAAATAACAATGTTATTGAATAAACACTTTATAAAACACAAATAATCTTGTAAAAATAAAGTTATTTAAAAATGATTGAATGTTAATTATTATTTGATCACTGCACTTAAAAACAAATCAAAACACATGCTCTTCTAGTAACTTCAATGTAGGGGCGCTCCTTTGCGTAGATGATTTAAGAACAGCTGAAAAAAAATAATATTAATTGTTTATAACTTTATAAAAAATAAAATTTTTTTATAAATCTTCAAATTCAGTAGAAAAAGTTTATTAAGTTATAAAAGTAACTATAAAAATGTTATAGTTTTCATTTTTAAGATAAAATAAAAAAATTTTTTTATTTATAACAAATATTACTATAATATGTACAGATTAATAGAAATTTATTAGGATTAAATTAAAAATGTTGTCATTGAATATTTAGTTTTTTTTTTTATTTAATAAAATTGAATTGAATCCAGGGAGAATTGAATCACCAAAAATAGACTCTTACAATACAGAAATGAGAACTTTATGATCCACATAATCAAAGTCCATAGTAAAATCAAAGTAGATGACATAAACTCTGAAAGTATTGAATACTTAGTTACAAAAGAATGGTTACATGTTACAGTTGAATGGCCTAGACAATAGCAGTGTCACTCGTTTACTAAAATTGATTTGACCACATGAACTAGAATTGAGATAGGTCTATAATTGGTTACCAAAGAAGGACATAATGATTTTTAAAAAAAGGTGATGGATCCAATTACCCACAAATCAGGAAAATTTCTTTCATTGAGAGGCATCTCGAAAAGTAAGCTACACAGGAAGATAAATAATATCTTATTTTGAAAATAAAGTACCACCGCATATTCCAGAGGTTTCCAACCAGGGTGATGTGAACTTGAATTTAAAGTGCCATGAAATTATTTCAAATAGAAGGCAATCATACATATTTTCACAATTTAAAACAAATTATTCACATGTATGTTTTATCATTCAATAACACAGATTATATAAAACCTATTGTGGTTTAAAAAAAGTTATAAAATATTAATATACGATATACTATTATAGGGTGTCTTTGAATGTTTGGAAAATAGTAAAGGAAGCCGCGAGTCAAAAAAGGCTGGGAACCTCTGGTGTACTTGTATTCTTTCAGGACTTAACATTTTTATTAGAATCAATATAACAAATATTTTTGTATGCTTTTACGAAGTATAAGATTTAATTAAATTTATATTAATTAAATTAAAAAATATATAATATTTTATTCTAACATATAAGTTCCAAATCATGAAATACTTTAAACAAATTATTTATCAAACAAAATTAAAATTATTAGAACTTTTTTTTTTTTAGACAGGTACACAAATATGGTAAACCTGAAATATTTTAGAAATTATTTTAACCAAAAATAGAACAAGTGAAGTTTATAAACCAATATTCCATTTCTTTATTTTACTTACCTTCCTTTAGTATCCATACAATTGATAAACAAATATAACCTTTTGGTTGTTTTATAGTTAAAGTCACTTTTACTCAATATTAATTAAATAAAAATGTAAATAGTATAGTATTAAATAATAATATAAAAATAATAATTAATAAATATTGAACAAAATGAAATTTATGGACCCAAGTCAACAAACAATTTAAAATTATACCCATAGCACATTATTTTTTTAAAAAGGTTATTAAATATTTGTCTAACAGGATATATTTTAATAATACAAAATTTGATTCAACTTCAGAATAAATAATATGATATATACTACAATCAATAAAATATACATGATATTTAACTATTAATACATATATATATTTTATATTATATTATTTTTTTTATATATTTTCATTGAATGCAAAATATTTATAACAAATATTTTTCGGATATTTAACAATACTAAATACATGTTAGGAAATATATAATATACTCAAATTAAAAAAAATCTTCTTGAATTTATAGTTAATAATTAATTTCATTATTAATAAGAAACTTTAACACTAATGGGAAAAATTTGAATTAAAAATTACTTTAATACGAGTAACATTTAAAAAACCAATAAATGATGCAATCATAAGAATGCATATAAGTGCAGCATAAATGTAGCATAAACTTCATTTTTTAGACATCTTTCAAGAATATGTAACCTGATTAAGGTTGGATTGAAAAAAAATTATTGTAAGTAAAATATCTCATCCAGTCAGAATAGTTTTTAAAATAATACAATGATAATTTTTAATTATAAGATATGTAATAACAACTATTCAAGTAAGACACTGATAACACTCAACTATTCTATACAATTAAATACCTTCAAAATATATAAAAATGGCTAATCTCTTGAAAAATATATTTAGAAAACTAGTTCTTACACAGTAAAACTGATAATTTATTATAAAATACAATTGCTTATAGTAGTATAACTTAAACATATTTTAAATTATAAATAAACGATAATTTCTCATACAATTTAGAAACAATTTGGTAACTTTCTATATGCTTATTGACTATGTGTGGAAACATAAACAAATGAACTATCTTAATTTGTATATAAATTATTCAGTGTCTATTTTTTTTTAATATTAGCTAGTACAAATTGACTCTTAATAGAACCATTATAAAATTATTTATTTTTTCTACACTTGTAACCCTGAAGTGGTAACTAATGGACGGACAGACATAATAGGGATTCAAGAGATTCTTTATATGTTAAGAAACATGTAACATTGTAACATGAAATTATTATTGCAATGACATATTACATACAAAAATACAAATAAATATAATTTAAATTATTTTTTATATTGAATATTTTCATGACATGAATTATTGGTGTATGACTTATTCTATGTTATATTAAACAAAAATCAATTATGGAAATCACAAAAGGAATTACTGAATAATGATTTTTCTAAGGCAATAATAAATCAGCATTGTTTTAAATAATTCTTTATTATTGTTAGGTATGTATATTTTTCTACCTAAAAATATAAAGAAGTAAAAACCATAATAACAAAATATTTTATTATTTACTATTGACATTTCAAACAAAGTTAACGTTATAACTTAATTAAATAATATACATAAAGTTAAAATCATACATTTAAATTTATATGGAGTTTTATTTTAACATCCTAAGTCTCCCTCCTATAACTAAATGTAATGATATTATTAAAATATGAATAAAAAAAGGAGGGTAAATAAAAATTCATAAACCTATAATTAGTCTTTATTTTTCAGTACAAATAAATTTTCTTCTATAACACATCATTTTAATTGCCGGTTATATAATAATTAAGATACAATAAACCAATTTATTTAAATTATTTTGTACTTAGTAGTACAAAATTAACCTTTTACTTACCTTACCATCAGTTGATTTTCAAAATTTTTCTAATAGCCAATTATTCATGTGTTTCCCAAAAATGTTGATAAAATATAATTCTTCAAAGAAATTAACCGACAAATAAAATAAATGTATGTATTGTACATTTTATAAATATAAATGTACTTAAATCTATAACCCAAATCACAAATTGGTAAATGATTGATTTAAACATAAAAGGAAACTTTTAAAAGAATACACTTAAGAGGTCTTAAAACATATTTATAGAAATATCTTAAATTACATTTCTTTGTTCAACCAAATTTTAAAAATCATAAAAAAATATTATTTTATGTCATACGCAAAACATAAAAAATACTAAATAATAAAGTAATTCAAAAATATAAGTTATGCAGTTTTAAATGTATTTAAAAATTAAAATGTTACCTACCTAAACATATAATTTTAAAAATAAAAAACTTTTTTAAAATATTTCATAAGATATTAATAAATTGAATAATAATCTACAAATTAGTAATTGATTAATATTGAAAACAATAATTTTATAAATAAATTATATGCCAAACTCAGTATCTATTTAAATTTAATAAATAAAAATAACATGATTTAAAATTAAAAACTTTTATGGTTTTAATTCATACTATTATACAGTCGAAAAAATGTATTCAATAATATTATTACCAGGGCTCGGAACTTTATGAATTTGCATCTTTCTCAGGAAGCTGCATATTTCAAATCTGATTTGATACAAATTTGTTTCATTGACCATACAATTGAAATACAAAAATGTATGTTGCATATTTTTGCATATTTTACTAAATTTATATGATTTTGCATATTTAAATATTTTGAGTATATAAATGCATTTTATAAAACTTATTATAAATCATCAATAAGCAAGTTTTCAATACTTTAATATTTTAAATTAAATGATTTACAAATAAATAGTCTCCTCACACCAGGCCTTTTCCAAGAGCCGTCATTTTTGTTATCGGTGACGCTCGCCTGTACCGTTTATAAAGTTTATACTTTATACCAGCGGTTCCCAACCTTTTTAGTTTCGCGGACCACTAATTTTGTAAAAAAATATTTGAGGCCCACCCATACCATACCTATATACGTTTTCATAAAATTATAATATATAATATTTAATATTATACCTATGGCTCGCGGCCCAAGGGTTGGGAACCGCTGCTTTATACTAAGAAAATAAGAATAGGCCGTAACTTGTAATCGTAAAGACCGGCGAGGTTTTTATATTTATATTAAAGTTAGCTCGTTAGATAAAATTAATTAAAATACCCATTTACCAATGATATTGTATTGTGTTGTACTGAGGTGTATGTCAGTAAAATGCGGTGCGTTCGTGAGTTATTGTCCGCTTACTGTGCTCAATTACCGCTTATGTTCCACGTAAAATTGTGATTTTAATATTTGTCATGTATGATTCAGTATAACAGCTTCAAATCATCAAAAGAAAAATATAAATAAAATATTTATGATTCAAAAATAACTTTTTTTTATAATTTTACTTTAAAATATATCTTTTTTACAAAATAATAAATGCATATTATACTGCATATTTGAGTTTTTTTAATGCATACGTATGCACATATTTCATTGTTTTTTAGTGCATAAAGTTCCGAGCCCTGATTATTACTCACAATAGATTACATTTTCAGCATGATGAATGATTTTAAATATTATGAAAATAATACCAAAAGGCAAAATGATTTCTTTTGATATTATATAAATAAAGACAAAAACTTAGCAGGTTTTCTAAAAATTATATAATTTAATAAAGATAAACATATTATATGATACTTGTAGTATTTTATATTAGTAAAAATTGAATCATATTAGTAGTTTTACTTAGAATTTAATATAAATTTACAAAATTAAATTATAGCCACATTAAAAACCATCAGGTAATTTAATCAACTGATAAAACATTCTATGTAAAACTTAAAGTCCAAAATAATAATATTTATAATATATAAAAATATATTATAATTAGTAAAAATGCAATAATAATGTAAAACCTAAATGCAATTAATGAATAACGTAATATTATTTGAAACCTTATTCATTAATTATTAATTAGGTTATTAAGTGTTATTTGTACGATAACTTAATTCAACAGTTATTTCAACTAATAATTGATTTTTCGACATAAATCAAGATTTTAAATAATTTGTTGTGCACTGTAGTGTGTATTCATTATTTTTATACCATTGGGTTTTAATAGCAAATTTTAAAATATAGATTAACAAGGGACATAATATTGGTGGTTTACTTTTAAAATTATAGACTGTAAAGTATTGCCAAAAAAGGCTCAGAATGGTTTTTGGGAGAAAACCAAATAACATATGATAACAAACTAAACTAACAAATATGAATAAACAGTACACATTCGCTTTGAATTAATTTTGTCATCAGGGTTTAAGACTATAGTTGTGTAATTAACTGTGATGGACCACTATCATATGTTTATTAGACATCATTATGCAATATACAATCAAAACCAATCAGTCTAAATGGTTTTTTTTATAAAAGTTATCAAACCATAAATCACTTTCAAGTTTCTAGATGTAGGTATGAATGTATGATATCAAGCTATTCAATATCTAAAAACAGTTAGATATTTTAAATCTCACCTCAGTTAATTTAGTTTAAATAATGTTGGTTTTACTTACTTCACAACAAACTTGATTTCACGTAACTCAAAAAATTTAAGTGTTCACAGATTTTAGTTCAATATTTACTGAAATAACAAGTTGTATAAAATATGTTCCACGAAAATAATTCAAGTTGACACTGGCCGACTAAACACTCGTAATAACATCAATACAAGAATTCAATGATTTTTTATCAAATGAAAAATACAATTAAAAAAAATGTTGAATGTATTGCTTTTTATGAAACCTTTTAATCATATACTCGGTTTGTGGTCCAAGAATAAAAAATGATAAGATACATAGGTACATTTTGAGAACCAATTGACTCTTATCAAATGTATGCCGAGTACTTATCGATAATGATTATGCACATTGCAAATTGCAATAACAACAATAAGTTATAAAATATAAACATCAGAGTATTAAACCATAATATTAAATAAACTGCATTATTATATCATATCATGCTATAAAGTATAAAGCAAATATAAAATAATATTTGAAAATTGATTTATTATAAGTGAAATATTTTTATTACTTTTTAAAAGGATTACAACTATGGATTTTGAAAAAGTAAAAGAAAAAACTTTTGAGGATGCCTATAAGGGTAATTTTGATGAAGTTATGAAAGCAGTTGAAAATCATATGAGACTATTAAAAGAAGTTGATGTTGTAAGTATTAGATAGTATGGTAAATCTTTTAGCTTTACGAATAATTAATCATGAAACACAACTAATTCAACAACAAAATGTTTATAAATATGTATAATTTTTGTGTATTTATGTATTATTTTTCAGTTGATACTTTTATAATCAAACATTTTTTTTTTATACTAGAATAATCGCTTGCTTCTTCATTGGGCAGCACTCGGAGGCCATGATAGACTTGTGAGATATCTTCTTGAAAATGGTCAACCAGAAGATTCTCAAGATGATGTAAAACTGATAATTATACTAAATCACCAACTGTAAGTAATAATAGATTTATTCTAAGGTTTTATGTTATTCAGATGCAAACTACTCCTCTTATATTGGCTGCATCAGCTGGCCGTATCGACACAGTAAAAACCCTTATAGAATACGGAGTAAACATCAATGCAAAAAATCAAGAAGGGCATTCGTCTCTACAATATGCAGCTTCCAAAGGTTGGACAGAAGTGAGTTACTTATAACACAAATATTATTAAAATACATAATAAAATTGTTTAGATTGTTAGATATTTAGTATCAAAAGGTGCTGATGTTGACATTGCTGATAATCGTGGAGCTACACCACTGCATAGATCTGCATCAAAAGGCAATATATCAGTTCTAAAGATTTTATTAGGTTCTGGTGTACTAGTAGATGCTAAAGATACTTATGGAAACACGCCACTGTAAAAATAAATACATATATAACTTTTTAAATTATTACTGAAGTATAATTATTTAAATTGTATAGTCATTTAGCATGTGAAGAAGGGCGTGTACAAGAAGCAGGATTATTAATAAAGAGTGGTGCGGATAGTACATTGATGAACAAGGAAAAATTAACACCTTTTGATCTTGCCCCAGCAGATGTTCAAGGAATTTTAAGAAAAATCTTAGTAGAATAAGTAAGAATTTTATATATTTTTAGTTTTTATCAACAAACAAAAAACAATCAAAATCTTTAGTAAATCTTGTATTGTCACATTTTTTAAATTTATGTATTTATGTTTGAAGTAGGCATTTCATACATTTTCAGTAATTACTTTTTTGTTATGGTTATAATTGTCTCTTTAAAATAATATTAGTTTTCTTGTCTATGATACTTGTATACATTTTATTAATATTAATTTTTTTATATTTAAACCATTTAAACTTTCAGTATGATTATCTGATAAAAATTTACCATTAAAACAAATCATGTTTTAAAATATTTAGAAATACTACCTTACATTTAACTAAAGATGAACATATTATATTAATAATAATGATATTAATTTATTGCTTTTTTTTCAGAATGTACCTGTTTCAAGTCATTTAAGAATTTAAAAACAATAGCATTTAAGTGTGTTTGAATTTAACTCTAAGAGGCTAAGACAGTACTTATTTATTAATTATTTTTAAGATTCCATAAAATATGTTAATATACTTTACATATAGGATTTGTGTTAGTAAACAGTTAACACTGAATAAAGAATTAAGCTATACTCTTATATGTTTTTTTAATTGATTCTTGAAATCGGCTGTCTATTGGTAAAATAATAAAAAAGTCTAAACACGTAAATGTACACTCAAGCACACAATAATCACAATTATACACAAATATTTTTATGTGTTTGGTAATATAATTATACAAATCAAAAGTTATTCAAAAGTATTTTAAACTTGCTTTTTTTTTTCATTTTATAATATTATAATTCATTCATTATTAAAATTACTAATGACTTATAGATGAGTTTGATACTGATCAGTGATTAGGATTTAATATTATCGGATTACCATTTTTTGAGATGATTAATTAAATACTAATTTGACAGAAATTCAATCATTGTTATATTTAGATTAAATTAATTTTGTATGTAGTATACTAAAATACAATATTATATTATTCAACAAATATTAGCGACCCCCTTTTAAAATATGTGACCCTTAAAGTTGCATACTACTGAACTAGATCATGATAACTTGACCTGTGTATTAATTATTATTATTTATAGTAGGTACCTAGTTGAGATAAAGTTCTGTATAAATGTAATTATGTTATTGTTTATTTTATGATTCCTAATTTTCATATGATGTCATCACTTAAAATTCAGCGTTTAAAATGTATTCAGATAACAGATTTCATCTTCTATTAGTTTTATTCAATTTTTTTTTGCGTTTTGTAAAATACAATTATATTTTATAATTTTTCATATTTAAATTTATTAATGTAAAGAGAAAATGAATTGTCATGTTCTTTAAGATACTTCCTCATCCACTGAAACATATTGCCCATCAATAAATTAAGAACTAAAAACTTCTAATCCGACTTTAAAAAAAATATATAGTTTCAAATTATCCTATAATGTTACTGATAAAATCCTCATCTATCAGAAAAACTGATGGTGTATTATTTATTGAATTGGAAGGGGGTGATCATCATTTTCTCACATTAATAGTTATTTCATTTTTATTTTAAGGCTCGCTTTTTAGTAAGCCACCCCTTGTTCTAGTATTCTTGTCTATGGTAGGGTCATGTTGAGTTTAATAGAAATGTTATTCTAAGGCAGGTTATCACTTTATCAGTAGAATCCTAGGTAGATATTTTGATGTCACTGTACAATTTTAAGCCACTCCTAGTTGGCCAGTTGCCCTACTGGCTGCTGCATAAGTGAAAACTATCGAATCACTTATCAGTGGTGAATGCGACTAGTGACCACTCTAATCGACTTAGATACATCAGACATTCATACATAAACGTGAAATTTGAAAAAAACAATAAATTATTAAGTCTATGTTCATTGCTCAGATATTATGTGTCTCTATGACAATATTAATCTAATTCAGCAACCTTTTTTTTCTTGTGTACCCCTAAGCTAAATATTTTGTTAGATTGTACACTTCATTATAGCTTTTAAACTTTTTTCACATACTGTTCTTAAAACGTATTAATAAAAATATCAATAATGTAATATAGTGTAATAATGTACATATTTTACTTATTTAATGAACAAAAAAAAAAAAAGAAATATTAATATAAAAATGAATAATTTAGGGGAATTCTTGTCCTTATTATGAGTTAGATAGTTTTTTGAAATTCGGTTCAAATGATGTATGGTATAATATTAAATCTGGAGCTGAATTTTGTTATTTTTTTTTTTTGATAAATATATATGAAGAAAAAGCTCTCAACCAGTTCTATACAAGTAAATGGCAACAAAAACTCAATTGCCTTGTCAGATAGTTGCTTATATTAATTCGTAATATTTATCCAAAATGAACGAGTTGTTTTCTTTTAAACTCAGTTTTTAAAGTTGTGTATCATATTAATTATTATAGAGTATACATACATAGTATTATATATCCTATTCAGTATAGTCTTTAATCAATAACCATTAAAGATGAGTTGATAGATACATTTTTATTTGTGTGACAGAAGTTTTTAATTTTTAATAATATAAATTGTATAATTCCGAAAAATGTGTTTTAAGTAATTCATCAAATTTAACATTTTTCCGCTATTACCCATTTTTTTTTACATACCCCTTGAGATAATCTTGCATCTCAGGTTGGGAACCGCTGATCTAAATCATAAAACATAATCATATATATCTATATCTAATCATATCTTATGACTTATACCATTGATTGTACAATATTATTCTACAATCAATGCTTATACCCGTAGAAACTCGGTCCATAGACAGATATATTAAAGTAGGTATATAAATATTTCTATATAGGTACTTTTAATAGGTATTTACTATGATATAAAAAATTATAAAACAAAATTAGCTGTAAAAATATAAGTGTAATATGTAATATATTGTAATATTAGTCAGTAAAAGATCATGCGCGGATTTCTATACATATTTTAAAATAAATATTATTTACAGCTAATTGAAAATAATTTAAATCAACCCCCCGCAAAAAAAAAATTCCTGGGCGCGCCCCTGATTGGTATCTATGTATTACTCATCTGTGTAAATACCATATAACATAATATTATGTTCCATGTCAAATGTCATTAATGTCAATACCAATATTAATTAATGTTAACTGTTAAGTGTAAATTAACTTATTCTGTGCTCATACTTATGATTTATAATTATGTACAATGAAGTAAATACTCGATAGTCAATACCGATCACCGATTGTTTGACCTTGAAATCTCGAGAGACCCTGGGTACCTCCCAAGTCCCAAACCGCGGTGTAGAATCTTCTCTACGAATCACAAAGAATAACGAACAGAAAATTACGAAATTATCATCATAATTATTCACCGACTTCTATGTACTATTATTGTATAGAAGTCTATGTTGCTTTTATGCCGAATTGCCGACTGTCTATAAAAATTGAAAACTGAAAAGTATTAATGTACGTTTTTAACTTTTTGTAATCATATTACATAATATTTGGTTAAATTTCTGATGTTGGCCATAGTGTTACGCCGTTATTCGTTTATGTTAAAAAATTTAAATTCCCAGAATGTACTCGTTGCGAGTTATCTACGTAGTACGTTCCCAAATTATATTCATCATACTCGTACATATTTGGTAGACATGGTGTTTGATGTATTTTGATCATTCAGAATTCAGATTTCAGTTATGGCGATAGCCTGTAGGTAGGTAATCATCTCACAATCATTATTCATCGTATTTTTTATGTTTATGATTATGTAGAACTGAATAATTTTATCACTTCAGAATATGTGATGTGCTGTAGGTAAATTTCTGTTCACACATCGTAGTGGTTGTTAAAGCTTTTAGCAATTAGAAGATAACATCAAATATTTAATGATGGACAGTAACAAACAAATAGAACAAGTTAAATCTATAGTATTGGAAAGTTATGGTGGGTATGATAAAATAAAAGTAAGTCTTCTATAATAATAAATTCCAATAAGTATAATAAGTTGGTTTACTTGATTATTAGTTTACATATTATGAATAATTACATTGTACAAAATATAATCATAATCATTTGAATAAGTAGTTTCTAAGATAAATATTTAAATTAGTTAAGTACTTCAAATTAAGTCAATGAAAGTAAATTGTATTAGTAGATGGTATTTTACCTTGGTACAATAAAATAATGTATTAGGTACCTATTAATATTGATTATAAAATGATTTATAATCAATGCTATTAGTTAATTGGTATCAATTTAAAATTATTTTTTTTAGAATTCATATTTATTTAGATTCCGATAAAAAATATTCTGGTTTAAAGAAAATTATATTAATTTAAAATGTTGATCTCCAATAAATCTAATATGTAAACTCCAGGCTGAACCGATTGAGCTTGGAATTAACTGCTCATCAGATTTTAACTTTATTATATAAGGACTCATTTATATAGGTACCTACACTACCTATATAAAATATATTTTCATTGAACGGTATAGATGTAAATTTTTATTTTTAAATATGTTTTAACTGCTAAATTAATTCCAGATAAAACATTGGACACTTGATGAGTTAGGATCATCAAGTGTTCGCGTTAAAGTTCAACTTTGTGGTGTTAACTTTAGTGATATATATACTAGACAGGGGTTTCTACGACAGTTGAAAACTCCTCGTGTGCTTGGTGCAGAATGTTATGGAACAGTAGAAGCTTTTGGAAAGGATGTGACCAATTTTCAAGTAATTAGATATAATTAAGTTCTTTCTTATCTATTAATATTATTGCTTAAATTATTATTTTAATGTGAGTAATAATTTATTTACTGTTTAGTGCGGTGACCGAGTAGTGTGTTATGTTTGGACAGGCGGCCTCTACAGAGAAACAGTAATAGTTCCAGCTAATAACTGTTTTTTAGTTCCAGAGAGTATTTCTGGTCAAGATGCTATCGCTTTACCCGCTAATTATTTAACTGCTTATTTGAGTATTTTTACCATGGGTAATATACAACCTGGTGATACTGTTCTTATACATTCTGTTGCTGGTATGTTAGATTTTTACAAACATCCTCTTGTGATCTTCTATTATTATAATTTATAAAATTGAGGTTTATTGACTTATTGTATAGGAGGTGTGGGATGTGCTGCTACTCAACTGGCAAAAACTGTAAAAGATATAACCGTTGTTGGAACGGCTTCAGATTCAAAACATGAAAAATTAAAACTAAATGGAGTTTCTCATGTGTTACAACGTGAAGACTATGTGACACAAGCTAAAATAGTATCACCACTGGGTTATGATTTAATTGTAGATAGTATTGGAGGTCCAAATATTGAAATCAGTAAAACACTACTTAAACCTTGTGGTCGTTTAGTGATCATTGGTAATTTTGATTGAAATATTATCTCTTTTATCCTAAGGTGATATAATATGGTGTACAATGTACATAGGTAAATAGGTTACCGACTCCTGTTCTTTGCCAAATATATTGACTATTTTATATTTAATAAAATTTAAAAACTACGTAATATGTCCTTTTCAAAAACATAGTTCCATGATCATTTATCTAGGATAACTTAATATGTTTTTCTCTCTTTTTGACTTATCATGATTCAACTAGTTTACTTGCTGGAAAATGTGTATGTTCTTTGATTGTGTAAGCTTTTTTTTTCATTCTTTACCACTTACTACTTTCTCTTTTTCATAATTTATGATTTTATCCAAGTTCATGAGTATAGGAAAAATAGGCAACATATTGCTAAAATACTTCATATATATTCATATAGATACATCATATAATTTTACATTTATTGACTAGGACTATCAGTATATAAGTATATATGTATGTATACTTGTATACAAACATGTATCCTATACATAAGGTTTAAAAGGTTAATTATTATTGTTACTAATAAAATACAATTTCTAATTGTAGGTGGTAGTTGTTACATCAATGGTGACACATTAAATGTTTTCAGATCATTGTCTTTGAAGTGGCAAACGAAAAATTTGGTCCCTGAAACAATGATAGAGCAAAACATAACTGTTTCTGGTCTTCATTTAGGTATGCTATTTGATTCCAACCCAAAAAAAATTCACTATATCATGGAGGAATTATTCAAAATGTTGGAGAATAACTTAATAAAACCAACAATCTATGAGATCTTACCATTTGATAATGTTAGTAAAAAATATTGATTTGTTTGCAGGTATTAATGCTAATACCTTAATACCTCATACTTCATTATTATTATTTTTTAAGTAACTGCCTTGAACTTACATTTAAAATAAAAACATTTTAATATTTTTTACATTTATTATACAATGTGCATTAATTTACTTTGTTTAAGGTAATTGAAGCTCAAAAAATATTGGCAAAGAGAATGAATATTGGAAAAATTTTGTTAAAATTACATCAGTAACTGTATGGTTTAAAGATTTAAAATAAAGTTCATTTTATGAATACAGTTGTTTATCTGTTTGTAAAATATCATTTTACTAGTGTAAATTTTAAAACTTGCACAATCTGTAAATCTGCCCATTTTTATACGAAGCACAAGTGATCAGATATTTAGAAGATCAATATAAATTAAAAATTAAATTATATATTTAAAAAAAAATCCTTTAAATTGTATAAAAATTATTTCAGTAATTGGTTTATGTGTCTTGCTCAATAGTTTTTTTTTTTTTTATTAATATTTTTATCATACAATCTGTAAATAACATAATTTATAATAAGGGACTTGCTGATGATGGCTGTTGAAGGAGCAGCCCATTAGTAGTACTTCAGAATTTTTTTTTCTTAAAGCTCTAAAAAAAACTGGTTTATAAATAGTTTTGATTTTTGTATTTTAAACCTATGTTTAATAGTTCTGAAAATACATTATAGCACCTACCTATACTTCATTTCAACTGCTGCTCTGGGAAATGTAGGGGTCAACTGGAAATTGGAACAGGTTTTCAGGTCATTATCCCCTCTAATTATGTTCTTACTCTTCAAATTTATTTTAAAAACTTGATTCCCAAAACTCATAATTATTTTAAGTACTTGTTTGTTTTTTTCTAATACTATGTATATTTGGGTAATTCTTCCTTCTATACAAATCGTGTTTGTAAATAGTACAAGTTAAAATATTATATTGAGTCTATCTTAAATGTCTAATATCAATAACTTCATAAAAATAAAATGTATTTACTTAATACAGTTAAGTATGAAATTAGACAATAAATATATTCTTAAAGGTTTACTATGGGTCTTACTTATTTTCAGTAAGTGCTTATCACTTCTGCATATACTCTGAACTTACAATTTACATTATACATACAATTATACTTATTGTTCAATACATATTACATATGCAATTATGTTCATACTAACAGAATTGTTTTATTCAATTTATTTTTTAATAGATGAAACACGATAAAAAATACTTGAGAGGGTTTAATTATTTTTAAAAATACACTATATGAGCGAACACTTGAAATTTCTTTCAATATTATTTTTGTTGACTGATGGTAACAACGAAATGTATCAGTAGCTCATATATTATTCTTACTCTGTGGTTATGACGTGTACGGTAGCTATTCGTGTGTCGTGTACAGTCTGCAAATATGATAATTTAAAGATTTATCAGTGCCTGCCTTACTGATAATGAATTATTAAATAGAAAATGACGAAAATCTGCATCTCGATGCAATGAAAACCGTGACTAATTTGATTTCAGTTCCTTCGAAATTCAACATGATATATATCTTATCGTCAGTCGTCACCGCTCTTTTTTTAGTAATGAAATAATTTTATGCCATATTTTAATGATGGTTTCTATTTCAAGTTTTATCTTATCTCGTAGATGGATTTAAACGTGGTAAGACTTAAAATATTTCGTTTTATCATAGTGAATTTAAAAGTGGATACTATTCAAATTTCAAAGTGATCTTGGTATCTGTTTGGCGATTATTGTATTATCTGTTATACGTAATACGTATGAATGTCACGAAGGGCTGAATGTGAATAAACTCTTACAATTTACGAACTATATATGTAGTGATCGAAATATACATTTTTAAATCACTAGACACGCATGCATTGTTTCGAACTGTCAATCTAGGAGATTTTCGGCCCTTTTTAAATATTTTTTTTGATATTTACTCGTCTGACATTTTCCAATTATGTCGACATGATCTACCTATTGTTTACCGGTCTTTCATTGTCCTCATTTCATTGCCACGGACACCCATAGGCCATAGTTATAATACATCACAGAATATATTGAACTTAGTCGAAGAAGAGGTAATAGTGTGGTTTCATATTGTAATAATACTCGTATAGTCGTATGCCAATGTGTGGCCTTATTATAATTGGGTTGAAATATAAAATAACGTATCTGTAAATATTTATTCAGTCTTCCATGTTTGTAAAATCAACACGGCAAATCGAAAATGATTAAATAAGATTGAACCAGGCAAGTAATCAAGTATAGGTAGGCGTTGAACATCTATTTGAATATATTTTGAAAACCATGACCTAACTGACGTTATTTTTATTGCCATGTAATGTAATGTGTAATAAATTATACTGTTAAATAATAGATTCTACAATAGAGATCTATCGATAATCCCACGACACACAGCATACCGTGAAATATAATTACAGTAGGTTCACATATTTATCTAGCAATATAGCATTATTTTTCATATTAAATAGGTCTATTGTTTTTTGATTGTCTACTATAAATTATAATCATAAAAATGTGTCAACAACTATTGCAATTATTTAAGATTATTATTATTACTGTGAAGTACCTACCTAATTTTAAAGTTCAAGATTTAAGCGAATATATAAGCGTGTCCACTGCACATTTCATTATTTATGAATAATCATTAATTTTATTTAATGTATTTTACTACATTTTGTTGATCTTATGCATACATACAATTTGAACTAGTACACACTACACTTCATACACTCATCGAAGACTAAACTATAAATTATTCATTAAACATTCAATGTTTGATTTGGTATTTTGTGTAATATGAATTACAGTGACCTCTCGGTACTTTTTTTTCTATTTTTTATACTTTTGGGTGGGAAGAACCCGTCTTCAGACTGCAGTGGCGTTTTTTGAATGAACATGTTGTGTGTGAACGCCGTATAAAAATTACGCGTATAGTTTAAATTAAAATTCATTATAGACGACCAGATTAAAAAAAAAATTTACATTACTACGTTTGTCTATAATTATAAATAAATTGAGCCAACGAATCGGTAATTATTTATTGTATCGCTAACTCGATTATTGTGTTGTATTGTTTAGGCATTGGATATCGATTATTCGTCAAGAACCCATTTGTATAACTTATGAAAATAAAATGTATAATTAATCTAATATAGTGAGAAAATATGCACGGAAACGAAGGATTTCGATAGGACAGTATCGTGGTTTCGAAATTTATTTAAATATATACATTTCATAATATTATAACATTATCATATTTTTTTTTGCTATTCCCACAGTCACAATTAAATAATGGTCTTCCTTGTAGGTACATTGTTTCATATTAATTATGATACCTACAATCTACATATTTCAGAAAGTTTCGTTATTCTTGATTTTAATATTCTCAGTAGGTATTCGCGCACATTGATTGCGTAATACATGATTTAAAAGAAGATAAACGTATCATATAATTTCGGTCATCTTAGGTTTAACGTAGTAAGTATTTTACTTAGATCATAATATATATATATATATATTATACGGAGTACAGACTACAGACTACAGTGTACATAATGGTCTAAGGCAGGGGTCGGCAACCTTTTTGGTGTCAAGGGCCAACAAATAAAAATAAATTTTTCACGGGCCACAATTCGAATACACCTTATTTTATACGAACAATAGTTTATAGTCATATCAAATTTAATTTATTTAAGCTCATCACTGTATTGGTATATTAATTCAACGAGATTTCTATAAAGTTATAATACAATAAAAAAAAAATAAAAAGTAAAAGTTAATGTGATTTTTGTATTTGAAATGAATCAACCAGCTTATTGATTGCAGTTTTGAATTTTGATGCATAAATGCTAAATACAGCATTTAAGTGACCATTGGTTAACCACGAAGTACCTATATATTTGCTTTTCGTTATTTAATCTTAGAAAAAGTTTGCTAACCAATATACGTTTTTCGGAACAAAGTCAACCTTTTTTTAGGAAAATATTTTATTTTGAGACTTTCGTCACTTTGCAACTTTGCAAATTTATATCAAATGTTGATACTAATTACTAATTGTTAATTATTATAAATTGTATCACGGGTCGCATACAATTGCTGGCCACGGGTTGCCGACCCCTATTTTATTATATTATGGTCAAGTTCAAGTAAATAACTAATACTTGCTTGAATTGACGCATCTCCTGACAGGGAATAGATATATGATATTACATTTTAAAAGTGGGTACTCCTAGGGCCTAATCCCTTCTAATTGTCAATGGACAAGTGAACAAATTTCCGATTACTTTATTTTGACACCCTGGGCAGTTTTCACCATTGCTCTACCACCCCCTTTGTGCAGCGCTGGTGATAACATTGATGACCGGGAAATCATAAAGACAGTTACAGAAAGATATCAGTTGAAGACGATGAAGTAAACATTTTATATTCTTAACTATCACGGTAAATGGGTGCCTACGACGTACATACGCAGTTAGTAGTTTCTATAGACAATTGGATTGTTAAATTGTTACCATTATTGGCACAATTGCTGTGTATTTTACTGGATCCAACACTCCAACAGACTCGTTAATTTTATTCTCGTATTTTGTAGATGTGCGCATTGAACGCGCATTTGGACCTGTGTACCATTATGTTTGCAATGTTTCTCAACACCTCAAATATTGTTAGGTACACGTTGTGCTTATTACACCGCGAATAGCCTAAATTACGGTACATTTATATTCAATGATAACTAAACTATTTAGTTTTTCCTGGTATACCGGGCACCGGCCATAATATTATTATTTATTATTGACCGTCTAGAACGAACAAAAATATTATTTATAGCTATGAATGATTAATTACACACTCTCATATATTATTTATTTGAGTGCCAGAAATAAATACTGAATAAACACTCAGTAAAAGTGCTACAAAGCGATGGATTCCAAAATAAATCATACCTAAAAGATCTGAACATCTAAATTTTAAACTTTAACTAAAAGTGTACTACGTTGATTCAATACTACTGTTACGTTTTCATATTGAAATACTCCAAATCTAAGTCTGGAACAGATATTCGTACTTGTTTAACATCCGACATACTAACATATTCATTTAAAACAAAGAAAAATGTAGATTTAGTCTGACTTAGTTGTGGTGACCATTATAATAGTCCCGTATTTCAATTTTGTATTCCGTTGTCCGGAAGAAAGTTAAAAAGGGACGTATTTTGTCCCTTTCCAAGTCTGTACCGTATTACTCCAGTTTTTCCCTTACTATTAATGTATAATTTATTATTCAATAAAATATTAAAACCTCTAATTTGTACAATGGTATTTTAGGGTTATTGTTTTGATCATTGTAGCGGGTATATTGTATAATTAAAAGAATTTTGTGGTGTACCTACCTATATAATAATTTTATTCAATGTTTTCATGCCACATCCTGATGTTTTATTTGACCCTGAATACTCATACACAATCGATCAATTTCTCGACAGTCCCTTCTCTGTTCCACTTCCTGCCAAACCCATAACTCAAAATGAAATACAATTTTTAATAAAAAAAAAACCAAGAGAAGGCATATTACCAGGCTACTGCTTAATATTAAACAAAATTGTTACCAAAAATTACCAAAATCTCGATCTTTTACCAATTACTTACATATTCAACTCCATGTTAAGACTTTCGCATTTTCCAGTAGTATGGAAACTATCCACTATCAAACTCATTCCAAAACCAAATAAGCCCAAAAATCTAGTTACTTCCTATAGTCCAATTAGTCTATTCGTGTAATACCGACTGTGGCCAAATTATTTGAAAAATCATACTCAATGGAATAGGGTCAATACTTCAAACACAAAATATTATTCCTACCTCCCGAGTTCAATTTAGGGCTCGACAATCAACAATACACCAAATACATAGGCTGACAGACTTAATATCGTCCTCGTTCGAAAAAAAACATGATTTTCCCGGTGTGTTTATAGATGTATCGCATAAGGATTTGCTTTACATACTCAGAATATTCCTATCTGCCCCAATAACACCTAATATTAAATTCCTACCTAAAAAATCGCACTTTCATGGTTCGATCAGTTTAATTATTTTTCTTCCTACTTTTGTATACAAACCGGTGTGTCTCAAGGTGTGGTCTCAAGGAGTGACCTCTCACCAGACTTAAACAATATTTTTGCTGCCGACATGTCAAACTCAAAAAATACAATTATGGCCTCATATGCTGATGATACTGCAATCTTCTTTCCCGGAAATGATTCATTTCCAACCTCCAATTCGTTAAAAGACTATTTGAAGACTGGGCATCAAAATGATTCAAAAATCAACCATGAAAAATCGGTATACGTCAAATGTCAATTTCTCTTTAAAAAAGCCGAATGCCCACATTTGTATTTTCAAGGGACACATATTCGCCAACTTCTTCACATGTAAAATGTCTATGTATTACTCTTGATTAAAGCCTAATTCGGGGCGCTCACCTTAAAGTAAAAATAAAAACCTTAACAGTCAACTGCATGTCCTTCGACAAATCATTAAATCAAAGATGTCCAGCCAAACAAAACATACTATTTACTTCAAAATTACCCAAACCGTTTGAGTTTTTTCACTTTCTGATGAATCTCCATGGAAATCCAATGTGCCGCCTAAAACGTAAATGGTGACCTACAATAATTATGTAACTTAAAGTAAACTATGAAAAAAAATCACGTTGGGTTCTATCATTGGCTAGCCTTCCTTCTCATGCTTCTCGAGAAAAAAAAATGTACATTCATCTAATTTACTTAATGTGCAACCACGGCAACATATGAATAGATTGTAAACATTTAAATAAAGATAAAAAAAAAATGTAAAAGAAGACATTTTTTTGTATTTAAAAACCTTCATTGTTTATAAAATTATTTTGTTGTTTGAGTTAGCAAAAAAATAAAGATTGTTAAAAAAGTGAATTTATTAATAAGTAGTTAATAAATATATTTCAACGAGTAATTGTCTGAAAAAATCCATTAATAAATAAAACCCTCTTCCGTCTTCTGAATATAGAACTGACAATCTCAAATCTTCTATTATTGGTAAATATATTATACTATACCAATGCCATCGCCGAATGACTAAGATATCTATAAATCAACCGGACAAAGTTTACATTTAACTATACCCGATAAACTATTTTGACAAGAAAAATGTTTGTGCTGACGATTATCTAGTATTTATCATCCAGAACGAAGTACTAGGATAGAATCATGAATCCAACACTAAATTTTCAACTATTAATAAATGTTAACTATAACATCGTTTGTAACCTTATGCTTTTATCAACATACCTAGTACCTATACTATACCAATTCAACTATTTATTGTTTACACTTCATTAAAAATGATTTACTTACTCTACAATTTTCAAGTATGAACATTTCAGGAATAGTTCAGGATTAAGGAGTTATGTGTTTTTATAAATAAAAAACAAAAACGTAAGAGTTTATCAAAATAAATATTAAAATATTTATTGCAGTTCTAGATATAATCCAAAATTTCTGTCACAAATTATTGAAAGCAAATAATTTACACTGCTTCGTTATACTCGTACAATTTTCATAGAAAATAAATATCAAACTATTATTTACAAAGAAAAATCATTTTGAGAATTCGTATCATTCCAAAAACAGGTTCATCACGAGGAAATTATGCGGTATACCGTTGACAAAGTTAAAATTAATAGAAAACAGTTATATTTATACCAAGTTTTTAATAATACTCGGTAATACTCGTATTTCAGTTGTTTTATCTCTCGTGAGTTTAGAAGGTGGCTTTGACTTTCTCGAGTCTGTTACATATTTGATTGACATCAGGTCCCATTTCTTCACATTTTGAAGAACACTCACCAATCCAGCTTGCCTCACCACTTCTATGCGACTAAAATAAAAGCGGATCATGCATAAATAAATAAATTACGATGGTCACAGAGAATTTTTCATCAACTTACTTCTTCAAGATCACGTTTCCAAACATTACGACAGTGACCAGCACAAATAGGACAAGGCCTCTCGAGGGAGTATCCCCCGCATTCAAAACAATCGAGTGATACGTGATGTTGCTCCCAGTTAACTCCACAACTATACAATCAAAATTATGATTATTCATCAACCGTTTGTTTAAAATTGCAAAAAAATATTTTCTATCTTTCAACATTAATACTTTTATAGGTAGTCAAATAAATATAAAATAATTATCAAATTAGTAATATAATTGAATTATTATATTGAAACTAAAAACCAGCATTTCTTATAAACTGTAGTTACAATTTTTCAATTTTAAGCAACGATTTTTTTAGATAATTAATATTATTCCTTATTACATGTTATTATGTAATTGATGTCATAAATAAATGGTACCGCATTATTATCTAAAAATATATTATTAATTAATTTTGAGAGGGATGAGTGAGTAATTTTGAAGAGGTCAAGCTTTTAAAAGCTCCCTGTCTCTTAGTTACGCTTATGAGAATTATACAAGTATACTCAGCATACATATATGCTGTATGCTTATATACTAAATTCATAATGTTGTCTTAAACAAATATATACGACTTGTTTATATTTTGTGAATTATTAAGTTAAAATTTTATAATTTTACACACCGGAAACAATACTTAAAAACTTCTTTAAGCTCTTCGAGGGTGACTGCAGGCTCGATATCACTGATTAGATCAATGTTATCAAACATTTTGTCGTTGATGTTTCTCAGGTTTTGATTGTTCATGGAATGGACACTAGTTAATGACATACTGTTCTTAGGATTTTCTTCTGAAACAAAGATTAAAAAATAAATAGGTATAGCTCAAATTTTCTTTTCTGTTTTTTATTTAGTAAGGCCACTATAGTTGGCTTATGATATATATGAAGATACTACGAGTAGAAAGTAAAAACACCTTATATTTATCTATAATCTCAAGCAGGTATTTTATGAACAATGACTCTACTTCAAAATGTAATTATTTTTATTTTTAAATTAAGACATATTTCAATAATATCACTATAGTCTATAGATTATAAATACGAATACCTATGTGGTAAATTCATTATACGATAAAATTGTAATTCATAGTTAGAATGAAAACGTTTTATTAATATTTTACACGATACCTATTATTTTTAACGTACTTAGCTAATACTTAACTATAATTTTTATAGCGTACTACAATTTGTAATATATAAAGTTGTTCGAAATTTTTATCTTAATACATTATCTAATTGAACTTTCCACATTTGTAATTTATAATTTATTGTTACATCTTAGACAACGTTGAAATCACATTATTTTATGTAATATATTCCATTAAGTAGGTATATTTTGGGTGGCAGTAATGTGCGAAACAGTTCCCACCCGGTCCTAGTTTTAGTAACAGAAAAAAAAAAAAGGTATATTTTATTATTTGAAGCAAAAAACCAAAGTAATTATTATTATAATATATTATTACTAAATCTACATATTATGCGCGTTTATAGGGATAGTTGGATACGCAGTTATGTGTATTGTGTACATTACTCGTACATCCTGTCCATTTATTCCGGAAAGCATACAATCCTGATAAACTAGTCTGTATGACCTTCGTATAGTTTTATAAAAAAAACGCTGCAAAGTTTAAATTCTTCGATTTATTGGTAGAATAACAATAGTCTTTTTTCTAATAATACAAAGATCCCTTGAAATTTAAATTTGAATCTAAGTAAATAAAGAGAATATCAAGTTCATTTCTACGCATTGTTAAGAAATGTATAATACATTTTACAGTATTTGTAGTTTTTTAGTGACATTTGTATAAAGTACGTAAAAGTTGTGTAGAGAATTAATCATTTTTGTTAAAATCGTATTTTAACAACTTTTCAGTTAATTTTCAATTTCATGAAAATATTAATGACATTACTTTTGTAACATCTTTGTATCATCATTCATGAACAATGAATAATGAAGTGTATTCAAGGAAGACAACCGACAAGTTTGATTTGCCAGTAAATATAAATTGTCAGTACAATATAATTATATAATACAAGTGTGTGAATAATTAAATCAAGTACCTACCTACTAAAAAAAACATTGAATGATTTGAAGGTTAACTGGTTAAAAAAATCATTTAAAGTTTTCAAAAAACTAAAATATTATAAAATCGATTCGTTAAAAACTTAAAACTGATGAATATTTAAGCATTTTTTTCTATTCTATTTTACATATTATTCTTAAATATTGTTAATGTTAAATTATTAAAATTTAATCATACTAAAATGTCTATTGAAAATGCAAGATAGATAAAAAATCGTTAGGTTTTTTATAATAACCGAACTGACAATAGTACATGAAATATTACATTATAATTTATAATATAAATTATATATGTATTCGTATCTATGTTGATTGTCGAAATTGATATATTTAAACATTTCCATTATACTAACCTATTAATAACCAGATTTTCAATTATAAATACAAATAACCTGATTGTTGAAAGAATTTACAAGCGTAAAAAAAAAACAGACAAAATAATATATTCAAAAAAAATGTATGTATGTTTAGCACAACATATTTTCAAATTCTCATTACGGTTACAGTAGATAATTTTAGATTAAATCTATAAATAGGTATATAAAAATCAGTTACTGATCCGACATGGATTTCTGTAAAGAGTCGTGGATATTTTCAATTTTTGTAGGTACTTATCTCATAGCAAAACGATAACATACATAGGTAATAGGTAAGATAGGTGACAAATGCCAAATGACTCCGAATGGCCATATGTTATTTATTATTTGTAACACCTAAAACTCTAAACTCTGGTAAATTCTAATCAGGCAATGAAATATTAATTACTGTATCAGTTCACTAAAACAGTTCGGACTTTAAGTAAATTATACATAATTATTATGTAGGTATCCCTCACAAAAATACAAATTGTTGAACCTTTAATTGGTATGGCAAAATTGTTTCACGATCACTTATTTCTGTTGTTAAAATGACACTGTTTAATTTTTAGTGAGTATAAACTCCTATATATAACACTCACTATATTCTTCGAGACAAAGCTAATAAAATTACATATTATTTACATATGGTCTTATGATTTATGTATATTTTTTTATTAATTTTACGCATGGCGAATACTTAATTAAACAGGTAATATAATATAAGGTTTCACCAGTGTAACTTTTAATGTTTTTAAAATAATTGATCGTTAAATTATTACATGTATCGATATATACTTAAATTTTTTTTTTATGTTTCATTAAACAAATTGGTATATTTTTATAAAACTACGTAGTTTGTTTAATGACATTTCATTTCCTGAAACAACTATAATTGTTTTAATTATTTACGACCTTGTCAACTTTCTTATAAAATACCTTAGAGCATATAGTATACGAACCAACTCAACAATAATAACACTCAAGCGTTTCCTCATTTCTAAAAGTAAATGGGAATGCTATGGTTGTTTTCTTTTCGTTTTGTTTTATTAAAAATGTTATAAGTGAGATAGTGAGAGAAAACGTCAATAAGTGTTTGATTTATAGCTTCCGTTCAAATTACTTAAAACACATTTCTTAGAATTTGAGTTGTATGAAAATAGTTGACGTATGACGAGGGAAAAAACCTATGGATATTAAAATCACAAAATTTGACATGATTTTTTAAGCCAACCTTGAAAATACATAAGATGGTCGATGGTATTAATGTACAATAACATCATATCCATATGCGCGTGTTGTCTTGTTTGAAAATTGTATCATTGTTATTGGGTTTTACCCTGGGTGTAATTTATGAAAAAAACATACTAATATAACGAGGTCGAGTTTATTGTAGGTATTTTGAATAGCTAAGGTGTTACAATTATCATCACTTTTATGGTGCCAACCGTATTACTCTCAGTTATAAGTTACATGACGACGCTTTAATTTAAAATTATGTGAAGTTTTTACGTTACATTTCTAAAAAATACAATATATAATGGTCAATATTATTTAAATTTATAGTAAATATAACAATGAAACCAAACGTTTGACCGAAATCGCATATCGTTAATTAGAGATACAAACTATTTCATCGTGTATCTACTATTAATTGGATTGACCAATCAAAAATCGGTGAGCTCCTAAGAATGTTTTATAAAAACAAAATAGCTGTTTCCAAAGAAAACAAATCCCGTGGATAAACTGAATTTCAACTTCGCGTAGCGGACACTCTCCAATGGAGAACCAGAGAAGGAAAACATCTTTTATTCCATTGGATGTTATATGTAAGAAATTTAGAAGGCAGAACTAATTGTTTGGTTATATTTGTATTATTACTATATTTTATGCATAAAAAAATATGTTATTTTAGCATTTTTCACATATTAAAAGTGAAGAAAATAATTTCGAGTCTGGACTCTGGAGTTATAATGAACTACGGATGAAAATAATGAAGGTAATATGCTATTATGTCTACGGTCTACATGTGTACAACAACAAGTTTTTATTCATATTTTATAATAATTTTCGGTGCTTATATACTAACATTGAATGCTAAAATTATAAGTGCCTTCATATAGTCTAGGTAACGTGAGAATAAAACTGTTATTAGGGGAAGAGGGGAGGAGGTTAACATCTGTGTCTTCGCGAAAACGTTTTTCTAACATTTTTTATAATGTAGATTGTACAATATAATTTAGATACGTTGTCTGATTACAATAAATTATTGTAAAATGTCTACTACTTTATCACTATAATATAAATGAACCAATCAGAACTCGTTATTTGAAAATCTTTTGTTCTACCATGAAGTACATGATCTGGTTTTATAAAACCTGTGGTTAATACGTATGTGGTTAAAACTATTTATTCTGCTAAAAAAAACCCGTTTGTACGATATTTCCTTATGATTTCTGGTTGACGTTACTCATCCTATTAATTTTATCAAACTGAATATCTGGTTTTTCCTAAACGTCTGAAGAATTTTAAGCGTATTAAAGTTAGTTAGCAATTTTCAATCTTGTCCTGTGAAATATCAATATCCGGGAGTTACGGCCTTCAAAACTAACCTTCTAAATACATAGCAATATCATCGTAGTGCATTATAGTTTATACACATGTATACAGACTACTTAACTACATGATTTCATCCACAAATATCATCAGATTGACGACCTTTTAATATACGTCGAATGGAATTTATCATAACATTTTTGTTCATTTCATAGTAGTATTATAGTGTAGTGGTATCATAATTAAGATGAATACTTTTGAGTCGATTGAGAACAAAGTAAGAAATTATTGAATTCTAGTGTGTAATTAAGTAAAAATATAAATGATTTTTAATCATTTTTATTAATAATATAATTATTGACTGATTGATTTATAATAGTATAAATTATAAATATTAAATGTAATGATTCACTGTTGGCTGTTGTATATATTGTATGTACATATATTTCCAATATAAGATTTATATATTTAATGCTTTTTCGTTAAGTATTTCAAAAGTAAACTTCTAATGACACGGTTTGACGAGTACAATTTAAAAACAGACTTTATAGATTGCTGATAAGTGATAAGATACGCAAGGTTAGGTACATACTGAACTTGATATAACTGACTTAAAAATGCGAATTCCTCTAAGTCTAAGGTAACGTCATTTGATGATTATTACTTATAATAGTAATGACATTGGGTAAAAAACGTTCTTCAATATTTTATGAAATCAATGTCACTATTTCATTAGATGTAGCACGTTTGTTTGGGCAGTGGAAATATAATATTATTATAACGTATTCCTTCTATACGATCCATCAATACGTGGACACGGTAATACTAGTAACGAAAGATATCTGCACTATTATGATTTCATTATTTTGTCCTTGATAAGTATAAACATTTCTAGAATGTTCGAAAAGTAAATTTTAATTAATTTTCTTAATTAATTCTAAAACACGATCTACATACTAAATAGCATCAAGTTACACTAGTATACTAATAAATAATATTTATTACACCCAGTCACTGCGCATGACAATTATATATAATACATTGACCTGAAATTAAATTTTTTTGAGGTAGCTTTATAAATTGCCAAGCATCATATTTTTACACCATTGAGACGTTGAGTATAAAATAAACCCGATGAACTGACGAAATTTCAAATGGTGCAATTGCAGCTGTCTAGGTTAGTTCTGTTTTTGCAATATGACAATGAAATTAAAGTGATAATTACACATAATGCACGTGTGTACTGTGTACAATGTACACTGTACATATTACACAGTTGTCGCTAAATTTACAGTATTCAATATTTCATTATTATTGTTTATTTTACGATCGCAATATGCTAAAAGCCATTTGTTCTAAAAGGGACCATAATAAATCAAAAATAAAATTATACATCAGGTATACGTTCTGAGATGACCAATAAAGAAGTTATGAATCATACCCAAAGAAGAAAAATGACCATTCTACGAGCGGTTTTAGAAAGTGTAGATACGTTGAAAATATTTTGAATTGCGTAGTAGTTAGGACAAGATAAAAAAAAACGGACGAAACTCCTATCTCAGGTGAGACTCCACGGCCAGATGAGATACAGAGATGGGTCTTTTAAACTTGAAACTAATGTACTGTTGCTCTCTAAAAATAAATTCCAAGTGAAATAGACCGAGTGGATCAGTTTTTTTTTTTATTATTTAATGATTTTTTACAAAATATAGCATACAATTATTTATTCATATAGTTTATATTATAACATCGTGTAATCAAAATTCGTTGAAATACCTAATTTCATTTTCTAATACTTATAAAAGTTGTTCGCGACTTTCCGATAAATATTTTTCTTATTGATTATAAATAATATCTTTTGAAAATTATTGTATCTATGAAATTTAAGCAAGTGGATAGTGAGTGATATTATCGATCTCGGTTGAAGTTTTTTTGTAATTTTTTCTGTTTTCTCAATGATTCGGAAATTCAAAAAATCACCCCCTCGTGACACCAACTAGACGAAATTTGATCAGAAAAGTACCAGATTTATATATATTGGAGCAATCTTTCTGTTCTAAATCGTGTACTAACACACACACACACACACACGACACGCATCATGATAAAACCAAAACATTCCTCGTATCACTCAGAATCAAAAAAATAAGTAACATTAGTGTTTAATTGAACAACTAGTCACTAGACCTCAGCCTAATATATTTAATATTTTATATAAAGATATCTTTAGTAATACATTTAGGTAGGTAAGCGTATACTTATTGGTACTGGAATAAAATAAAATTAACTAATAACTATAAGAACCTATTTTAAAAATTATACTCATCTCTATAAAATTTAAAAAATTATTATTTATTTTTTAGCTAGTTGATAAGATATATTTATTTCAAAATCGCTGGAAGGTCGTTCATGTTTATATTCGCCCCATGGCATTAACAACCTCGAAACACCAAATGTTATTTTTATAGAATGACCTCTCTATTACCAATAAGTACTTAAAAACAGAGAAGGGAATATGACAACTATAAACTTCCCTTTGCTAAATCAATAAACTATACGACAGCCAAGGTCTTCATGATTATTACCTCTGTGTTATTGGTAATTCGATAGGTAAGGTATAGTAACGGTTGAAATCATTTTTTATCGAAATATAATCAATAATGTATGGTCATCAATCGAAATAATATTATATAGGTACTGACAAATAATAAACAATTCAGATCCCCCTTACCCTGATGCCAGCTATCACCAGAGATCAAATGATTCTTCACTTCGTTACTGGGATGAAACTCATGAAACCTGCAATACACGTACGGAGTATCCGGTCGACTAGATGGAACGGAATTCGTTAATACTGATTTGATGACTATCATCAATAATTATAGATAACATACGTGCGGTAACTTTTTGAGTGTTATTCCTGATACAAACAATAAGATTTAAATATTTTTCTAAAATCCAATGAACGTTAATATGATTAAAATTGTATTTGTTTTTAATATTATTAAAATACGAAAGTGCAGTTGATCACGTCGGGTAAAAAATATTGCCAATAGGTAGAATTTAAATCATTATACCTAATAAATAATAATAAAATAAAAAAATGAAAAATATTGTGCAACCACAGTCAGTAGATACTATACTAATGAAGACGCAAAAACGCTAACGAAAAATTATCTTTGGAAATACAATTTATTACAAAACAAGTATAGAAGACAAATACGATGCGTCGATGGTACAATGATGATAAGTCATTGACCTCATAAACAAACCGTTCGAATTAATAATATTGCGTTTACAACAACGATTCACGAGACATTTTCGCTCTTGAACCGTCGTCGTCGTCGTGTCGATATACGTAGAGGTACAATAATAATGGTATGCGTTTGGTCTTGTTCACAATAATATTATACTCACATCTAATTCCGAAACGAAAACCGCGTTCGGAGTATATTAGCTAGTGTAAAATAGTTGGTTTTCTAAAGTCTGTCGATGCGTGCACGACGACTTGGGCCCACGAGTCGCGCTGGAAAATTCTTGTGAAGCGAAATATCTTGCGAACGCGACTTTTTTGGACGGCGACAGTCGCTGGTAAATAGGTAAATACGTGTGTACTTATACTCGACCGGTATAATATTATCACGTAACCGACTTGATTCGCGGACGTGTACGACGGGGGACAATCGAAACAATCGAAAAGCCAAAAAATGGTACGCGAAGAAAGACCGACAGGAGTGTTGAAAAACGATCGGTCGTACGATATTCGAACACTCTTATTCGGGTCTACCTGTGGTGGTTTGGACGACGATCGCGTTCGAGGACGGCCACGGGTGTACTGTTTCGGTCGCCACGAGCCGCTGTTGGCATGTCCGCCGAACGATAACGTCACGCCACGGAGATACCGAGACGCCACGAGGCAGAGCGCATGCGCAACGCTCTCGACGGGCAGAGGTTCGCCGCGATCGCAGGCCCACGACTCCCGACCGGCGTGACGTGTCGCTTCTGGGTATTACCGCGCGTTTCATCAGCACTCTCGAAGATACCGGACAACTATTATAATACTCCATGTGCACAACAGGTACAAACATTACGAAGTCGAGTCAGGTCGATCGTGGGTTGGCGGAAGCGACGGCCGGACGACCGTCCATGAAACTATAATATCATCGAGAGTGAACAATAAATAAATAATAATAATTCTAAACACTTTAGTGATAATAATAATAATGCCCATAGACGCAACTAGTGCCCAAATATTGGAGGGCTGAAATTATGTAATACTCAATACTCATAGACCCATGAGGTTGTATGCCTCATCATATTATGCCCCTACACGACTACACCTCCGAATACCATTCTTCAATTTATGAACTACAATAAACGTAATTTATTTGTTATTGGGCTAGGGACTTTATTCTATAAAAAAACCTTTTATTCTTACCAAGTACATGCACTAAAAAATAATCATATATGCTCTAAAAATATGCAAAAATGCATCCGATAGCAGAAAATATTTTATTTTCTCGTTTAATAACTAAAAATTTAAAAATTAAATTAACGTATACCTCTTTATTTTTCTCTCTTCTTTTTTAAACTTTCCTTTTAAAAAAAAAAACAAAAAACAAAAATTTCAATTAAAAATGCATGTTATTGGGTAATATAATTGGGTAATTTATTTATTATCTTTTTTACTTCTTTACTTACTTTTATAATCATTTTTTGGAAAATTAAAATTATATATAGTACAATATATGTGAAAAATTTACTTCAAATACAATTATACCAAATATGCACTTATGTAGGAAAAAAGAGCTAAAGATAAAATATAAAGAATGTTTCTTCAAACTCATAGTATTATGTAAAAAATGTTTATATTACTTTTAAAACAAAATTGATGGTATTTCACTGTTATTATTATAGTTGAACCTAAAAAACCAGGGATGTAAATAAGGGTGCTAAACACCCTCTCGGCCCCCCTAGTTACGACACTGATAATACCTAATACTAAATAATATGCGGTCGCAACATATGCGAATCTGCGTGCATTGTAAACATTCATGTGAATATAATATCGCATACCTACAGCCGAGCCAGCGAATAAAAGGGGCCCCTGCGTGAACGTTTATATATCGTTAATATTATATGCTCGTGCACGTTTCGGCGAATCATCGCACGTGAAATCGCAACGTTACGTCGTCGTCCTTCGAGTCAATTTAACACTTGTTATAGTATAATAATAAATCATAATAATTTCGACAAGAATCGACGCGGTTATCGCGAATAAATAAAATTGCGCACTGTATGATGTATACATACCTACAAAACACGTGCACCCGACTACACCAATTAACTAAATAAATAATAAATTACAATAAGTAAAGCGCATTTACATTGAATAACAACTTTAATATTTTTAAAATAATTCTAATTCGAGTTGCAAATCATAGCGGACGAACCTGACGAACTTTAGTATACCTAATTTATGAGTAGGTACGCGAAATCTAATACAAATACAAATACTAATACTAATACAAATACACAGCCAAATGTTGGGGACGTGGTCAATCTTTATGAATAATAAAAAAGAAAACGCGATTTGTTTGACGATCGAGGTTTGTGGACTGTATTTTAACTTTCACTAATTATAGTGTAAAAACACTTAACATGATCACAATAACATTCGAATAATATTAGACCTATAATATAAGATCAATACAATAACCAAAACGGACGACGCGTCGCGCATCGAACGACCATATCCGTTAGGCGAACGAACACATACCAATTGTCTTGGTCGTCTTGAGAGTTTCCATTGCAACTTTGCATTTTTGCAAGTCTTAAAAATAATATAAAATTCAAGTTATTCATTTGTTATATAGTGTGTGTATATATTATATATGTGTATATATATATATATATATATATATATAAATACATTATGGTATATAGTTAAGGCCATTTATATGAACAAAGTATCCGTCGATTTAAATACAATATTTACCAAATGAGTGATGCGGAGATGGACCTAATCATTAAATTTGTATGCCTCAATATGCTTATCTTGTACAAATATTTTTTGATTTAATAAAATTAAAAAATTTAAATAATGATCTAATGGAAGTGGTCGGTAAGTAATTTATATTGGAAGATAGCTCAGATGATAATAATCACAAATAAACGACGTCCAGAAAAAAAAAATTACCAAAATAGCACTGTCTTATTTTATTTTTGTGTTTAAAACATTATATATAGGACTTTATTTTATTATATTATATATTATATACTTATTTGTAATCTGTTATTATACTATAACAAAATGTAATGGGTACAATGACAATTGGCGTGAATGACGTGAAGAAGAATTTGGCCATTAGCCAAAATGTATTACTTTTAATTATAAAAGAAAAAAAACTGCAATATAAAATATAAATTTACTGAACAATTTAACGCGAGAAATTGCATTTTTTTTGGCCAGTTTTTGGAAATAATTAACTCATGAAGAATAGCTAGCTTATACGCACTAATGTATCTTCAAGGTGAGAAGAATCTGTTAATTTATTTTGATACCCGTTTTTCTTTATTATTTATAATAAAAATAATTTCAAATTAAAATTATACATATATCAAACTATCGAAGTAACATATTATGTTGATGATCTAGTTTTCTACCTTCCGCGATCCGCCAGTTGCCAATCCCTATTCTAATGTTGTGTAATTTAATAGAATATTGTCGATTTTACTCATTTAAATCATGAACTGAAAAGATATAAGTTATTTAGTATTGATTTTATTTGTATATTGGTAGGTATATATGTATTTATATATTTTAAAGTAGACATGCTAGTTGTTTTTATAATATCCTCGCTTAGTAATAACTAATTTCTAAACCACAATTTGTGGATACTTGCATTATGGGGCTGCATGACATAAATGTAAAATGCAGAGGGCCATTTTTAACAAAAATATTTTATAATTTTAAATCAGCGATTTTATAAGTACTCAATAATTGTATTTGTAAATACCAATTGGTCACATTCGGAAATATACACATAAATGTAAAAAAATAAAATTAATGTCAACCATAGTCCACAGTTATAGACTATAGAACACCATACTTAATGCGTACTTGTTCTAACAAAAATGTCATTCGTAGTTTAAACCTAAAGTTCAAAATTAATTTAAGTGTATAATCTCAAATTGGTTTTGAGGAACAAAGATATTAAATCAAATTAAAAAATATTAGTACCTAAATTTAAATAATAATTTGTAATTGTATGTAACTTATTTTATTTGAAAAAAACTTCTGATTTTAAACAATCTTATTATATATTTAAATTGTATTCAGTTGTAAATAATAATCTGTTCAGTCTATTCAGTCGCTTTGCATTAATCGACTTCTGCATTTTCCGTATTTAGTTAATTAACGATTGTTTTGATTGTAGGTATAATTTAATAAATAATTATACTACCTACTTAAAAATGGATACATGTTTATAATTGATACCTACTGGCTACTAATCATTAGTAATTTTAATAGATTATATAATTATATTTTCCATTAGCTTTATTATTATTATTTTATACTTTATTGTTCGTATTTTGTATAATATTAATAGTCTAAATATAATTCAGTAATGATTACCATGCACATATGTATAATGACCAGTTAGGTGTGTTACATGTTAGTATGTTACAACCACATATTTTTTAAAATTTTCGAGCATAAATTATCGGCGATTGGAACGTAGTATGGATTTGTATCGTCCTCGTCCGATCCCCATTTAATATATAATTTATTAATTATAGCAGTGGCGTATTTGACACTTCGCCTCGAGGGGAGGGTTATTAAGAGAGGTCACAGCTCCTCTCGCAGATGCCATTACTGAATAACCGTATGTTCTCATGCAGTATTTAAGATCTAAATCAAATTTCTGTAATAATGAAATTACTGTGTCAACCAAAATTTCACCATTTAATTTTGATTCTAAGTTGTTTTCATTAGTTATTACTTATAAGTAATACCTCATTATATGTATTGTAAACATATGCATATCAATAAGCTCAATAAAATTTTATTATACAACTGCTTTATGTATGTATGATAAAACTAAACTCATTTGAAATGAATGACTAATGTTAGTAGTTTCATCAAAAATAACGGAATAGAATTTTTATTTTTTTTTAATTGATTTCTGTTATAATTATTCTACAACAATCAATTAGTTCATTCTAAACAACAGGACTGATATGTGTAGCTTTAGAACGTGTAGTTTTCAAATAAGTTTCTAGAATTGAATCCCCAGAATTGATTCGGTAATGAAGAAATTACCTTTATTAACTATACAATTTTTTTCAAAATCATTTTTAAAAAAATGTCCATGATCAGTGATCATGGTGGTCCCGAAAGGCAATATTTTGTCGACCTAAAAATATGATTGATTCCACAATAGGTTTCAAACAATTCGATTTTTTTTTAACTTGTTTCTTTCTCTCAGTATTTATTAAATGTATAACTTCTATATGAACTTCTAGATCTCCATCTTTACCTAGGAGATTGGCATATTTTTTTAGTGGCTTAAAAACAAATTTGCCTAATTGAATTATTTTATATCGACCACCTTTATCACTAAACAAATACAGAATTTACAAAACAATCCAAACATCTTTTTAGAATATGTCAGCCATTTATATTTCTCAAAATAAATTTTACTTGGGTGCTTTTTTTTTCCTTTATCTTTATTGGAATGTATAAAAAATTGATAAACAGAATCAATGTCAGGTATAAAATCATTAACAAACATAAAATATGATTTTCAAACATATCTCGGGGGGATCGCCTCTATCACCCCCTTTAAATACGTCACTGGATTGTAGAGTCTTTACATTCCACGCTTTTTTCAGAATTTCAAATGTGAAAGTTGAATTAAATATTTTCAGGAATTTGATAAAATAACAGGTAATAGAAAATCTGAAATCCAACTGGTTATAAATCAATTAATTGGAATGTACTCGATAATTAAAATATAATTTTATTAGGTAATCTTGTAATTTTACATGGCGAATAGAAATAAAAAAAATGATCAATAATTAAAACCAATATTGAAATAATTAAATACTATTTTTAACAAAGATTATGAAGTTACAGGTCATTTAACCATAAGATAAAAAAATGATTACATAGCACTTATTGTAAAAAATCTATCGATAATCGATGGCTGATAATTAACTTTTATCTACGTCCTATGATTAGTAGAACTAGTAGAAGCTATTTGTTATCTCGAAATAAACATTTCGTGTGGGAGAGAAAAGAGTGAGTGTGTGAATTGCGAAGTTAAATAAATAACATCTATATTATCAAATAGCATACATGCATGAATACATCATAATTCAATAAGCATGTAAATTCTAAATTTTACTAATTAAAATTCATACAAGGAAGTATTCAGAAAATATCTTGTACCATAATACCTATAAGGAAAAATACTAAGAAAACCAAATATTGAACTGTTTTATCCATGTCCAATTTTATACTAAAAAAATTAGCCGATTACCCAACAAGTATTTGTTTATAAAAGAAAGAACCATTGTAAAACCAGTGTCCAATAATGCAGAGGCATAGCCAAGGAGGAAGGGGGCTAAGGGGGCTATAGCCTCCCTCTCTTGAACCTATTTATTTAAGCCAACAGCCGTTATACTTGATTAGTAGCGGATCGTGAGTTTTTAATGAAATAGTGCACATCCAAAAAAAATATTATTAATATATTATAGATTGTACTCGTATTAAAAAATTGTTTACTAATTTTAGTTATTTACCTATTTTTTTTTATTAATAATTTGTTTTTTAATAATTTTTTATTTTTGTGGGAATAGCCCCCCCCCCCCATACAAAATTCCTGGCTACGCCATTGCAATAATAAATAATGTATACTATTTAAATTAATTCAATTCAACAAATTACAATAAATAAACAAAAAAAAAAAATGTGCGACTTAAATTTTATATTAAGCTTCTTAATTTTTCTTTTCATATTGTAATTAATTTCTTGGTCTCATAAAACTTAATCTGTGTACATTTATGCGAATATATGATTAAGTAATAAGTAATAAGTAATAATAAGTCATAACTAATAAGTATATAATTATTAATTATATCATCATTATAAGTATATTGCTGGTGTTTAGTTTAGGGAAATAAATAAATACCAGTCTTCACCATAATAATTATATAGTATTATATAATCACAAACATTTAAAAATGAAAACAATATAATAAATGTTTAATTTATAACTATATAATATGTAACTTAATGGTGTAGTTTAGAACAACACAAGACTGAACACATTATGGTAAAATAGAATATGTAAACATTTTAATTTCTTGTGTTCCTATAGGTATATTAAATTTCTTGATTATTATTATTCTTGGTTACACGTGATTTTTAAAATGTTATAGTTTTGCACGTGATTAATTTAAATATTTAATATTAATGATTTATCAATACATCACAAATTTATGAATATGTAATTTTTTTATAGAACTAATGCGTATTTTGATAATTTTGTTTTATTATCTTTTAACTGATATTAATCATATTATAAATTATAAATTTTTAATGATAATGATTTATTGTTTGATGAAATTTCATTATTTGAATTATATTTTTAAAAACATAAAATATAACAATTAACATATTAAAAAGCAATGATATGATCTAATAATTTTATGGCTCTATTTTTTATTACCTATTTGAATACGTTAATATCGTATAGTTTATAACCTTTTATTTCTTATATAAATATCAATACTATATATTGACACTATATTAATAACTTTAGAGTTTTCAATGAAATCCTGTATACTGAGATGTTAAATATATATTTTTCAAACTTCATATTATAATAATTATTCTTTATTTATGCCTGGTATATGAGAAATTGATTTTTTGCGAAAAAACTAGGTCCTTCAAAATAGGGTAACGGTAACCTATTTGAAAAATAAAATTGTTCTATTTCGTCGGCTGTATAGTTTTAAGGTTTATTGCATTTTGCAAGAGGCCAACTGCATTTAAACTTTTTAGAAATCAGTATTCTTATATTGTTTTGACGTACTACATTATACAATTAACATGCATCTATTTTTCCTTTTTTTTTTAATAATTCGTATACTTCAAATCCGATAATTAATACAAAATAAAACAGAATATTACCATTTACTGCAATATAAAGTCGTTGATTAATTATACTATACACTGTCCAAATCAGAGTAAAAGTGATTTTTGATGTCGGTATCAGTGGTGTAACTAAGGTTAGGGAACTAAAATCCTGACTACGATTTAGACCCACCCCCCTAGGCAAAAATATCCCTTGTTGATTTAAGTTGATTTTATTGTTAAATTGTATTTTTTTGGCATTTGAAAAAAAATGAATCAAATTTTTGTAATAGCAATTAAAAGGACAAGGATTTAAATGCCGATAAAAGTAATGCAAAATGAAAAATAATGCAATTTTAATACCGTCTTTAATTAAATACACATACAAATATAGATACAAAGAAAATTGTTTTTTATTTGATGTACAGCAATAGGTAAATTCTATCACATATTAATACTTGTATTAAAAATTTTGAATTTATTATTTATTCATTAATTTATTTTGTTTTCGTGTATTTAATTTATGTATATTATTCATTCAACTTTTGATACTAGGAACAGGTACTTAATTTTTTCAAATTTTCGAAAATAAATGTTCGGCGATTGGAACATATTATCTATTAAAGCTACTTTCAATGTCATATGATATTTTAATAAAAAAAAATTGTCCACGTGTTAAAGTACAATTCAAATTATCTCTGTCCGATTCACCATTTATTGTATAACTTATTGCTCGAAGAATTTTAAATAAAAAAAAAAAATAATATATATATAAAATATATATTTTATTATTTCATTATATTATATAGCTCATAATGCCATGAAAAACTACTTGTAGTTAGTAAGTTAATAGGCTAATATAAAGGATTTAATTAAAATTAAAATTAAATTAAAACTATAATATGTGTATTAAGATAATTGTTGATATGTAGTATTATATACGTAGTTTGTTTAAAGTGTAAATGCTGTTGCCCGTTGACTAAAATTTGCAATAAATCTGAAAAATATCTGGCTGATCAAATGAAAAATTATATTTTCAAAATAAATTATTCTAGCCTTTTTGCGAATATACGAATTTGTCATACTATATTAGCTTATGACATAAATATACAATATAATATCAAGTAGTTTTTGTCTAGAATTAATTGATGTAATAGCTTTTTTGATTTATATGCTATCTACATACTTTTAGGTTAAACGTTTAACATATAATATGATGATGAATTAATAAATTTAATAGTTAAACATTTATACATTAATTTTTCTATTTTAAACACATCAAAGAATTTAAATTTCTAATGAAAGTAAAATAAAGATGTACAATGGTGTACAACATTGTACATATGAGTTATTCTTACAAGTTATAACGAGTACCTACTTGCATCACTTACATCACTATATTATTGTTTATCAATACACTAGTGGGTATAGCTGTGTGGCCGAGTGGGCTACATGTATATACGATTTAGGGTGTAGTCCTTGTGTTTATGTATACTCACAAAACCTGACTATAAACAATTTTGTAATAAAATCGAAAAATATTTAATGGTATTCTTGAATAGATTTTTTTTTAAATATACCGGTTTTGATGTATGATAAATTATTCGTTATTACTTATTAGTGTCTTTGCCTATTTAATATAAATTATGCATTGTCTGTATTATACTTCTTAATTAATTTTATATTTTTTCATATTTTCACTTATAAATATTATTTTAATATAAATAAATATTAATTAATTATAATTAATATAAATAATATTGGCAAAGTTTTTTGTCCAATCCACTTAAAATATTCAAATACAACCAGAAAAACAATGCTAAAGGTTATATTACATACTTGAATCTATTGTTTTGATACCTTTTTTTATTCGTAATTGTTTAATTTATACAATGTATATACATAGTTACTGTAAATGATTATATTGAAACAATTGGAAGTAATTGCATATTCTTTGAATTTTGATGTTTGCATATACATACTTTAATAATGTTTATTTATAGGATATTTCTTATTGAAGTGTTTATAGTCTATTACGGACGTAATGACAAACCAATCTGAATTATTTTTATTTAACATGTATATTATTTACATTTAAGTTATTCAATATACACAATTTAAAACATTCGATACCAAAAAATAGTACGTATTTGGAAAAAAACAACAGCGGGAAAACTTGAACATTAGATAGAACACAAGATTAATTCTGAACAAATTCGGAAAAATATTTACTAATAAATAATCACATTTAGAAGAAATATGTATGAAATACTTAATGTCAGAAATCAGAATTACTTACAAAAAAGAATCCCAAAAGTATTCAATCTTAACATTGCTTCAAATAATAATCAAGTAACAAGTAATATATTGCCCATATCTCTTATAATCTATACTATTTATGCCATGAACAATTAAAAATTAAATGTTGAAGTTTGAATGAAGAATGCTGAATAAAAATACTGAACTTTTTGGTTGTCTCAATTATTTCGATAATACTTTTGACTGAGCAAGGTTATAAGTAGTAATTTTTAGGGATATATTAAATAGGGACTGGTTTATTAAAAGTAGTATTAAAATAAAAATGTAATAGTTTGATTGATGAGAATTAACAAATCAATTTTTTAAATTTATTACTTATACAAGACACGCGTGAATCTGAAATTTTTTTTACAAATATAAATTTAGTTACCTTTTAAATACATTTCATTTATAATATATATTATAAGTACATTTTTCTAGGAAAATTCAGTATAAACTTCGTTTATCATAGACATTTTGTTTTTTATTTTTAAAGACCCTAAGCTCGTTCCACCGATTTCCAATTTAATGCCTTATAAATTATATTAGGTATTAAATAAAAATTATACTTTAATTATACTATATTAGTATTGATTAGTTAAGTATTGGTACATCAATTAATACCTTTATCTGTTGATTATAAGTACACTATTATAAATTGTTCCACAGTATACAATATATTAATGACACAAAAATAAAAAATGCGTTGCATTGCATGATGATTAACATTTGACAGACGTTATTAGGTATCAAGTTATATTATCTTTTATACATACATATATAACAGTTATTAAATGTTTGGTGCATCTTTATTTAAAGTTGTACTTCACTATACTAAAATAGCACTTCATTTGTTCGTTAAAATATATATTAAAATTAGCTTATAGGTATATTTTTACTGAGTATTATGAAGATCCTAAAGTTGTATAATATAATCATATTTAAATTTAAAAAAAGTCCTTAAAATGTCAATTATATATCGCAAATTTAAGAGAGTTATTATCTCCTAAATGATTTGAGTTATGTCATAATTATTATAGGCCTGTTTTACATTATACCTTATATGGTTATTAATTGAAACACATATTATAATTTAACAATCCATTTTACTTAAAAACCAAAATAAGAATAATTTTTCTCCTTCGCCTCCTTGTTGGGACTCCAACTGCACTCAAGCAGTAATCACTTATCACTTTTTCTCTCTTTATTTTAATTTACACCAACGGTTCGGTTTCACCTTTATCGGCCGGTTACTCCTTTTTCTTTCCTGAATTACTTATTTCCTTTATCAACAACCTCCTACCAATAGCTTCTTCTTACACAGATGAATGTTTTGCTATCATCGAAGCGCTCAAATTTATTTCCACTTTACAGCCCAATAAATTTCTTATTGATTTTGATTCACTCTATTGCCTACAATCCCTTTCTTCTAATGTCTTCAATTGAGCACCTAGTCCTCTTATCCTCTTAATCAGGAACCTTCTTCTTACTCTCTCTAACGTGGGTTTTGAAATTCAAATTTTCTGGGTTCCAGGCCATATAGGCATCTCAAGTAATGAAATTGCGGATTCCATCGCCAAATCCACCACGTCCATTCGACCGCCCACTAGTAATTTGGTACCATGGACGGACTTCATTCCCAATCTTAAATCCTGCGTCAATCGATTATGGCTCAATTCTTTCTATAATCTTCCTCCTAACTATGCCATTTGGTACAAATATATTAACACCAGCATTCCATCCAAGCCGTGGTTTCAAAACTTAAAATTATCCCATAAAGTAATTAGTCCATTTTCTGGCCTCCTATTCGGCCACACCTTACTTCCTTAACATTCCTTTAAATTATCTTTAAACGACTCGTCTCTCTGTATTTTTCCTCATACCCCAGCGGTTTTCGATATAAATCATATTTTGCTTGACTGCCCCTTCCTGTCCTCAGAGCGTTCTCAATTCTTTTCACTCCTTCACTCTCTCAACATCACACCCGATACTCGCCAGATACTTGCCTCTCAATCTGTTAATGTCATTATCGCCACCATCAAGTTCTTTCTTAATTCTGGGCTGCTTAAATAATCACTCATAATATTTCCTTATAATTGTCGTAATTAATTGTAAACAAACAAAATGTCTAATCTAAAAACAAAAGAAAAAAAATTTAACAATGAAACGTAGGAAATTAATTCAGTTAGAATATAAATACTATATACATATTGTCTACTTTATGAATTAGACAGTTCTAATTTTCAATAAATACTGCAAAATCCACGTACAAAACGATCATTAATCATAACATACGTAAAACAAGTTTTGAAGTAAAAGTTGTTAAACCTACTTATATAAGTATATATATATATACATTATAAGATATCTTAGCAATAGAGTTAAGATTGTGTTGCATCTCTAAGACTGTGAAAAGGCACATAAAATAAAGCAACAAAGCACTAATAACCTAAAAAAGCACATTAATAATTTCTAAATCCCAGAATAAGAATTAAATAAACGTATTAAGTTTGTTTTAATTTTATTATTTAATATACTTATAGCGATTTAATATAATAATGGTTGCAGTGTCTTAAAAATTCTAAATTCTAATTATTAATTAAATACAAAAAAATTCTAAAATGAATTAAGTAAAACCAATCGAACCACAATTATTCAACACATTATAGTATGACATAAAAATAAATATCGACCTCGCAAAAATTTCAAATATGCAGATCTAAAACTATTTAACAATTGTTTTTTAAAAATGAATAACATCAAAAAGTAAAAAAGAACAAAATAAAATCAAAATAAAATATTGTTCATATTATTCTACGTAGCACAAATTAAATGTATAATATGTATTACTTCGTTATAGACCAATAGAGAAAAATCAAATGCCTATATAATCTGAACCTATTTTTATCAACTACCTACACTCAAAATAATTATATTTCTTAATGTTAAAATACAAGCAACTAATATCTACGGTTTTACAATTAATTACTATATGCTATAAATTAAGTTGTAAATATCAATTACATTTCTTTAATATATTATCAAAACAGTTGCAACATTTTTAATTTCAAATCATAGTGAAAAAATAAAAGTCTCCGGTTATTTTTAATGTTTGTTTTACTCTTACAACTCCCGAGGAAGTATTAAAAGACCTCTCCAAATTACTTTTTGAGTCAAAAGAATTTTAGTTGACTTAGTTTTACTTTGTACAATTCGAAAAAGTATTAACAAAAAAGAAACGACATTCCAATATTCATAAATCATTACATCCCTTACTTAGCTCGAAATCAAAAACTCTTTTTAGCCTTTTTTTGAATTTTATTAATTTCATTATTTTATTAGATAGACCATAGCAACGATTTAAATTTTTAAATACATACGCGATAAAGATTTTTAAATCCACAATTTATTTAGGATTTCAGAAAATATAAATAGATTTTATTTACTCCGACGTTAGTTTTCTTTGAGCTAATACTAGAAAATATCTACAAGAAAATTAAATACCTGAAAATAGAAAACTACAAAATTGTTTATACTTTTGGAGGATGAAAATAAAATTTTAATTTTTGTTTCCGAGAAAACGAAATGTTAACAAAGCGTCAGTTTGTAATAAACTGCACTGTTTTTACAGAAATTAAAAGTTTAAAATTATTTTTCAAGTGCAAAAAACTGTAGCATTATATTTTAAATAAGCAGGACAACTATACACTATGTACAAATGTACGGTAAAGTGATTACTGAACGATAATGAGTATTCAGTATAAAAAACAAATCATTGATTAAAATGTTTTTTTATAAGTAGTTGATAAGGTATTGTTATTTATAGTATACCTATATATTATTGCATACATGTTGTAACCCATAAATTACATCTATATAGGAAGTGCCGTAATAATATATTTTCTTTAGATCAGCCACGTGATATTACACGTGAATAGATTGTCGTTTAAATAAAATCAATAAACAGTGCAACAAACGCGTAGTAGGTATATGTAACTGATACGGTATAATCATTAAGGTACTTAATATAATTAATTTAGAACAATTACTTTGGAATTAATAAATATATATATATATTCATTAATCATGTATACGTGTATATCGGTAGAAATACGATTGTTTTTAGACAGAAAATGTATCAAGAAAATTTAATTTATCTAAATTACCACGCAATTCGAGTATCTTGTCAAATATTTTTTATGTACACTTATATTTTTGTACACAGTTTAAACCTAGATTACATGTATATAATAAACCAATCTTAACTCACACTATTCTTTATTGACATACCTAATTGGATATTATATTGATATAGCATTCGAATCTAAATAGGCGTCATTACTCTAGTCTCCAGTAATAGTATATTAATTGAAAGCTTGTAGGTCCATATGAAGAGAGGATTTGCTTGGCTTCATGTTTGGATACCATAAAGGACCAAAAAGTATGCGTGGTTCAGAAATTAATTGTTTTGTATATTTTGTATTGTGAAATCAGTACACTTGTTATTTCAGTAAATTATGAAGAAAATTAAGCCACGAATTTCAATAAAATAAAATGTGAGTATTATTTTCGTTTACTACCAAATTCGAAAATGTTTGATTTTAAATTCACATTAGGTACCAATAACATTAGATTCTGCAGCAGCACACAACATAAAATAGTAACTACTGTATTTTGTTTTAATTTAAAAAAATGTATTTATCTAATCACAATTATATAATATAGATTATAGGTATTTAATTAATTTATAAAAATTTGATTTAAAAAATTATACATACATAATATGCTATATGTATATGAATTATTAATACATACAAATATTAATCAAAACTACAGACTTGTTGGTACAAACAATAATTTGAATAAATGTTTCTTAATTACTTAAAATTGACTTTAGAATATCACTTATTCCTTATTTGTATCTGGTTTCTAGATATTAAATATTATTTTATGTACAATAATTACACGATCGTGATTGCCTTGAAGGACACATGTATACGGCCGACGCGCAAGATTTTATTATTCTATTTAAGACAAAGCATACAATAAGAACCACTTGGGACTTCTATTTGATCTAAATACATTATTCATGAAATGTATTTATCATGATAGAATATGACTGTTATTATAATCTAATTGTTTACATTTTGTTAGTTAAAATATTATACTTCACTTGGACTCCATATTACTCCAAGGAAGCCGGAGGAACCCATTAAACATTTCAAAATATAATTCAGAATAAAGACGACGTATTCAGAAGATGTTTGTCTCGTGAAAATATTTGTTATAAACAAATATTAACATATTATATAATCTACTAATCTGCTATTCAAACCCGTTTTAATACAGGGTGATTTTATAACCATGCTCACCCCCTTTTTTGGCCGTAAAATTTCTTAAATTTGTATTTTTTTTAATGTTTAATTTTTCCAAAACCTTTAATTTCAAATGGAACACCTTTTTTTCACTGCAGTATTTTTTTGAAGTAATTTTTTTTGTGTATTTTGTTGTATCGAATTCAAAATTTGAACAAGTAGTTTTTGAATTATTCTTATTTAAGTTTTAAGGAAAATAATCATATGATACCTAATGTATATAATTATAATGATATAATTTGTAATTACATGAAATCGCTAGTTGCTTTTGATTCGAGATAACGCAATTTAAAATTTGAATAATTCCGAAAATATTGTTCCAAATTTTGACTACGTAACATCAAAAATTCAAGAAAAATTTACTGAATAAAATGTTATTGCGTAAAAAATATTGTGTTCCTATTTGAAAAATAAAGCTTGTATTGCCACAGGACACCCTTCAGTGAGCACGAAAAAAAATTATAGAAAACATTGGTTTTATGGTAACTTAACATTAAAAAAAAAATCAAAATTTAAGGATTTCTACGACCAAAAAGTGGGTGCGCATGGTTGAAAAACCAATAGTATTGAAATTAATATTGAAAAACCCTACTGTATAAATTAAAATATTTTATATACCTCATAAGTAATACCTATATAATGAACTTGAGTGTATAGATTTAGGTAGAGGCATCCTTAGGTTATCACTACTCCAGAGGAAATCTTATTAGAGTTACTCCGAGGCTTCAAATTTCAAAATATGATTCTTGTTTTACTATAGCAATGAACTCCGCCTTAATAACAATGAATCAACCTATTATTACATATTATCATATTTTAGTAATCAAACAACTAAAATTGGAACTTCAAAATATGTCTTATGAATTGTAGTATCGTATATTGAAAATAAAACAATTTGGAAAGCATTATTTGGGTTCATAAAATTATTAAATAACGCAGTTATCATAAATTTATTTTTCATTGTTATTTTAGAGGTGTACATAAGTATTAAATATTAATTTTTAATTTAATAATTGTTAAGCTTATTATATTAGTTTTATTTAGATTTATTATAATTATACAATTACAACTTGTGTAAAATAATGTGTTAACTGATACCTATACCATGATTGCGATCTGCTAAAATCGTTCGACGAAGAACAAGTAGCATAAATTCTTATAAGCGACAACTGACTGTATTTTTATAGTGATTAAATATGAAGGCTCTAGGGTTTACAACATTATAGAATAATTACTCAGTGCTGAATAATGATAACTTTTAGTTATTTAATTAATTTTAGTCATAAAATTGCTATTGGCGAATATTTAAATCTAATTTTTATCGTTCAATTTAAAATAATTATATTCAATCATAGGGAGTCCCGTCATAAATTTACCGAATGCGATATCTCCTGATACTGATAATGAAGATATATAAATTCTGTTTTTTTTTTGTAAAACTCACAGACACAGAATGCAAATCCTAAAAAGTTAAGAGAGATTGACCCGTCCGTAAAAACAAGAGGCTAGTTTGAAAATTTGGAAAAAGTGAAATTAGAGAAGAGGGAGTTAAGGAGAATAATGAAAAATAAGGTAAATAAGCTTTGGGATCGTATTCGAAGAAATTAAGGTAAAAATAACTGATGATTTTAATATCATAGTGGAGAAGGGAGTATCGTACATTTGGACGCGGTAAGGTGTCTAGTATACTATGAGGGTAGAAATTTAAAAAAGAGTGCGTAGTATAACGAGCAGTTCTAAATATGTACTAAAACACTTGTAGTGTTAGTCATAGTGTTAGTTAATAAGTTTCAAACGTTTTAAAACAAGAATATGAGTTACGAATATACCTTTCCATATAGGTGTTTATATTATAACAAGACTAAAAATATTTTAAAATTAAAAAATAACTATCAAAATTAGGTAAATAAACATTTTATGAAAAAAATAGGTAGGAATGTGTTTAATACTGATGGCATTTAATTGAATTATATTCCCTTTCTTTGATTTTAATTTTAAAATAATATTATTATTTATTACCTATACTAATGTAGGTTAAAATCGAATGACCTTTATTACAAGATTTGTATTTATATAAGCTTTTAAGCACTAATTTATTTATTTTTATTTAATATCAATTTTGTATTGCGATTGCAGCTTCAGATCATTTAAAGGTTACCTTGATTTTAACTTTACCGAGTGAGCATTGAGATAACATAAAATATGTAATATACAATAAATTTATAGATAGAAATACCTAGCTAAGCTAGATTACTCTCTCTGTGAAATTGGAGGTATCATATTAATTTAGACAGTCGTATTTTGTCCTCGGAAAATGTTATATTTATAATTAATATACTTTATGAAACTAAAAAATGTATAATCAACAATCACAGATGATTAAATAATAATATTAACAACAATAATGTATTCGGTTAAGTTCTAGAAATTCTAAACAGTGAACATAAACGGAATTTTACATTAACATAAATATTTAAGTTATTATTATAATACCCATTTATAGAATACAATTTATTAAAACTTAAATATTTAAAAAATCATTTGTATCGTACTAACAACTAAGCATGATTTAAATACTAGCAATAAAATGTAATACTATCACCCCGTAATACATATGTATACATCATAAGTCATATTGACATATTGTTATATAAGTTATTCGTAAATATATGATACTAATCAAAATATAATTTAAAAAAAATAACACGTAAGTAGATTTATAAAACTCAATTATTTTGATTTTGTTAGTATGTTTATTTAGGATAACTCACCAATGTTGTTACATCTATTTAAACTTTGACAATTATATTTCAAATCATCATTTGATTTAAAATCTGGATCATCTTCATCAAACATAATTGATTCTTCGTAGTCATTGAACACTGGAGCAGCAGAATCTTCATTGTACGTGTTCTTCATTGTAATTATATGAAATAGTTCTAAAATATAAAATGATTTGTCTTCATTAATTACGTAGGTGCCTAATTAATGACTGTAGTATAGATTATCTATATTAATATTATATATAATATTACATCATATATAAACAAAATAAACTATAATGTGTAATGATATATTCAAAACTTTTTATCGTTCATTGAATATGAGAGTAAAAAAAAATGGTTTTCAATATTTAAAATGATATATTTTATACATGAAAATGTTGACACCAACAATAAAAGATATCGTATGATATCCCATTTTTGGTAGTACTTATATTTTATTTTAGTTTTATTTATAAAATTTTATATATTTATATTTTTATTTATAAAATTTATTATGTATAAATAAACTTGAAATAGTAAAAAGTAATAAAAATGTATGGTTTCTTAAATATTATAATATATATAAGTGTTAATATGTATATAAATATGTATAATTTAATTTCAATACAAAAATTATATAAATTTATAGTTAATCTAGTCTTATTGTATAGTTTATATTATTAAGCTTTTTTAGAGATATGTAATTTTGGGTGGCAATTTTTTAATCGAAATCAGTTGGAATTTTAGGTATTGCTATATGAATTTGATTATTTCTCATACGCAGCGAGAGGTTTCAGTACGTCCCCGAGAAACTTATTATGGTTTCTTCATGTTTTAAGATCAAATCATTATTGCTTAATTATTCACATTTTTTTTTAATTATGCTTAAAAAAATTTTAAAAATTAAAACTAATTATAAATTATCAAGATTAATGCATTTATAATCGTCTAAACTATACCAAATATCGATTTATTATTGCAATATATTTATAAATAATGATTAATTAAAATAATTAATAATTTACAAGAATTTATAATTGACAAATTACAATAATTGTATGATAAATGACAGTAATTTTATGACAAACGAAATATCTCAAATTATGTCTGTATAATTAGATAATCTATTTTTAGACAAACAAATATTAAGACGATTTTTTTTTATTTAAAGGTGCGATTAATATTAATTTATATAATTAATTAAGAATTTATTTATTTTCAAGTTTGAATTATGAATTTTAAATTATTTCTCAAAAAATGAAAACGTATTTTAAGGCCATGTAATTGATCCGAGATAGTGAAAATAATTTATCGTCTATAATCTACAGGTGGTAATAAAATCAAATATCCAAAACCTCAACCAATATGGTATACTAAAATATACTTAGCTTTGTCTTCAATACATTATTGCTGATTAAAATCAAAGAAATTACCTGTATAATTATTATATTTAACTATTTTTTAGATATAGATTAAAATAAACAAATAAAGTTATTAACTCACTCTGAGAGCTGGTGTATATGTATAATTTAATTATTTTTCTTTTTCTTTCTCCATCAAATTGTTTGATGGTGTTTATATTAGCACTGTCTACAAAAAAAGATTTTCACACACCCATAACTATATGTTATCATATATATATATATATATGTGTACATTAATTATTATTCGCGAGAATTCGTATTGAAAAAAAGATTTTTAATTTATCTTGGTTTCTAATTTGAAACTAAATTAACATATTTTGTGTTTAATAGTTAATACATTAATGCGAACAAAACTACATAAGAAATTGCAGTTAGATAAAAAAAAAATTATAAGTTATAAATACATTTAGTACCAATAACAGGTATAAATAAAAATTTCCACAAGTATTTACTGTAATCAAATATATAAATAATAAATTTAAATTTAAGTTTTTATTGTTTACTATTAAAATGCTTAAATTCTAAATAACACTACATTTACTCGACCCATTAGTAAAGTATATTTTATATAAATACACGCATTATATTTTTAAAAAGTTTGTACATATTTATACTGCCCACGAGATTTAAATCTTAGAATCGTTATAAATCAATAAATTAAATTCTATCTAAAGGAAATGTAATTTAAAAAGTGATTGCTAAATGCTTGTCGTAAACTTATACAGTTTACAAGAATGTGTTAAATCAATTTTATAATCAAATGTTACCAAATATTGTAATGAATTCAATGGCGTTGAATGTCAATCTGCTATTTGAATTGTATATGGCAAAACAAAACCTCTCATAGTCCAGCCCCCTTGCGATTATTTGTAGTAAATTTAAATTGATTACATTTAATTTTTAGAATTTCAATTTACAAGGTCCTCAAACGTTTAAAGTGTTCAATATATATAACCATACACATTCAATTCGGAATCCCCGAGTTGATTTATATTTTTATACATATTGAATTTTCCAATAAAATTAATTCGATAAAATAATAAGGAATCTAATTATAATTAGTAGCTAATATATATAATTTTATATTGAGTTATTAGTTGACTGTACATTTTGAAAATTTTGTGCATCATAAAACTATCATGTAATAAAGATTTTAGTTTATCAAATTATATAAAATAATATCTTAGTGCGATTTGTATAATTGTATTACTATTAAGTAAACTTTAGAAAAAATATTCAATACCTGTTAATAACCTGAAAGGATTAATGATTCATAACTCAGTTTGTTACTATATCATAATTATTTTATTGAATAGCAAAAAAATATCATAAAATCGCATACATATTTTATAGATTTCTCATAAAATGTTATAAGACTGTTAAATCCGACAACACATGTAGTCGTTTTTGAATGAATTTGAAGATATTTTCTACACAACTATTTGACAAAAATATATACATAAATTGAATAATGTCTTACTTGTTCAAAATCAATATAAGGTACTTGTAAAATGTAAACTTGTATTTTAAAAAAAAAAAATGCATATATCAATTAAATACAGAATTTACTTTTAAAACCTAACTTAAAAACAATCATGAAAGTGTAATTAATAAACTACATAAAGCGTAAGGTAGTTCTGATTAAAAAAAATTTAAGCATTAATTTATAAATACGATGAAATGTATATAGATATAAGACAAAAACCTAATCAAACGAGAGCGTGTAATATTGTTATGCGATCGAATACTTTTTTATGACTGTTGGTGATACATACGAATATTACATATTATGTTGGTTTACAATCATGTTAGCTGATTATACACATATTTATTTTTATCTCTATAATTATGCACTAATCAGTTATTTCTTTTAATGTTTATTTACTTGTATTTAAAGTCAATTGTAGAGATAGAGTTTATAATGGGAAAAAAATAATAATAATAAGAGGTTAGTTTTGATAGCAACCATATTTTATGCTAATATAATTATATGATTTTGATAACAAATATACAAGTATATGACTCAATGTTATATCATCTAAGAATGGAAAAATAGGTGTAATGGATACACTTACATCTCAACTCTCAAATAATGCCTATTATTCAATATAAGTTTAACCTAGGTAGAAAAAATGTGAAATTAAAATCTTACACTAAAATTACGAGTCATAAAACACTTAGTAATTAGTATCTAATCGATTTTATTAAAACAATTTACTTATGTAATATATATATATATATATATATATATATAATATATTTATACCAATTCCGCACTTGTATAAACAAATTCAAAATTGTTCACACATATTTTTTAGTATTCTTTGCACTAGCGAAAACTAGCTATAAATCTAAAACGGCCTTGCTCGTTAATAACAGTGATTAAGTTACTACATATTACTTTTAGTACATTTCAACTTTCAACTAGCCACAAAGTAATCAAAGAGAAATTAAAAATACAATGAATTACAATGAAAAAAATTTAATGATTTATCTGTTATCATTACAATTAGAATTTAAAAAGAATACTATCATACACACATTAGGATTAATAAGTGTTCTGTGTTTCTAGAATTATATTTTTGGAAAAAATAGGGCTGAATGGCTGATAAGCTGATAAATATCTCAATAACTTCTTACTGTAGTATCGGAAATGTGTAAACTTATATTTATATATATATATATATATACAAGTAAACACTTGCTTCTTTCTTATGTTCAATTTTTCCTTCCATTTTATCCTTTCCCTGGTTTCATAATATTCCTATCTCGCACAAAATCATTGTATCCCATTCTCACCTTTGATTTAACCACAATCACTTCCCGGCTCATCCCTTTTATTTATACCTTTATGATTTACTTTGATCCTTATTACATTCAACATGAGGAGGACCTTAATATATGCATCGCTTCCCGTCTACTGTTTAATTGTTCTCATCTGCCGTTTTCTGTTATCCATCAGTTTCAGCAACAATTTTCATTTTACTCTACCTCATATTTTTTAATCCTCCAGTGGTGCGTAAATTATACGTGCTCTTTATTAAAACCAACATCAACTTTTGCATATCCAAGGTGATGATGATGTTTTATTTTTTGAATATAAATTATTAATTTTTGAGACATATATAATTTCAGTATAAGTCTCTTTTGAAAAAAACTCCTTTCTTCAAGTCCGGAACCTACGATTAAATTAAATTAATATTATTTGTTTAACATTTTAACATATAACTATATAATAAATATAAAATTCGGTATGGTCATCGTTAACCGTTGATAAGACCATTAAATAAAATATCAACTAAAAATCTAGCAAGTCTAACTTAGGTCCAAGACTGGTAACCAAAAAAACTAAATGAGGAAACAGTTGCCTCCTAGTGAGTTGTGACATAGACCTGTTCATAGGTCTATGGTTATAGTATCTAAGATTTTTAAATTATGATAATCATTTGTTCGCAAGCGTTTATAAATAACCAAACTATAATGGGTATAATATATAATTTTGTTTTATTTTAAATGCTATCAGTTATAAAACATAAATAATAATTCAAGACTCCTTTACAACTTTTTGTGCTTCAGCAATATTATGACGTAACTCCGTCAGAGGATTCACGAACAACGTAGTAGAAGCATTACGTAACATGTAGATATACTTGAAAATAGTATATGGAAATCCTCGCCATTCTCAAAGTCAAGGCTCAGTAGATCGTGTCAATCAGAACGTCGACAATATATTAGAAATCGTACGTTGTCAATTTGTCATTGATGTCTAAATGAATAAATAAATACATAGTTGACTTTTTGTAACAGTACATGGTTGAAATATTACAAGAGCAGGGTGCTTACAATTTTAGAAATTTAAGACCTAGGGTGAATATGTACAACATATTTTAATAAATATCCCGAGAAAATAAACGGATCTCGCATGCAAAAGTTTTCATGTATAAAATACAATCATTCATATGACATTATTTCGCTTACCCAAGTATACCGTGGAGTATAAAATGAAATTACAATTTATATTATTGGTATAGCATTAACTTTTGTGCATTCGAGTAAAATTCGAAAGGTATGTTATACTGCCTAATGCCTGCAGTACTCTTTGTCGAGCATTTATGGATACATCGAATATTGTCATAATTAATTTCGCCTAAAACTTATGTATTTTATTTCTTCTTATGAATCACATTTTAGATTCTGTTGGTTTTACCATAATATGTTTTTTATTATTTAAAATTACTTAAAATTAATTCTCATACAACTATTATCTACAATTAGCCATTTCATCTACAACCATAAAATCACGTTATTTCACTTATTATTGTTATAATTATTAAGTCTAACCTAGGTTCAAGACTGATAACCACAGAAATAAAATGAGGAAATCGTTTCATCCTAGTGAGTAGTGACATAGACCTGTTCATAGGTCTATGATTATATTATCTAAGATTTTTAAATTATGAAAAACATTTGTTCGCAAGCGTTTGAAAATAACATAAGAGTTTTCATTACTCTATTTCTAATCGGGCAGCTTTCAATCAAACTCCAGAAATGAATAACAGATTGATTAGCAGACGAACTAAAATATAGGATAATATATGCGTGTAAGTATAAAAATAGTTGAATAAATAATAAATAAGTATTGAATTGAACAACGGCGTACTAGATAGTCAATATCATATCAGTTATGAATATTGGTATCTATAAATAACATTTTCAACACCACCAAATACTTATAATATAAATTGGTTCTTCTAAAATTCTAAATGAACTCTATATAATGACCATCTTCAATTTTTTCGAAAATAATGAAAATAAAAGTAATTTTTTTAACTTTTTTTACTTAAAAATTAAATTCTATTAAAATATGAAATGTTTGTAATCCTTGTCCCTGTGAGTTTATATTGTATTTTTGTTCGATAGTATCCTCGAAAGTATACTTTAAATCGTTAAACAACCCCCCTCACCCACCCTGTCTGGAGTACGTTTTGGAAACACTCGATCTGCATGTTGTTAGCCGACACGAAAAAACTATTTTTCCCTTCGCCGTGGTAAATACGAACGCCTAATAACCTCTGCAGGACATCTGAACACAACTTTAAAGTTTAAATGCGAGTGGGACAGTAGGTAATAAATCGGACAAGATTATCATCTCATAGACTATAGAGCAGTATTTTCCAAAGTGAGCGATAGAGCTATCCAAAGGCAATGGATATTACATACAAGCTCAATTGGGAGGGAATTGGATTTTAAAAATGGGGCGGTGACTGTTTCAGTATTTTCAACATTATTATGAAGTACAAATTATTTTTAATATATTTTGTAATTTTAGATTTAGAACGATTGAAAATAGGTCCATTTTTCAATACAGAAACGAGAAATTCTTCAAAATTAGAAGATGAATTAATATAAGTTACTACAAATGAGGATTAATTGAAAAGAAAGTTCAAGGAAAACTTCAGGCTGCAAGAGCAGATACCTATACTTTATCCTGGATTGTGGGCTGATGTAAAAAAAAATTTTGATAGCATTTCCATCATCCTACTTGGTTCAATGTGGGTTTAGTGCAGTAACCGTTCTACTCACAAAAGAAAGACAACAGTTACAAATAACCAATCTTGGGGACTTGCTCCTAACAAAAATCGAATCAAATATCAACCAACTTTTAGCAAAACACCAAACACATCCATCTCATGCAGATACTTTTTTTATTTGTACGTATACTATATTATAATAAAACATAATACTTTTTTATAAACAATAAACAAATTTTTATTGCACATACATTTGATCCAATACTTTTTCTTCAAGGGGTGGGCCCTCCTGTACGCCCTGTCTGTAGGAATTTTTTTTTTAAGTGGGTGGTGAATATAAAAAGTTTGAAAATCCCTGCTATATAGTATAGTTATTGTTTTTACCTTTTCGGTGTTTCCATAATCTCGTGGTACACGTTGAGATGATCGAACAGGTCGGTGAGTCTCTTCTCGTTGTCGATCGGCTGTCCTAAGTTTCTGTCCAATAAACCGTTAGACAACTTTTCGATAATTTTGATTACCATCTAGCTATTGGCCGTTTAAACCTGGTCAACAAAATCGATCCAAACCCTCTTTGGCCTATGCGTTGTTTGGCGGTGTAACCACGTTTCACCAAAGCGCGAGTATCATATCGGATTGGCTACAGGTCTTTCGCTGTTACGACCAAACCATTATCATCACTGTGGCACCGTCGGTCCTTAAATATTAATACAAAATTCACCGCAATTAATAAAATAATTCACAAAACTATACGAAAACGTCGTTTTGCTATAATTTTTCTGACCTCTCGTTCATTGTCGGTTGTGTGGTGTTTTTTCGAATTTACATTTCGGTAAACCCATCGAGGTAGTTTCGAGAAAACTTTCTTCAAACTTCGCTAACAACGATTGACGGTCATGTTCTTGACTCTGGGAGTCTCTGGTGACTTTCTATTCTCGCAACACTGGCTATCGCTCTTTGTTCGGTAAAACAAGTACTCGGTCGTTTATTAAACGGATATATGTAATATTATATAAGTGCAAAATACAAGCCAAATCACTTGAATCGCAATCAAAAACGTAAATACTCGTAAAAAGTACGACTACAAACGCCGTAAAAAAATATCTGTAAATAATGTCCGACATATAAATGACCGTTGCAACGTAATAACCTGAATCCTATTTGACATTATTCATAGGTATACGAACTCTCTACAACTGTTCGTATTCGAATTTTAAACATCACGCGATGTTTTATATACATATTGTAAAATCACAGAATTAGCAATTATTAATTTTTATGAACAATACATTTTTAATAATCATATTTTATATATTTATATAAATATATATTGGGTGATTAGGATTTCATGTTACAAAAAGTATGTGAAACGCAGAAAATAATCATTTTAATACATATCTCTTACCGGTTATTGTAAAAAAAATTGAGCGTTATTTAAAAAAAAAATGTATGACCGTTGAATATTCAATTTTGAAAAAACTAAAACAACGAAAATCCGCAATATTTTATGGTCTAAAATGTATAACACTTTCAATTCTTACACTTAAGGTTTTGAAAATTGAATAAAAGATAGGATTTTCTTTTCAAATTTTCAAAACAATGTACCAATATGATACAAAAAACATTATATTTAATGATACTTTGTTATTAGAATGTATTTTATGTTAAATTACCAATATCCATAATTCCATGTATCAACACTTTTTTTAATCAATTATAAATAGATAGCAAATTGTTTTTATTAGAACGTATTTTATTCATTTTAATGAATAGGTACATGAAGTTCAATTAAGCGCCCTCGCCGATCCGGCGTGTATAAAATTAAACAATTTATCGAAACAAAATCGAAAAGTGGCACGTTCTATAGGCTACACATCAAAACCAGTTTACATACAAAATTCTTAAAAATCATACTTTCCTATATTCCGCCAATTTCAAACCATCAATTCTACAGTCAATTATATCAAGTAAAAACGTTATCAGATCACCTTTTTGATCTCCCAATGAAAAATGATCTCACAGCGCTGCTCTATTTCTATAAACGTTGATCATTTATAGTAGTAGAACCAAATTTCTTAGTAATTTCAGTTGAACTTTTAACGTTCTAACTTTTGCAACAAAAAAAAATGTATCGCAAAAGTCTATTAAATGCTTAGAATATAAGTACCTACTCAGTGAATGTTCGATTCGCTACGGTTAATATTTATATAATAACAAATAAGTAACTGGTAATATCGTGTTTTCAATGTTCGTTAAAACGCAAATAAAATTTGTCTATGACTTTCGCGTGATAATTTTTTTATTGTCTGCAAAGATAATCTTGTACGTAACCATGAAAGAAACATGTGTATAGTGCGTGAAATGTACTAAGAAATATACTAGACGATGCAGGGTTCGATTCTAGATCTAGGTTGAAGTTTTTTTTGCAATTTTTTCTCTGTTCTTCTCAATTTATCGGAAAACTGTAGAGAAATTCAAAAAATGACCCCCTATAATCACCAATTATGCAACATTTCCTGTTAGTAGCCTCCCATGATCGCCATGATCGGAGCTCTCCTTCTGGGTGAAATCGTGTACCCGGACACAATAAAAAATGTAAAAAATAAGCATGCATCATGATAAAACCATACATTCCTCGGTTCATTCAGTATCTAATGCAATATTGAAAATTTTTCAAAAAATATACCTAGTCCTGATTGAATATGAAGAACTATGCGATGAGTTATAATATGTTCGTAATTGATTAGGGAGGCGTGGGATTTTCCCATAAATATTTATCTCGACCCCTCCCTCCTCCCAACAATCATTCTTCATTCTCCAATACGCCATTGACGTAAAACGTTCCAATTTGGATGATAATAGTTAATACCTACACGCAGTGGCGTATCCAGGGGGGGTTAGGGGGTTATAACCCCCCCCGAAAATTGAAAATTTTCTGAAAAACTGAAGTTTAAAAAAAATTTCTAAATATTCAAATAATAATATAATATCATATACCATGTAAAAATAAAACACAATAATTACAAAAATTGCAATTAATAACAAGTGTCGATAGCTGAATATTATATTATAGTTATCTATATATATATGAACAAAAATGCTATTGATGTATACTTCGATACAAGCCCAGACGTTTATCCAATAATATCCACACTTCTTAAAATTTTCATAACACTTCCAATGTCTACTGCCACAGTGCCACCGGAGAACGAACATATTCGACACTCCGTCGTTTGAAAAGATACTTAAGAAATTTTTCTGGACAAGTACGTTTAAACATACATCGAGATATTAACTTGGATGTCAATGCTGTCATAGATGAACTTGCCAAAACATCAAAGAGAAAAATTAAGATACATTTATAAATATATATTATGTATATACATATAATAAGATAAATATGTATTCACTTTAAATTCATCAATAAGCATTATGACTATATTGTCATCATGTATAATTAGAATAAAAATATAACAAAATCCAAAACAAATTAGTTTGTCATATTTTTTCAGAACCCCCCCCCCCGAAAAAAATTTCTGGATAGGTACGCCGCTGCCTACACGTACCTACTTTGTAATAAAATCAACTCAACAGTCACCACGATGCCCAGGCCCACGCAACACTATGACAAATAACGTATTAATAAAAACGCTTTTATTGCGAAGCTAACAGGAGTTGTCGCTCTGCTGTGCCGCAGTAATAAAATCCTAACAAAATAATAATCACAAATTTTTTTTGCAAAATGTACAACTTTTTAGGGTTTTATTTTTATTTTTTGGATCTGATATTCAACAAGCAATTGATGTGGCTGTAACCACCTGATGCATCTTTACATGTTGTCCAAGTCGTACTATCCTATAGTTCCTATTATTCTAAGAAGACGATGAAGATATCTATGGTCCTTGACGATACCTTCGCGGTCTGAGCACCGCGCGCGCCGGCGTGCTGATATTGTTTGTGATAACTGACGATTGATAACAGAAAAGCGAACGGGCACACAATATACACACAGAAAATCCAATGCAGTAATTCGAAATGTATGTCTCGTGTCGTTGACGTTTATGGAACTACAACGTTAAAAAATCATATTCTATAGAAGACTCATTTCTCGGGTTATAATCACGAGACGTCCTAAGCAGCCGTAACGTTGTGTTTTTATAACTGTTTCCATGAATTTCCTGACCGTTACAGTTGACAATACCTAGTACCTTCCTATGAGATGCATGTAGGCAGTCGTGATGGTCAAATCGTTTGCAACACCTGCTGTTCTTCTAAAAATATTTAAATTTATATCATTTTAACACGCAACTAACATGGAAGATCTACTCATTCAGATTTCGAAAGATGCTGCAAATGCAAAATTTAACAGCTTAAGTCAGTCAGCAACTGAAGCATATGGTAGTATTTTACATACATTATAAGATTATTTTTTTCGGATCATTTGATCATTCCATAGCTTCGATAATATTACTGGACTTAAATTCTGTCAGAGCATATGTGTAAAAGAAGTTTTTATGATTCTTGTTTCAGTATTTTTAGAAAAGCAACAAGGAACATTGCGTGATCCAGCTCACGAACTGAGAGGAAAATGTTTATATGTTTTTAAACAAGCTTTTGAAACCAGAAAAAGCAAATTAGTGTCTCATGCTTTATGCGGATTAAATGTAAAACAAAATTTGAACATTTTATTTATTTTTTCAAAACAAAACTGATAATATTATGTTAAAAATTATAACTTTTAATACATTAAATATGTTTAGAAAATCTTGAGAGATGATCGATTTCAATCAAATTTTGAACCAGAAGATGATTCATTATGGTTGCCATCTCAAATTTTACATACAATAAGTTCTATTTTAACACAATCTGATGATACACAAATAGATATGTTAAAGGTAAATCTGTTATTTTTTATTCAATTAACAAAAAAAAAAAATATTTACAGTTAATTCCTAGGTATTTTTAAATATCGCATGTTCTTCATATTGGACAATGAATGGGCGCATAATAATTCAGATACTTACTCTATCATGTGAGGTATATGAAAATGGAAACCAAGGAATTCGGTCTGCTGCGCAAGCAGCTGTTAGCCAAACTCTACGATATTTTTGCAACTATCTTGGTAATATAATATATATTATATGTTCCCCATTTTTATCAGAGTTTGTAAACAAAAAGACTAATAAATTAAACTAAGTACATTTTCTAAGAAAATATCAACTCATAAAGCAGTGGAGATAAATGTATTAAATCTTACAACCATCCTTCTTTTATATTTTAGTTCTATAAATGACTTTGATTATAATATATTAACTATTTCAATTGAAATATATAGAAACATTTGATTTGCTCTAGATGAAGAGTGCGAAGAAGTAAATAAAATGAAAGAAAATGGTGCTGGTGGAGTGCTATGTTTCAATGAAGCTTTACCCATTATGCAGTTCATTGTCAGTAAAATAGATGAGACTCAAAAGTAAATATTTTGCCAACTCTATTAATATTTCAAATTTTAACTCAACTTATATTTGTAATGTTTATATTACAGTGGTGATCGTTGCAGTCAAGCTGTTGTATTTTATCTTGAATGTCTCCATACAATTGTTGCCAGCTTACCTCAAAAAGTGCATGACAATCGTCATTTTACTATGTTTTTGTGGCAACGATTGTGTCCTGCTATAATTGCTTATTTAGGATCTCCACGGGTGGATAAGAAAATTGTTTCTAGAGACAATGATAATGCCACAAAATTAGGTAGAGGTTCTGGTGTTTTAGGAAGTGCTCCTAGCTTTAACAGTCATCAATCCAAAATAATATATAGGTATAATAATAATAAGGATATTTAACTATATTTTTTAGTACTTTTTATTACTAATTACTAAAACTACTAATAAAAGGCTTGTATTTTAATTTTAGTATTGGATGTCAATTAGTAAGACTAGTTGGATGTGTAAGTTCTCTTAGACCTGTTTTGGAGTCTGTCTTTCATAGAATGCTTTTGTATCCACCACCTGTCTATAGAATAGATGCTTTAAAAGCTTTAAAAGAGGTAGGTGTACATAATTCAATTATATTTGTTGAAAACAATTTTATTTTACCACACAAAAACTCCCATTAAATTATAGTAAAAATTATTTATTCAATAGTACTGAAAATAAGAATTTTAAATATCAGACATGTTCCATACTGTATCAACATTATGATTCAAGCTAATTCAGATAATAAAATAACTAAAAATGTGTGTAATTTTATTAATATTACTATAAAATATTAACAAATTATTTTAATTAGTTATAACTATTCTTATACATTTAGTTTAATAAATTATGTTTATATTATAATTACATTTTATATATTATAATTATACAATTATATTTACATTAATTTCAAAAAATTAACAATCAGATAATTATAAATGGCAATAAATATAATTAGTTCAAATTATTTAATCTATGAATATAAATAATACATTTTCTATACAATTTTATTGAAACCGATAAAAATTTTACAATTTTAAAGTAAATTCAAGGCAATATAATATTTATGTTTTTCTCATTATTCGTTTATTAAATAGTTGATAGTTTATTTTTAAAATTATAACTTATTATTAAAATACCAATAATTTTATACTAGAATTTATTAGTTTACTCAGAATTTAACATTACTTAAGTGATAAAACTTAAATACTTCTAAAAATGATACCATAATTGATTTACCAATAATTATATTAATAAATATTTTTATTTTAACAATAATATAATAAAAAATTGTTGTGTAATACTCAATAATTATTCAAATATTTTTAAGAATTTTAGTATTTAAATTTAAAAATTGTTACATATATTTTAATAATTTATTCTTAGTGATAGATCATACTATTATTGTACGTATTGTATAGATATTTGTTTGATAATAGTTATAATTTGAATAAATAAATTGATCAATTTAAATTCAAAAGCTTTGATCCAATAAAGGTTAAAATAATTTTCAATTACAGACTTTAATAAACTTAAGGCTAGATTCATGTAAAGTATTTGGACATTTTATAATTATATGTACTTTATTTTACTTTCAGTTATTAAGTAGTCCTAATAGGATTGTTGATTTTGCTGGACCAATACTTGTTGAAGACGATAAAATGTGTCAACAGAGTGATATGGCATTGACACGATTGTTAGTATTTAATTAAATACAGTTTTATGTTATATATACTTTTTAATTTAGAAATGTTAGTACACAATTTCTATCTTTTAAATTTGTAAAAAAAACTAGTTTACCCAAAATAATTATAAATGATATTTGAGTAATTTAAAAATAAAATCTATTTTAAAATATCTAGATTTGTAAACCTTAGTGTAATTTACTGATGTCTATAATTTGGTATTGTGTGGTAATAGCCTATTTATATATATATAGATATATATTTAGTATTTCCTAAAAAAAATTTTAATGTATATTTTAGAGTAATGGATTCTATTGAAGAGTGTTCCAAATGTACTGATTGGGAAATTGTATTTACAAGTGTTTCATGTATACTTTCTTTACTTTCAACCCTTCTTGATCTATCTACTGGAAAAGGGATCAATGACGTTTATTCTGATAAAATAAATGAAAAATTCCAATCTTTATCCAGTTGTGACTATACTGGACCTTTATCTTATGAATCAATGATGAGGTTGCCAAATATTTATAGAGAACAATTATCTTCTTCTGAATCATCTGTCGGAAACAGAAGTCGTATTAATAGTACAAGTAGCAGTAGTGGAGTACCAAGTAGTGGTAATACGGAAGGTCCTGAAGGTGGATATCAAAATGATCCTCAGGTATTATAATTAATATTTTATTTTAGTTTGTTTGTGTAAAGAAGAAATAATTATAAAATTTATAATGCAATTATATCTCAATAAATTTCTCATTAATTATTTCATTAATATTAGTTATTACTTATTAAGTATAGAAATAATGTTAATTTTGCTTTATATTATAAAATATAAATAACAATCTGTTTCAAATTAGTTTGTAGTTTTAAAAAAGAATCCAATTTCTTTAAATTTAATAAGCCCAGTTTTAATAATTATTATTGTTTTTATATTTAAGATTGATGAAATGGAAGCATCAGTTGAAAAAAATCTAAGAGAAGAAGAATTTCGCTTAGAACTAGTGTCTAAAAAGCTGCATACACTAAATGTCATACAGGTTACTCCAGTAAGTTTTATCTTGAACATTATTTTTTTTAGTATTGGTAAAGAAAACAATTTTTAGTTATTTATAAGGAAACAATCTGTATATTTGTGTTAAATTACAGTCATTTTATAAATACCACTATTAATTACCATAATTAAGTTAACAAGAAGTTGTGTTTATGTCTTTATTACACAAGGTAGTTAAAAATAAGGCTTTGGTTGATTTATATTATTCATGTATTTAATACAAATTATATTTATTTAATATGATTTGATAAAAATAAAAGGATTACATTAACAGCAAAATAAATTGTTTTCTATTTTTATTTTTTTGTGATTATGTTTTTTTACTATTTTCCGAAACTAGTACCATTGATTATAAATATTATACACTAGTATATATAATCACTGCTAGTACAATATCAGCCAGTATTTACTACCATCGGTTTATTCAGATATCTTTATCAAACTATTTTATTAAAAATATTAGAAGTATTATGCATAAATAATTAGTAATTAACATTATGAATTTTTAATTTATGCAAATTCTATCTTGTCATATTTTTTATAGACACTATAGCCATATACATGAATTTAACTGACCTCGAGTTGGGACACAGGAAATTAAAAAATTAAGATAAAATAAAATATATAATTTAGAAAATGTGTCTTGTATATTTTTATTTTTATTAACATCAAATAAAATATATAAGTCAATATAGTTTTAAATTGTTGTACTTTCTATTCTCATTTCTTATTAATTGTGAAGCCTCTAAAAACTTTTAAGAGCTTATTGTTTAGCTATAGTATTCTCCATCAATAATTATAATAAATAATTTTATGTAAATTTTTATTTTATTAGGAATCCGTAGAGTTATTGGATATGGAAAGAAAAAACGCTGGTAACTTTGTCCAGACTCTTGTTAGTTTTTTGCCTACATTGACACCACTTCGAAGTACATTACAAGTAGATGAAGAGATCCAAAGATTTTCTTCAAGTTATTGTGAAGGTTATTGTAGTTTAAAATATTAATAATATTTTTTTAGTATAATAATTTTAAATAAAACATGTGTAGTAATCATTTTTATTTAATTTTTTTTTAAACATATACGAAAATAGTAAATTAGTTAAAATTACTTATATGCTGATTTTTTCTTCCTCTAAAATGTTAATCCCTTATTAATTATCTACAGCAGTAGGGGCAAAACTTTTTATTAGCATGAGCCATAATAAAAATTGTCTTAGTAGACCGAGAATTTAAAATATTTCCTTTAATTATATTCGATAGGATCTTAGGTATAAACACGATAAAAAATAATTATTCATATCCTTTTTATTAAGAACAATAATTAATGGTTTGATTTTAAAATCAAAAAATGTCTTAGTAATATACTAAATGTAATAATTTTTATAATAATTGTTAATAATTTAGTTGGAAACTAATAAATATTAATTTTTACTTTATTTTATTTACATTTTTAGATGAATATGTATATTAATTTTGTATTAAACATTTTTATTTATATGTAAATTAAAAACAATTATAAATATGTTAATAAGTGCTATAATATTGAATAATTTTTAATGGATTATAAATTATAACTGCCCAGATTTGGATATGACTGTAGTTGAACTTCATTGATCTATTTCATCTATTTTCACGTTTAAAAATAATTAATTCTATTATCATGTTTAAAAATAATTAATCTAAACAATTGAAAAATTTGCTTCAATTAAGTATTATTCATTATCAAGCTATATTAACTAATCCTTCAGGTTAATCATCAATGAATATAAATATAGGTATATGTTAATTATATTGTTGCAATATAATAAATCCAAGTCACAATAACTCAAATTATATTTTGAATCCTATCAAATGTACTTTTTATATTGACTTAACTTAATTTTAAATAATTTGAATACTTATTCCTCTCCCGTAAGTTAAAAGTTATGATGACTTGACATCAGTAAATAATATAATTAAAATTACCTCTATAACAAATGCAGTGAGATAATTTTTATGTCTTACCCATTTTTAATGTTTACTTTTTTTTTTGTAGAAATTACCCGTCAAGAAAATAAAAAATACGGTTCAATAATAATAAATGCAGATGGTGTTTATGTAGCAACATGCATGTCCCTATATCTTAATTTAAAATTAATTCATCAGAATTATTATGATGATTCTTCTGTCCCGCCTATCATGTCTGAAGTAAGTTTAAAATACATGTCTGACTTTGAGTTAGTTTGTTAATATTATGCAATTAATTGTTTAATATTTTCTTTGTTTGTTTTTAGTTTTATTTATAATGTAATCAGAATTTTATCTATAAAAAAGGTTTTAATATTCTTATTTAGAGATTTATTTAATTCAATACCTGTTTAAAATAACTCTATTATTATAAAAATTTGAGTATTATGTATTATTCTAGATATAATTATCATGGGTGGGTTATTCTACAGGATCAATTTGTTGAAGACATATTTAGCAGTGGCATGTTGATGTATGTATCTAGCAGTTGGTTAGCTGAGCTCTATCAACATGTACTTGTTACTAATATTTTGGTATTGTCCGGTTACAAGATTCAAGCAACTGGTCATTTGGCGTTAATAGATCTATTATCAGGTTCATATTGGGTTTGGCTTCAACTTTCAAGCTTGATTTGATAAGAATTTATAATTTTAGCTTGTTTTTATTTGGTATGCTTCTTTTTTTTATTTTTTATAATTTGTTTGGGGTGATTGGAATTTTATGTTTCATAGTGTTTTTTATCATATCTATTATTATTTTGCTATAATATAAAATCATCATAGAAAATAATTTTAAATTTATAGGTTAAATCAAATTATTTATTTAAAAACCTTCTCAATTTTAAATAGGTGTCATAAAATATGTATTACTATTTAGTATTTTCTGCACTTCATTATAATTAAGTTAATTTAAGTAAAGTAACTAATTGTAAAATGAGTGTTTTCAAGCAATTATTTTTAAATAAAAAAAAGTTAAACATAAAATAAATAATTTTCTCTTAATTTCATAGTTTTTTTTTATATTTTACATTTTACTTGGCTTATTTGACTTTTGTTTCAATAATTGACATTTTTCAAAAAAAATTTTAAAACAAAATGCATGCATTTTTAAGTTCATGATAATTTTGATTTTATATTTTGTAATATATTTTTATATTACTTTTATTACACTTTTATTTTTTTAAACCTAAACAAAATTACTGTTTATATAATTAGTTGTTATTTGAAACTAGTTAATTAATAGTAATGTTACATAAAGTATTTATATATTTCCATCCAATATTTTTGCTACTGGTTTTACGTTAACCAGATAGTGTTCATTAATCAATCATTAATAATTTAATAACTTTAACTTGGGTAACTTAGGTAAATTTAAATTTAGACATAAAGTATATTTGTTTATTACTCTTATTATTAATTAGTAAATGTGTATAAGAAATCCTTTTGAAATAAATTTATTTAATTTTCAGTTAAATTCATTTGGTCTTCAATATGGTTTAGTGGTGGTTTTAATTTGATCAATTTTTACATGATATATAAATCTAATATACATTGGCGCAAATAGGAGGGGGTGACTAAGCCTCCAAAATTGTTTTTTTAAACTGTCATGAAAAACATGTTTTAAGAAGTCAATTTCTAAATATTAAAGAACATTTAGATAAAGTAGTATTTCCTAATTTATTTAAAATTACATGAAAATGGCTATCACATTACTTGTGTGCTTGGTCATGTGTGAAAGATCTTTCTCATCTATAAGAAGAATTAACACATATTACCGAAGCATGAACTATAACATGACTTAGGACCGCATTACTAATTTAGCAATATTAAACATTGAAAAAACATTTCAGTAGATAATAAAATAATATTAGGTACATTTGTTAAAAGTAACCAAAGAATACCGCTTTAAAATTGGCCAATCACTTTTTCTACATTCAGTGTTGGTCTGTATTTATAAGTTGCAAAGTAAATGAAATTTGTTTTGTATTAATATTATTTTGTTGTTACTCTGCTCTAAAGCCATACATAAATGTATGTTATGTAGGTATATAATGTAAAATATGTATTACAATATTATACAATTTTGACATCACTATTAAGAGTAGATGAAATAATACATAAGAAAAAATGTGTTGTACATTTTACTGTAATTAAGTCTATACATATGTATTATATTATAAGCTGAGCACAGCGAGGAAGATTATTTAGGTATTATTAATATTTTCACAATTGCTTTATTGAAAAGCTAGGGTTTAAGCCCCCCCCTCAAATCTCAAACCCTATTCGCACCTATGCTAATATATTTTGGTTATATATTATAATTATATATTTTTTTGTAGCACTTAATTTTGAAAACAAATTTTAGTGTTGTACTTGTTGCACATAATTTTAATTATTATCTGGAATGAAATTATGGTAGAAACCATTTTTAACATAATTGATGTGATCAATACAAATGATTGCACTATTTGATGTGTGATGTTAAACGGTTTAGTTGTAAATGGTTCCTACTGTTTGTATGACATAAATTATTTTACACACATTTTAATTTCGGCTTTAGACCTCTGTCATATTATATTATTAATTCCATTTGTATATTGTTTTAATACTTTTGTTTAGATATTGATGGTTATAGTTCTGAAAATAAAGTTAATTGGCTACTATCAGATTATATCCGTTTAGAAAGAACAGTCTGTAGATCTGAAACAAGTCCTGATATTGATGCTGGTAAGATTTTTAATTTTTATCATCCTATCAAAATAAAATTCAATTAAAATAAACAATAAAGTAAATTATAAAGATGTGCTTGAAAAACTTATCTGAAGTAGGACTTTTATTATTAATAAAATTATTTTTCAGGCAATCATTTAAAATTTCTGTTTTTGTAAGCAATAATTTGTTTTTATTAGGGATAAGATTGAGTAGACGCATTGTTACTTGTTGCTGGGACACTATGATGAATGTTTTGGCAATTCCTCTTCAATTTGATTCGTCCAATGATATAAAAAATACACAAGTTAAAAAAATGTTACGAAATGAATTAAACAAAGATTCTATTCGTCAAATGTCAGTTCAACACAGTTTAGATGCCTTACAAAAAGCAGCTACTCTTGCAAATATTTTAGGTATGTATTGAATTAAATAGTTGTATTCATACGGAATTACTAATTAGCATTTACTTTAAAATAACAATTTTATTGTTTTACACTATTCAAATGATCTATTATAACTTTCAAGCGTTTCTTAATTTATTTGTACTATACTATATAATGTTCTAGGTATGCATAATCGTTGTGAAGGTATTTTTGCTCTACTTGTGAAAGCTTCTTGTGCACAAAATGGTCAGGTTAATTGGTTTTCTGGTATAATGAAAAAGCAACCAAAATTGATAACTTCACATGTTTTAAGTATGGACGTTATGCTTTCGCGGGGTTTAGAATTTGGATGCCATGGTCAAGAATGTTGGCCACATATTTTTAAGTAAATCATTATTTTAAATATTTATTTAAATCAACAAATATTAATTTGTTCAACTTTATTTTCACAGTTGTGCTTTGTATGTTGGATACCTAGAACAAGTATTTTTTAGACAGACATGTTCATCAGTTACTGCTTTAAAAATGATAAAACCTAAATTATTAAATGCTGAGAATTTAAACAAAAGTTTTGGTTCATCCTTAGATAGCGAAGAAGAAGTTTGGTAAGAGCCATGTTTTAATTAGATATTATGCAATACTCGAGTAATGGAAAAATAAAAATTGGATGAAATTATATGTTATAAAAAAATGCATACTCATAATTTTTATAACAAAAAACACTGTGGTCTTGCCAAATAGTTGGATAATACTATAATTGTTCAAAAAATATTTGGGTTCTCAGTTCTTCTGTGTCCTCCCTCAGCTCACACCCATTTGAGCATTGCTAATGTGCAAATATTAAAAACCATAATTTAATTTATATAAGTCAAAGTGCATGCATTCTAATATTTTAAACAGTTTTTAAAATTTAATCAATATCTTACCTGTTAATAATATGTAAGATTTTAAATAACGATATTAATATTTTATTTAAATTATTTCTTATTAAAGCATAAAACAGCATATGACATTCTATAAATCATTGTCAAACAAGTTAAATTAACTTAAATTAACATACACATAACTTAAGATGTCAATTATTGCATCTTAACATTTTGAAAGTAACTTATTATAACTTATTTTGTCAATTTTTGTTATAATTTTATTATGTTTCTTTTAAGATTCAAGTAATTCAAATTTCCTTTTTTCCTATTTTCATTTTATGTATTTTAATTTTTCTATTGTTTATAATTGATTGTAAATATTTCATTTTCAATTTTTTAAAGCTCTCATTTTGGAAGAAAATCTTAATTAACTATTTGCTTGAAAATCTATTAGCTGTTTTAATTTGTAGCATGGACGTCTATAGTTTTTTATCTTCGCCAACTTCTCCTAATAATTTGACTGAAACTATATCAACTTTAGTGAACAAAAGTAGAGCAGATATTGAGAACAATGGCATATTAAACCAAGAATATGCTGCACAAATTGTATGCATTCTGTCTCAATATGTTGATCGGTATATATGTTAATATTTGTTGAATTTTTTTTTTGAGATTTATTTAATTCTCTTAATTTTATAGGTTATTTGAAGATGCCGCATTAAAATTAAACCTTAGAGCACTAACTGAATTTGTACGTAGCTTATGTCAAACTATTCGTCATGAATTGTTTAAATTACCTGATAAAAAGAAATCTAAATCCAATTGTTCTACAAACAATGCTACTCTTTTAACACGATTATCTCGTCTTATGTTACGGTGTATAAAAAGTGGTCGTCCATTATTTCATATGATAAAAATATGGTCAATTGTATTACCGTGCTGGATGGAAGTAAGTTAATTGAATGAACTTTTTACATCTTGTTTAGAAGTTGTAGTAACATACATTTTCTTTTAGGTATCATGTCACAAAGATTTGGCGTTATCTAAACAAGCTATTGCTTCAATTCATGATACAGTTTTAGCTTTTCTTAACGATCAACCTGAACTTTCTCATTTTCATATTAATGAATCACTATTCAAGCCTTTTGAAAATCTTTTATGTTTAGAACTATGTGACATAGAAATTCAAGATCAAGTAAAATAATTTTATTTTTTTATACTTCCAATTTATGTTGAACAATTAAAAGAGTTGATAATTGCTTACAGATTGTTAGTTGTTTGTGTGAATTTGTTGAAGCTAACCGTTCCGACATAAGATCTGGTTGGCGGCCTTTGTTTGGCGCTTTAAAAGTAGTCAATAGCAGTCATTTGTCAACCCTATTGGAGGTATTCAGAGTCTTTCTTAATACTGATGATACATTAGCTTTCTCAAATGCCGCTGTTGATTGTATAGCTTGTCTTATTAAACATGTCAAAGGAACTAGTAAGTATTTTATCTATATTTTAAATTATATACATACATATTATGCAATATAAATTACCAAAAGATGTTTTCATAAAATTAGATATCGATAACTCTGATAATGATGCTAGACTAGAACTTTGCAAAGCAGCTCTTAAACACTTACAACATTGCAGTTTAATATTAAGGTCAATGTATGTTATGCCTGCTTGTCCAAAATTTCATTTGCCCAACCGGTAAGTTTAAAGTTATTAGAATTTTACTCTTCTAAACTTCTTTATATTACTTAATTAAATATATTATACTCGTTACACTGATATTCTGTCTATTAGTTATTTTCAGTACAGCATTTATTTTATAATTTTGTAATAATTTCTTTAATTTATTGTTTATTATGTTTAGAAACCATGTTTTTACTTTGGTTGATTATGATGTACCTGAATTACAAAATATTCAAAATGAAAATTATAAGCTGCTATCAATTGAAGAATCAAAGGATGAAGCTATAATGTTGGAAGAAATAGATCAACCATGTGGCATATTAAGAGTATGGTACTGCATTGTAGAAGGACTATGTACTGCAATTAATGGTACAACTGGTATATATCAAAGACAAAGTCTTGAATTACTCTTGGACATACTTCAGTCCTTTCCTGAAACACCTGGTAATAATTCATTTTGTATTGATAAGTGTTTTAGTGTTAATTATGATGAATAAATTACAGGATTTATTTTTGGATGTTTCTGCATTAATCGATTACTTCTTCCAACCATACAATTATGGGAACGAAAAATTGTATCGACACATGATCTTAGCGATTTACCTAATTTCAAACAACTGTGTGGAAATTCGACTGATTTAATCGCCACCTATCTAAAGATGGATAAGAATTATGAGTCAAAATTTGAAAAAGAAATAACTCTTATGATAAAACAACTATTATTTGTATTAAATGAATTTTGTATTCAAACAGTAGAGAACATTGTCCGATTAGGATGTGCATGTTTGAGACATTTTGTTTTGGGTGCCGGAGATAATTTTACTACCAAACAATGGGATTTAATCAGTTTCAGTTTACACAGAGCTTGTGCTATTTCTTTACATCCATTAACAAGAGTATCAATGACATACAGCCCATTTTCAGATAGTTTTTATGGAGATTTAGCTGCTGGCATAAAAGTGGCCGCTAGAAGAGATAGTACAGTAGATGAAAATTTAAATTTAAAACAATTATCGCAACAGGTAAGCTTTTATTTTGGGAAAATTCTATTGAACATAGAAATATATTTTAACCCCTCCTAATGTTATACAGAGTGTTTCGTCTAGGATTTACCCATTGCGATATTTCCTGAGATAATGTAGATATTGAAATTCTGTTTTTTTTTTTATGCCGAGACAAGGTTCACAAATATTTCATATTTTAATTAAATTTAATGTTTTGGTAAAACAGTTAAAAATATTATTTTTTTTATTTTTTAAAAATTTTCAAAATTTTCTGAGAACTAAAGATATTATTAAAAATTATGAAGTTAATGAAAATTAAATGTTGAAACATCATCATTTTCTGAAAAATAAACTTTACAATTTTCAAATTTTTAAAAATTAAAAATAAAAAAAAAATTTTTAATTTTTTTTGTTATCTAAACATTAAATTGAATTAAAATATAAAATATCTTTAGTCTTAGTAACTGATAGTCTTTAAAAAAAAAACACAGAATTTCATTATCTTCATTATTTCAGGAGATATCACATAGGGTAAAACCTCAGTGGTACACCCTATGGCCTATATACTATTAAATTTAGCTGCCCTAGAGTAGTGTGGTCACCCATCTGACTGTTAGCAGTGATTTAACATAATTAACCGCAACACTGGGAGTGACTGCAGCAGACTGTTCCACCATACCATTTTACTATTTATTTTAAGTTATTAATGAAGTTAAATGTTTATTTTGACATATTCTAGGTATTTTTATTAGACCATCAAAGAGTTAAAAGTGATACAATTGTTGATGATGAAAGGAGTTTTATATTTTTATTATGTCATCATTGGTGTAATTCAGAAATTGACACCCAATGGCAAAAGACACCAGAGCGTGTTCCCTACAAAAATATAGTGCTTGGATTATTTGTAAATGAGATGTTATTACAAATGATTGGAAATGTTTTAGTAAAGGGTACCAACAAAGCCATTCCAAGGTATTTATTTATGAATATGTAAAAAAAAATATACTTACATGTGCTTTATTCTTTTAGCTTGGCAAATATTCTTCTTCAATCTTCTTTGATAACACCGATGGATGAACAGCCATCTAAAACACTTGAAAAGCCTATGCCTGGTTATTTGTCCTCACTAACCGAATTTCAAATCCATACATTTGTTTCATGTTTAAATATGACCTACGGTATATCATGGGAATTTGATTCTAGACCGGGTTTAAAATTTTTAATTCAAAAAGTTGCCGGCTTAGAAAAAGCTGCCAATTTGTACAAACAAGCTGGTGGAGCATGGACACTCTCATTGGTCGCTCTTTTTGAAATATGTATCCATCGTACGCCCCAGTTAAGTTCTGATCAGATTAAAAAAATTGTTGATAAAATATCTCCAAATAATGATACTGAACGTTTTATTCTTGAACTCAAATGTATATTTGATGATGCCTGTCAAAAATATGTTGAAATAGTAATGGATAAAAGCGGTACACATTGTGCCATTGATAGAGCAGGAGATAGGCCAGTGTTTTTCTTTGTGGCACAAAATGATGATATTTTTGAATCTACTGAAAAAACTACAGCATTTAAATTTGAAGATTTTAAAAAGATATATCCAAATGCACCATTAACATCAAAAAGTGAAGATAGTGGAAGTGATGATGATGATGCTATATATGCAATAGCAAGTTGTAAAAATTTGGATAATCTAATTGAAGAATATAAAAAAAGAAAACACGCTAACTCTATGCCAGGACAGCCAGATTCCATTGAAAAAAATGAAGAAAATTTACCATCAGAAATTGAAGAACAAAGACAAATCAGTATGAACAAAGTAATGTGTTGAATTTTTATTTATACTATGTAGTTTTGATATTTATAAGTAAACTAACTTCTGAATATTGGATTTCTCGATTTATAGGATAGTGAAGTACACGAGTCTGTTTGGTCTGAAATGTTAATTTCGGTTTTTGATTTATTGGCACAGTTAGATGACGACTCTTTTAAGTTACTGTTACCAGTCTTATTCAATGGGGTTAGAATCCTGACTGAATCTGCTACTAGGCCTCTTCTGAAACGCACTCTTGGAGAATTTTACCAAAGGATAGCTTTTATTTACGGATTTGGTGCCTAATAATTGTTTTATTTTCTCAATGGTATCTACACTTCTACTAATACTGCTATTGATATTTTCTGGTAAGTGTGAAATCTAACGTATGATAAATTACTATTGTTTTTTTATCGAAGTATATAAATGTATATAAACTTTCTTTCAATATTTTAAAAATAAAATATATTAATTTTACAAGTGATACATACATATATATTATATATTATACCATTATACCAAAAAACTAAATTATTATATATTATAACAATTTTACAATTTATAAACCAAATTATTTCTTTAAAGAAGTACGTCTATAATATCTTTACTTAAAAAAAAAATTAACATATTTATTAAGTGTAATACTGATTTTGCATAAAGATATTTTTCGAAATATATGACTGCTACTAATTATTTATATTATCTTATTAATCTACAAAAAAATTGAATTACTTGTACAACAAATATATATTTTCTTTGTGATTTAATTGAAAATATTAAATAACACTCATATAAATTAAAATATTTGATTCACAAATGTATTTACATCTCATAATCATTTGTTATATTTTATTTAGTCTTAATTTATATTTATTAATGTTAATTCACTTTCTTTTTTGATCTGAAAATGATTCCTTGTGATACCTTAATTAAATCATGTATGTATATTTATCAGACTATATATCTTAAAAATTAACCAACTATAAGAATATGACCTAAATATATATAAAATATATTTTATTAATTTAATGTTGGATATTATTTTTAAACAATTATCTTAAACATGAATTATTATTTCTCTATTTACTTGTTTCTACCAAACGCTACTAAATCAATTATTTAAAATATTTACAATATACCTAAATATTATTAATAATTATTAATTATGTATATTTAAAATTCTTATCCTAATAGTACTTATGTATACCAACCTAAAAGTATTTAGTATTTATTAATATTATATAATATACTCATGAATAGCTGTGATTGTCCTGTAAAATACTGCAAAATTTTATATCATTAGTATGTTTTAATGATATTTATAAAATATACATATCAAGGGTTTATTCGAAAACTAGAATTTTTTTTTTATAACCATTTATTCTTATAACAACAAATTAATGGGAATTATCTGTAGCCCGATTCCTGTGCAATATCCAATGGTAATGTTTGACCTTATATTTTTACCATCGTACAGCAATTTTGTAGTTGAACATTAGAAATTGAAATGACTTGAATTAAAATTACTCTGGCATTGTCTTGCTATTCCACCAAATTGAGAAGTTCTTCAATAACTTCTATACCTTTAGTTGTTATTTTCGTATTTACCATCAATCATTAATAATCAATACCATTACTATGTTGTTTCATATATATTAAACAACTATATCATTATGAAAAATAAATATTACATGAACTCCATATTAATTTTTTAATTTGTTTATGTTTTTCCATTTACCTTTGTTCTTTGAATACCATTGTTAATATTTGTCTCATCATTAATAAACCCAAATGCTTGATTATTATAGATTATAAAAGCTGTACAGGTTTATTATATCCCGTAGGATGGATTAAATGAAAACACATCTGTTGCCGAATGAGTAAGAAGAATCGCTCAAACATTAGTTGAACTAAACAAAAGATCGAAAATAATTTAAAACAAGTCACTAAAGAAAGAAGTAGGTACCTACTACCTAGGTTTATTATTTGATTGCAACATATACCTTGTACTATAACAAAGAGGTAATTACTCAACATTTGACTGCCCATACTAACACACCTTCTTAACTACACGCTACTAAATCAAATATTGAATATCAAATCTCAATTTGATCAAGTTATCCGCCAAACGATGACTTAAAAAAAAAAAATGAGGAGAGGCTAAGACAGCCAATATTGAAATATTTCAATCCTTCCAGTCAATATGTATCTCCGTCACATTACTTATGCCCGTCAGCAATCTTATCTTACATTCAGACCTCAAAATTCCAATTATTCTTACACTAACCTCCCACTACTATGAACTATTTCATAAAAACCCAGTTAATCATTCCAACCCTTTAAATGTCATACCTCTCTCACACTGATGATCCCAGGTCCACTACGCCGGCTGAATCGCAAATGACCCAAACACCTCTATAGTCAATAATGAAGAAAATCCATCCACTTTTCCAAAAAAGTAAATGACAGTGAATGAGTGAACTAAACACTAAACAGTAAACAGTGTCGTCTAGAATTTTAAGTGGCGTCAATGGACAGATAATAAATTGTTACAGATTGAACATACGTTTTCTTAGTGAAAAAACAAAAAGGTATGGATTATGATAAGGACAAACACATGTAAACGAATTACGAAATCGGTGAACTGCAGTAGAGCATTATATCTGTGATTATATTCTAGGTACAGCCGATCGATATTGACGTTATGATCAAAAGCACTCGCTGGTTTGTATATATTCTATACTGAAATAATCGTAACACCGGCCACAGAATGATCTACGGTCTAATGCCGGCAGTACACATTCGCCGATACTTCGCGAGAGCAGCCGAGCGCGAGAGTGAACTAGACGCGCTCGTGTCACTTCACCTCGCCTCGCCTCGCCTCGACGGCGCTCGGTCGGAAGGCGGTTTTTTGTGCCCGAGTCAAAGGACACGAGGCCATTCGAGTCGCGAGCACAAGAGCACCTATTAGTTCATACTCGTGCGTTCTCGCATATTCGTCGCTTTTATTTATATAATTATATATATTATTATTTGTATAATTATATTATAATTATTGTTGTGCTTTTCGTCATGTGTGACTGGTCCAACGAATTTACGTTGAAGTTTTCGGAGTTATACCAAAATGAACCCGTTGTATGGGACCCGATGCATTTGTACCACAAAGACAGGAAACAAATCAACGACGCATGGGTTAGATTGAGCGGACAGCTGGAATGTCCAGTAACCGAATTAAAGAAGAAAAAAATGCGAGTGACTGAAGTCACTGTAGCCGAGCCGCCGAGACCGAATCCCGAAGCCGAGAGGCGAGAATGTACTGCGTGCACTCGCGCTTCCTCGCCTAACCAAAATTCTTGTCGAGAGTTTCGCCGAGACTGTCTCGGCGGCGAATGTGTACTGCCGGCATTATGCTCTTATGTTCGCTATTCATACCGGACAGAGGTCTATAACACAATGTACTTTTAACCCCTTAACAGTGCATTGTGTGTTTGGGAATTGCGCGCATCTTAATTCTCAATTCGTGCTTCACCATTCAGAGGACTGAAGAGTTGGACACGACATGGCCGGAGGGTGTGACGGGAATTTCCATTCGCCATGCAAATACGCTAAACCCGTAGTCCTTGCAACACACCATCGGCGAGCAATCAAACGACGTAGACTGTTGAGTGTTGAGTACTTGAGTAGACTTTCTCTTCATTTTATTTCTATTAAGATCTATTCCGTGTTCAACCGTCTGCAGGCCGATAAATTACCGTACGCCTTCGGTTGGCTGCATTGTGCACGCTGATAATAATAATAATATCGCACGCACCATGATTGTACGGCAAATGTTAATGGCCAAGACAATGGCGGCTCGCGGTCACTCTGACGTCGTAAACGTAACGATCGTTCCGCTTACCACTGTTCCATCACTGCTGTCTGCGCGATCCGGTCACGTCCCTGAAGTTACTAACGCGTTTAGGCGGTTCATTTTAAAAACCAATATTTACGTTGCTTTCAGTTTTCACCGTTCCGACAGCGTATTTCGCTCGCGCCGACTGTTTTGTTTGGCGAAGAATAATTTCGCTGGCGACTTTTTCGGTCGTTTGCGAGAACGGGAAAACACTGTCGTCACAAGGACGCGAGTACAACGCTCCTGCGTACGATGTTTCGCGATTAGCAGCAGACTGTCGCCTTCCGTGCAAATGCTTGGACTTGGTATTCCGATCTCGCGTTGAACGGTCGGAACGCGGCGACGACGATCGGTTGGACGGCCGTTGTTAGCGTTCCGAGTTCAATGGAGAGCGTCGCGTGCCCGCTCTGCTGCGAAGACAGGTTTTCCAATCAAGACTTGCTGAAATATCATTTACTGAGTTTGACCACTAACATCCTATGCCCGTTCTGCGGGAAACAGTGTGACGACATCAACTCGTTGGTCGTGCATTTGGACAAAATGTGCATCGAGAAAGACGACGAACCGGAGAAGTCTGTGATCGACAATGAAATGATTGTTGTTTATCCCGACGGTAACTGTTATATATTTAATCATTATTCATCACCTTTACTTTTATATTTATGTCATTCAATTTGTTAGACGATGAACCTGATCCCGACGATGAAATAGACGTGTATGATAATCTAGTAAAAGAAGAAGATTATCAAAATGATGAACGACCAACAGATACCGATGGAGAAACTGGTGTTAAAAAATTTATCGAAGAATTTACTGTTGATGATTCATCTAAAGCAATGGCACAGGCATTAGACAGTGAACCTCAAGTAGAACAAAATGTTTATCACTGTTCTGATTGTAATATAAATTTCCCATCGATTCAGGATCACATAGATAGCTGCCATAAAGGACAAGAAGTTGTATTTCAGGTATGTTTATTATTCATTTTTTATGTTTCTTATACATTCTATCACATGCTACTTCTATGTGTAGGTTACTGAAAATGCAGATCTCAATAATACTTTAAAAAATATGGCTGAAATGATTGATAAACAAACTCCACAGTCAGGAACATGGATAAAATGGAGGAATGGCTACTTTTATACAAACCATTGTGATGTGGTACAAGAGCATTTAAATGAAAAACAATTTGTGAATGTTACTAAATCAGAAAAAAGTGCAACTTTAGAAACTACCAAAGAAGATATCTTACATAAAATTAAAATTGAAAGCCAAGACACAGTACAGAATAATGCTGAACAAACTGATAACAATATATTTTGTACCAATTTGTATACAAATCATTGTATTACTGATGCATATGGTGATCGATATTATGATACCCCTATTTATTTACTCCATCGAGTAGCTGAAGATGTCAATGATTATTTTCAAGTTGAAGCCCGTAAGTTGAGTTCTAATAAACGTATTCGTGTCATAAGACTTAAATCACACACTGATCGTTTTACTTTTGAACAAATATTATTTCAAAATAAACCAAACAATTGCAATATTATTCCATCACTAGAAAACGTAATGGAGTGTAGTGAATACGCCCAATTAGAAAACATGGAAAATTGTCTTTTGCTAACATGGAAGTGTAAAGAATGCAATGTAAAATCTGACCATTGGACTAAGTTAAACAAACATAACTGCAAAGAAGGTGAATCAGCAGTGTCAAAATCAAAAAAAAATGTGGAAAGCAAAAATCCAGCTTTAAGAAGTAACAATCGATCAGTTTCTACTATCCGTTCTCAGCATATTTGTCCACATTGTAATGGAGAGTTTGATTCTGAAGGTTATTTAAGAACACATCTTATGGTACATGTAAATGATTCAAATAAATGTCCATTCTGTGATCAGCCGGTTGCACCAGAAATGATGGAGACTCATTTAATTGCTCATCAAAATCCTAAGTTCTCTAACTTAAAGTTTCTATGCAAGTAGGATTTATATTTATCATATCATAATATTTCGTTAAATTAACCTTATTTATTATCAACCAATTTTAGTGTGTGTAATAAATGTTATGATTCCGAATTTCGTCTTCGATGTCATCAAAGAGCACATGAAATGCGTCGTAAACCACGAGAAGTATTGGTTTGCGATGTTTGCAATGCTCAGTTTAATGACAAAAACTCTCTAAAACATCATGCCATCACTCATATTGAACCTCCTGAACGTTTACGTCGATTACACGAATGTCGTTTTTGTGGAAAAACATTTGTTAAACCTATTGAGAAAGTAATTTCTTAATTCTATTATTTTTTAAATAAATAATTCTACTTTTATTTCTCTCATATTTCAGGTAAATCATGAAAGAGTACACACTGGAGAAAAACCTTTTGCCTGCCCAGTCTGTGGACGTTGTTTTAGGCTTAAGGATCTTGTACAAAAACACATGCGAGTACATACCAAAGAAAGACCTTATAAATGCCGTCATGAAGGTTGTGAAAAAACATTTAGTGCTTCAAGTAGTAGAGTTAACCATGAACAAGGCCATTCTGGCATCAAGCAATTCAAATGTTTTTATTGTCCTAGATATTTTAAGAATTGGGTGAGTTTATAATTTCTACTCAAATCAAATATTTTTATTTGATGTTTTCTATGTTTATAATTAAGGTGTCGAGAAGTAATCATGTTCAAGAACACATGGTAAAACATAAATGTGACATCTGTGATCGTTCATTTGTATCATTTTGTAATTATAAGAAACATTTGAAAATGCATGCAGAAGGACGACTTAAATTCAAATGTATGATTTGCCGTCAAGCATTTGGAAGACAATTATTTTTAGATAATCATCTATCTAGTGAACACCAAATGAATGCCCATAAAGGACATATAACAACATAAAGAGTTTTGTTAATAGATTTAATGTTGTATACCAAATATTTTAAAAATACCATGAATAGTTGAAATTTAATAAAATTTATAAATATTTTATATTTATTAATATATTGAATTCAATTTTTTAACATATTTAATATCATAATTTATTCAACAAGATTTGACAAGTTTGCACATATAAAAATATAAACAATAAATTAAACAATTAAATGGAAGTAATTTTGTACAATTTTAAATTTGTTTAAAAATAAACTATTAATAATAAGAATTATAGTTGATTCACTTAAGAGGATTGGAAACGATCATATAAAAGGTTGGGTAAATGCAATATTGTGTTGTGTTTGTATCATGAGTTTATGTAATTTACAAGTAAATGAGTATTAGTGTTAATATATTATACTAGTTGCATTGACAATAGTTAAACAGTAACAACAATTTAAAAAATTGTCATTTCTACCAGACCAATTGATCTAGTATAATAAGAATTATAGAAACAAAATCAAATTTGTGATGAAGTTAATTAGAAATTATTTTGTTCACATTTTAATTTTTATGGACACATGTCATTCAAATTCTTAATATTTCTAAGTGTCGAAAAAATATTAAAAAAGGTCAATCACTATTAACTTGGTGGCAAATATGAATGTTTTTTAAATTCTAAAGACGTTCATAAATCAACAATTTTTTTGTAGAAATACAGAAATGACCCATTTACATGAAAAAAACTGAAAACTCTTCCAATCCTCTAAAGTAGTGACAATATACTTAAAAACTATTGTTTAATATTAGCAAAGAATTATAAAGTATAAATTTTTAAATTATTTAAATGTTAAACATATCACTAATAATAAAATATTAAATTATAAGAAATTATTAGTTATTAATAGGTCAGTATAATCATCGTAAATACCTCACTATTCAGGATTGCACTTAGCGTTTATAAAAAAAAACTAAGATTTCCCATTACCATACTAACAACGGTCATGTAAACACTTAACCACAATATTCATCAGGTGAATGTTAATTTAAATTGACTAGTATATAAGGGAAATTTTAATTTTTTAATTGGCCCCCGTTATAGTATGACATATATTAGGCATGATCTTAAATTTGTATTATCTAATAAATAGTAATTTAATGATTATCGAACAAAATTTGATTCCGACTCATCTGAACTATCAGTATAACTAACATCTGAATGGTCATGGTATGGTCTAGTAACTGAATCTGTAAATTATAATAATTATTATTTAATATATAAATAATTTATTATTATTATTTTTTTTTTTAATTTTGTTGAACAAACAAATAATTTATTAAAACTAATCAAATTTTCAATAAAAAAATATACATAATAATAAGTAAAATTAATAAAAATTAAATTAAAATATTGCTTTAAGTATTATATATATATATAATGATGAAGAGCTAATAAATACTGCCAGTTTCGAAAACTGGAAAAAAAAAATGTTTTCTTTGTGTAAAAATGTTTTTTGTTTGTATTTATTTCATTTTATATTCAGTCTCGGTGTTATTTTTTAAATTGGAACCGGTTGTATTCATTAGCACTTCATTATAATATAATACTCAAATAACTCAAATACATACCACAACTCTTTCATTTTTCGTGGTGATTTAATTTAGTTTGGTGACATTTGTGACTCATTATAGGGAAACAAATAGATTTTTTTTCAATTAATACCCAATCCCAAAACATATTATAATGCAAGTAAAATAGTTAAGTGTAAAGTACCCTGATAACAATCTCTAAATTAAGATTTGTATTCATAATACGCATAAATTAGTGATGTTTTCCCTTGTACTGGATTATACCTGAATTAGTAGAATTTTTATTTTCATTAATGCCAAATTATTAATAAAATATCTTATTGGTTGGATGAGAATTATAAAAAGTTTAAATTAGTTATTTGTAGAAAAAAAATTAGCAAATTTGGAAAACCTAGTGTTAAAAACTGTTACTAGTAGAAACTAAAAAATAATCATGCATTTTGACGATTTAGGAGGACCAGTCAAGAATTTTAATTAATAGACTTACTCAATTGTGTGGTCTAGCCTGTATTAATCCTCATTAAATAGTGAATGACTAATAGAATGCACAATAAATATAATATTATCTTAATTAAGAAAACAAAAAGTACTTAATTTCAAAATAAATATGATTATTTTATAACAAATACTACTAATATTATAAACTTACCTTTAATGCCTGGATTACGAAAAAGTTCCACTTCATCATCGTCATCAAAAAGATAAGGCTTTTGTGGAAGCAAAGCGAAACCATTCCTGTAGGCAAAAGATGATGGTCTTCCAGATTTACATCGAAGGTAACAAAAATACCAACCCACTCCAATAACAGAGATGACAAAAACTATTAACAAAGAACACATAAATAAAGTATTAATACAAAAATCATAAATTTAATTGCAAATTGAGCAAATTAAATTTGTTTTTTAGATTACCAATAAGGACTATAAACATCATCCTAGGCATATTAAAAATTCTCTCATCCCTTTGCAATGTAAAAACTACAGATTGGGGATTGTTATCTTTAATATTAATAGATTTTACTGAAGTTTCATATCCATCAGCTTCTACTCGTATAGTTCTAATACCTAAATAATAAATAAAATTTAAAAATCACACAAATAATCGAATAACTGTCAACTGTTATTACTATTTCAGTTTTCTAATAACTTAAAAATATAAGGGTTATACATTTATTATTATAAATTAGAGATGACTTATTATCTTTATTCAAATTAATCTGACTAAGAAAGACATAATTTCTATACAATGATTGAAATCAATTAAGTGTTACTTATATTTTAAACCCGATCCTCGGTGACATTGTACTTACAATATTTTTATTGCTAACAAAACAGAATACACACTAGTAATTTCATCATTTTCCTTATTATAAAAAAACGGTTATAAAAATTGCATCATCAGAACTAGTTAAGATTAAAAAATTATTTATAGCTAATTTCACTTAGGAAATCTAATCAGATCTACTGAACCTTAATAATAAGCTGCAATTAATGTGAATGAAGAATATTGTTAGATACTTCATCATTTTATGTTGAATTTCATAAAAATCAATATCAAATATTACATTGATAATCTATAAAAAAATATACTAAGCTTAAAAGAATTTATATGAAAACTGATATCAGTTATTATTTTCCTAATTTATAAATAAATATTTTAAATTTTCAAAGTTGTAAATGAGTAGCAATAATACATACTTATCAAGACATTTAAAAAAACTACTTGTTTTGTTGATTCTTAATATTAAAAATAATTTTACAAAAGTAATAATTTACCATTTTCAATTAGTAATTTATAAGATCCAGTATTATCGCTAGTAGTCGTAGAAGATGACTCATCAGAAATGACTGCTCCTTTAATTGGTTTATTTTCATTTCCAAAAACGTATCCTAAGTATAACTCATTAAGTATATTAACTCTATAAAAAACAGTACAAAAAACATAAATATTGATAGTAATTACCCCTAATAAATGTACTAAATTCTTGAGTTGCGGAACCCTGCCCAACAGGTGTCATAATAACTTTAATTACTGTGATATTTCCACTAGACACGTGGACTGGAAATGTCCTAGTCAAATACCCAGTTGCTTTAACCTGAATAAATACAAATTAACTTGTAAACTCCTTTTAAAAGTTGACTTGATTTTTTAACTTACATTTATTGTATACACTCCTACTGGTAAGTTGGCTTTAAAAACTGCAGAATTTGAAGTGACTTTGTAAATGTCAGCAAACATGTTTAGTGTTACAATGGCACTCCTAATAGGTTTGCCTATTCTATCTGTTACTGATCCTCGAACTCCTTGAATATTTTCTATGACACCTTTTAGCATGCGGTAACTTTCCATCCACACAAATGCAGTTTCTGATGGATCAACATAGTTACAACAAGTTAAACGTACTGCAAGCTAAAGACAATTAATACAATTATTAATTTTTTATTTCAATGGAGAAACATAAAAAATAATAATTTAATATTTATACATACAGTTTTAGTTTTTAATACATTGTTAAATGTATCCAAAACCTTTTGTTTGATGTCGTTGATTTTGCTATCTAACTGCTCACCACAAGTCTAAACATAAAATTATAAAAGATATTTCTTATAAAAGTTAAATTAAAATTTTAATTTTATAAACATTACTTACATTTTTTATATTACTATTAGCATATAATCTTTGAAAATCCATATATAGCCTGGATATTGTGTTTCTTGGTTGAATTGTAGGACCACTAAAACAATTTATAGAATATTGAAATTATTAAATAAGTATAGTTATACAGTTTCAAATCTATCAATAGGCCGAAAAAAATTATGAAGATTTAATTACTTATTGTCAACACTTGGGAGCACTACATACCGATTTCAACAAACAATTTGAAGATATTCTTAAGAAAGACATACCCAAATAGGTTTTAGATCCCTTTTTAAATACAAAAACAACTGATTCTCCAAAATTAAAAGATGAATTTATAGAATTAACTTCAAATGAGGAATTAAAAATAAAGTTCAAGGAAGGATACCAAGCGATCTGGCAGCAAAAGGATATATATACTTTATCCTGGACTGATGGCTGTTGTACAAAATTTGTTGATAGGATTTTCCATCATTCTACTTGGTTGAGTGCAGGAGCTAATCAACTCACAAAAGAAGACAGTATACAAATAACCAATTGTAGGGAATTAAGAATGCTTTTTACAAAAATCGAACTCAATATCAACTAACTTCTAGCAAAACACCAGACATATCCATCTCATAAGGATACTTTTTTTATAATTGTAACTATACTATATTAAAATAAAACATAATACTTATTCATAAACAATAAATTAATTTTTCATTCTTTATGGGGGAAGGGATCTGTCGGATTTTTTTTTTGTGAAATGGGTGGTCAAGGTTTAGGAACCATTGCTTTAATCTAATAATGTGTGACAAAATAATAGGGTGGTGCTGGGTTCAAAAACTTGATCTCAGTACATTTTTTGAAAATTGTTCTCCGTTCTTCTCAATTATTTGGAAAATCATTCAGCATTTAAAAACAAACCTCCCTCACTATACCAATTAAACACCATTTTCTATCAAAAACCTAATATGATTGTGATGATCGGAGTAATTCTGCCAGTCAAAATCTCGTTTTATTCAGAATATAAAATATATTTTAAGTATAAATAAATAAATTTGAAGTTACATGATTTAATACAAATTTTGTTTGAAGCTGATAAACAATTACTTTCATGACAGAGTTCTGGTGGTTTAAACATTTATAGCTATTAATTTACTTATATATCATATTATAAATTTAAAATTTGGTGATATCAGTATTCTTTGTGATTCAAAATCTACAAAGATTTGTAATTTGTGAAATTAATTCAAAATAAGTAAATTTGTGTTTTAATTATTCAGTCTTAATATTTTATTTTATAAATTATAATTATCTACAGTTATGACTTATAAGCTATACAAACTTTATCGACATATATCCACTTTCCAAACTGAACATTATATCAAACTGTTCTTGTTGCAACATTTTCCACAAGTTATTAATAGTTTTTTGTTCATTTTGTTGATGGTTAGCTAATAACAATGGTCCGGTCATTTCTGCTGAATCATCAGTCATACACTGCTTTTCATAGCTATTTTTTTGTTCAAAGTATGGTATAAAGTATAACACAACATTTGATAAGAACAACATTATATTTGGATCCTTCTTTCTGTAACCTTCAACATAATGTCTGGCCAAAAACAATAATATTTCACGCGTGGCCGGTTCATTCACATATAATCCACCCAATATGGCTATTTTGAACTTGTATTCATCTGGCGATCCAACCTTAGTGTCAAAAGCATATATTACTATACTAAATATTTTTAAATACAATGATTATTTTTCTTACATTTTCAGTGACTTTAAATTGAATAACTGAACTATCTGTGTTATGGGAGTTTATTACTAATTCAGCAACACTTGACAAACTTTTTTCTAAATCTGCAAGATTACTCAAAAATAATTCTTTACTTTTATAATCCTCCATTTTAACTACATTTTCTTTTAAATTAAAATCATTGATTCGAGACCATTCATCAAGATCTTCTTTCGTCAATGTGACATTTAACCAAGTAGGCGTAGTGGAATTATAAACTTCCACAGAATGAGTTTGTCTTTTGTACCTATCAAACAAAATAAAAGTATTTTGAGAATTTTTGACAAAAGTAATAACATTAATACAATTTTATATTACCCATAAGCTGACACCGTAATTTTGTAAGTCCCTGCAACTAATATTCTCCAATAGTCACCATCCACTGCAGTTTTAACACTGTGTTCAATTCCCATAACTGTAATTTCTGCGTTTCGCACACCATCTCCATTAATATCCAACACAAATCCTTTTACTCCCCTATTCACTTGTTCCATGTATGAAAGTAAAGACTCGCGATTGTCTTGCCAATAACTTCTTAAATCTTTTTCAAATGGGAACTTAGTACAACCCAATTCAAATGTTAGTTCGAAGCAATTTGTATTTAAGTAATTAAAGTCTTGCATGCCACCAACAACACTATACCATGAAGCGCCATTGACAATCCCATCACTGAATGAAACTGTATCATTTGCACATTTGTTTTGCAAATGCATTTTTGGATGTTTCTGAGAACAATAAGAAACAACAATGACTAATAATCATTTTATATTTCGTTCTGTCATTGCCAATATAACATAATTAAATAGTATACAATAAAACAACAATATAACAGTACCAATTAGTTTTTATCTATAATATTAAGTTACAAACCATAGAATAAGTTTTAGCCAGCAATACAAATACGTCATTGTCAGGAGTATACGATGCTTGTGGGTAGGAGCGACCGCTAACTACGTTACTGTCAAATGGATAATTGGCTACAAGAGCTCCACCATGAAGATTAGCGCTTAATACAAATGGAATGCTAGTAATCCAATTGATAACTGCTTGTGTTTCTGGTTCTTGTTTAGGAAACTATTAGAAAAACAACACATCATTTTTAATTAATTAAAAAATAGAGTGATAAATATGAACAGAATTATTTTTAATGTTAAATGGCCTAACGAGTTATAGGTATTTAGGAAAATATATTAATACACAAAACTAGATAAAAATGTATATTCTTCATGACTACATTTCAAATAATTATATGTAATAAACTAAAAACTAGTGCTGGAAACTTAATGCTCTATAGTCAATAGTACCCTAAAAAATGTTTTTATTCTCTAAAATGTCTACATAATACATTATACTTTTTTATTTTTTAATAATTTTGCTACAAATTATATTTTATAACCTCGATTAAAAATAAAAAATGTTGGTTAGGTTTTAACATTACTAAGTATTGTAAGATAATACGAGGTACCTATTACTCATAATACTACATAGTACCTACATATACACAATAGTTTGTTATATTTGTATAAAAATCACAATTATTAAAAGAAATTTCAAATTCGAAATTTGGACTAAAAAACTCCAAAACTGCTCTAATAAGTAAAGAAAATGATGCTTAAATCAAAAATTCTCAATAATTGTTAAAAAACGTAACATAAACTTTCGTATTTTTATAAAAGTACATAAAACGAATTTGTGACAATACGAGCTTTGAAAACAATTCAAGATTGATATTATTTATTATCCCCCCCAAGCCTGTTGTGTTGTATGGTAGGGCCGTGTAGGTGTCAGTTCGGTTAATTCTGGTTAGAGGGTGGGGGGAGTGTTTTTCTCTTAGGACGATGGTCTCAATCGGAAAGCGAAACCAGGTTCAAACCGGTGACTAAGTTTTTTAGCACAACCACTTGACGGTAAATTAGGTTTTTTTAGATTCTGAGTGAAGCGAGGAATGAACTTTTCATAAAAATCGTTACTATTTTTAACAAAAATATAATATATTTAAAAAAATATATAGAATAGGTATAAACTATAAAGTATATTGGTATCTATTACTATAAATAACGTTAAAAAAACACCCAGTGTCCTATATAAAACCAATTTATAAATAGGTACTCACATGGAATGGATGTCGGCTATCTGGAAAATTGCGATTCAAGTCCACTCTGTTAGCATTATCTCGGCCCACCACATCATTAACGTCTTCGACACCTGCGTGACAAATAACTAGATTTAGAGACTTGAACTATTTAAAAAAACAAAAAACTACTGGTCACCTTCGTTTGATACTTCATAGCCATCTGGATTCATCGCCGGCATAATATGTATTCGTGAGCTGTTCACCAACTTGGTAACGCGTTCGTCAGCACCATAGTTTTGGCACAGATACTGAGCCAGCAACAGTAACATCTCCCGACCAACCACTTCGTTCCCGTGCATATTGGCGACATACTTGAACTCCGGTTTACCTATAATACATACACATAACACACGTGGACACATACTCAAAAATAATGTCTCAGAACGGTAATAGCTATACATTAATATATACTATACGGTTAGATTCTTCTGGAGTAAATCAGGCTTTAACTATACGGATTTATATTCGTCTATAAGTGTAAGTCTATATGAGTCTAGTCTATATGGAAGCTATGAACATTTAAAGTCAGAACAAAAAGAGTATCGAAAGATGGTATTTATTTATATACATTTTTAGATCACTCATAATTTTCTAGATTTTGTCTCATTCACGTTAAAATAATCATTCTGTGATCTATATATACACATCAACATATACATAATATATTGTAGAAAATAACCAAAAACGAAAAGAAAGGGAAGAAAGAAAAACCCTAAATCCGCCACCGCCAATTCAAATTTACCGGGTTCGTGTCGTCCGGGGCTAGTGGACACTTCTAGCACGTACAGATTCCTTCCTTGGACGCTTTTACCCACACTGTACAGTCTGGTTATGTTTGGATAGTTGACGTTGATTAAATTTAGTGTAGACACGAGACTAGTATAATTGTGATGTACGAATTTTACGGGAATCGGGAAACCATTATCGTCCCTCTGTCCGTTCTTCACTTCTATTGCACTCAAATCAGTAGCTGAAAGAAAAAAATCATCTTTTTATACGCCGTCGATTTCTGCAATCAACACATCGTCGTCGGTGGTATTGGCCACAGGATTTGATATCGATGTGTTTTGAACGATCAAGGATATAATTTATTATGTACCTACCACCGTGCCGTTTATTATTATTATTATTATTATTTAATCGATTGGACAAACATACGCACAACATAATTTATCCGTAATGATACTCGTGGTAGTTTTTTAGACTAATATTTACAACCAAATAGTCGTTTTATGATGGAAAAATGAATAGTAAAAAAAATTAAGTAATTGTGAAGTAAAGGAAACTCGAATTTCGTCGCTCTTATTTTTGCGGTCGCATTACACTCCTTACAAAGTTACAACTAAATTGTTCTTATACCTTATCCCAGTTAACGGTTATTTGAAAATATTACGAACGGTTATATAACAATATAAAATTGTGTAAACAACCAAAATACTAAAAACAAAAAAAAAACAACTATATGTTAAAAAAATTACTCGTTTATTGATCACAAATCGTACAACAGTTGGCGCATTGCGTTCATAACACTTGAAGTAAAATTAACATTTTTTTTTTTTTTAAATAAAATGTATATAATAATAATAATAATAATAATAATAATAATAATTTTATAATAGTGATGATAATAATAATAATAATAAATGTTTACACCACATGAATACATGTGTAAATTACAACACAACTATATTACTACAAATTATTTGAAGATTTATTGGTAAAATAGATAATAAATATTGGGTACAGTAGAAATCGTTTATAACAACAACAAAAACTGGTGATCCCAGTTAAAGTCCATATAAAAGTGTAAAAAAGTATTGGTTGATACAAAATATAAAACAATCAATTTTTACTGGTACCTCAAGTCATTATAAACGGTTTATACTGAATGTTGATATAAATTATAATCAACAGGCAGTTTATAATATAATCTATTTTATAGAAACACAACAAATAAAATGTTGATGGTAATTAATAGTCATTAACTATGCAAATGTTATATAAATTTATAAATTTTTAAAAATGGTTAAAACCCTCCACCATTTTTTCAGGCCCATGATGCCAACTTAAATATTATTATTTTTGAAATTTCAATTAAATTATAATTGAAGACAATTGATTGAAAGAAATGGTTAAAATATGAAAAAATAATACATAAAATACCTATATAGGTACTTAAAAGAAATTTAACTCTTACAGTTTTACAACATAAGCATACCTAGTGATTTTTGCAAGGTATAGTTTGGTAGAACATATATTTCATTTTGTCACATTCTTGTAATTGTATAGAAAGTATGTAAAAGTATGAATAATTACACTGTTTAAAATATTTTTATAGTTTATGATTAGTAAATAATTAATAATAAATAAATTAATAATTTATAACTTTTTTTTTTCTTTGAACTTTACTTAAGATCAATTAGAGTAAACTTGTATTTCTGTTTTATGTATTATCGGGGTAAAGTATAGAATAAGTATATATATATATATATATATATATTGGAATGATTGTTATTTTATATATTACAATTAATATAGATTATAGGTAGATTTATTGATAATTGTTAATGAATTAATCCTCACAAGGTTCATTTTAGCTGGCGCCTATTATAAATAATATTTTTATTTTTATTTTTAATTTATTTTATTTGTGATATTTAACAGGTAATAAAAATAATCATATTAAATTTGTTTAGAAAATAAATTTTATAGAGAATAATATGAATTAACTTCATTAATAAACCGCAATAGTGTCAGATCTGATTAAAATATACATGGAAAAAATATCAAAGGCAAACCTCATAAAATAGAAAACAAAATAAATACATAAAATAATACACATTTTGTTTTTAGAAACTGGTCATTGTTTGTTCATGAAACATGCTAACATAAAATATAAGAAGCTTTTATAATGAATAACTATCAACTTTTAGAGGTATGAACTGCCATTTGGCCAAAATGCTTTCAATTTATCAACTGAACCATTGAATTTATCCCTATTACATAAGCCAATAATACCATTAGTTCCGTGTGGCGGTGGGCCCTTTATACCGTTTGTATACTGCCATAGAACCCAATTACTCCACCCAGGAGGTACTTTAAGTGGTGTATTATAGTACGCAATCCATAATGGAATATTTCTTAAAAATGGAGTTGAGTAATTAATTAAGGTATTATAACTGGCATATATCATAACAAAACTTCTAGTTTTATTTTGAACAGTTTTTATAAAGTCTTCAACTTGATTTTGTTTCATTATTTTATTTTTGTAAGGTTCAACATCAAGTACAAGTAAAGTTTTTGATGTATTACCGACTCTACTTAAAAAATTATTGGCTTGCAGAACGCCATTTGCTTCACTTCCAAAATGATATGCTCCCCAAAGCAGTCCATTTTTCTCAGCTAATATTTTTCTGGATTTATAGTGAGAATCGAAGTTTTTAATCCCCTGAGTTGCCTTATGTATAACAGCTATAGTGCCATTTTTTTTAGCCAGTCCAAAATCAACAATAACATTCCAGTGAGATAAATCAATTACCACATTTGATATTACGGCATCAATGGTCTCTAAAGAAGTATTTTGTAAATAGTTAGTAAAAGTTCTCAATTAAAATCAACTTTTAAACACTTAAGACCAAAAGTTATATGACATCACATAAATCTTTAAATGTCAATTTAAATTAAATTTCATAATTCTAAAATTCTAAAATATTAAAAAATGAAATACACAGAGATGGAAGTTATACCAAAAATTACAATTGAAAGATTATAACGATTCAGAATTGATTGAAAATTGAAACTATTGATGTTTTTTTACTAACTGTAATTGCTTAAAACAATCAAAATAAAAATGGTATAATGAAAATATTCGAGTATTAGAAATGAAGTAACCCTAAATTTTGTTTTATATGATATGATCTATATTTTAGATTTTTATTCTTCTAATTATTACTTTCATTTAGTATTTTTGCTATTTTTAATTCTTAAATTTAAAATTAACACCAGCTTATTAAAACCTCAACAGTTAAGATCTCAACTCCAAAGCAAAGCAAATAATGTAATGTTTTTACACTTTTATTTTATTTTATAACAAGTTATTGTTTTTATGGTCAAATATTTAATTGTCTAAAATAAATAAATAAATATTAAGATGTAGTATATTTCATATGTATTCAGAATCACAAATAAAAGTCAAATATTCATTAACTTTCTCTCAATATTATATCAATAGATATTATATAACAATAGATATTATATAACTAATATATATATAAGAAACGCAAAAGAATCAAAAAAATAATATATTTCAATCTAAAAATGTCTGAGCAAAATTAAATTAGCTCATTTTAGAATATCAAGTTTGAAATTAGGTTTTGACTGCTTAATACAATAATTTTGAATAAAAATAATTACTAATAAAATTAACTAATTTGCTGAAGAAATCAATCTAATTTTTAACGACAATAATTCTAATTTTGAATAGAAGTAACAAATTTTCTAAATAAGTTATTTAATTTAATGTGAAGCAAATTGTAAAAAATATAAGTTTATTAAGTTACTAGCCTATATTTTAAGTTAATGCAGTATACATAGTTTGTTCCAAAAATTAAGTAATAAGAATCATATTTGTAAAGTAGTATATCAGGGGAAGATCTAGAGAGGGTACTAGGGTGCTTTAGTACTCCCCTTCGTACGTATTGATCTAGTGGCTTCATTTGGGAGGGGGGCTCATGCGTTTGCCACAGTCTAAACATGATCAAAATATAAAGATGTCATCTTTAAAGTCATTGACATTATATGTTGTAAGACAGAAAAATTCACAATTTTAAAAATGACCCACAAGCGTATCACAGTTGAAGCAAAACTAACTCTGAGTCAGCAAAAAAATAAAGTTAAATAAAATATAAAGTTATGGAAAAACTTAAATTATGCCACTATATTAATATATTAATCCATATATTGCACATTTTGTTTTTTTTATTAATAAATGAAGGAAAATAGTTTTTGAATTATGATTTGTTTTGTAATTCATTAAGTGATACACAAAAAAAATATTTAAAATAATAGGTATGATAATTACTTATAATAATCCTAGCATGTCCCCATAAAATACTTCTAGATCCGCCCCTGCAGTTAATTATTTGTAGTGGTCAGTCCAATATATGTTTAATGAAAATTATCTTTTAAAAAAATGGATAAAAATTACCTTTGATATAATAATCAAAAATAAATTAATTAATAAAAATTAGAATACATAAATGGTAATAAAATAATTATAACTGTGAGCTATTTCAGTCCATAAACTATTTTTGAGCGAGTATATATCTTATTATCTAATTCTTAATTATTATTTGGCCAAATAAAAATTTGCAATACTTTGAAATTATATGCATGTGGAAACGCTTTAAAAATCAAATTTAATAAAATATAATTTTCAGTTTCAATAATAATAAAAATATAAGAGAATAAACAACATTTTTAAAAAAATGTATAGACACAGTTAGGACAATAATATATCGAATATAAAATATTGTAATAGGAGAAAAACTTTAAAATTCAAATAATTAAACATATAAATAAAAGAAGAAATTATGTTAAGAATAAGTTGTTAGAAAAATTATTTGTTATTGAAATTAAAAGTCAGGACAAAAAGATTTTGATTATGATCTCAAATTAATTAACAATTTAGGTTAGTATATCAAATAAAATTGTTATTAAAGTGAATATTGGTATATTAAGGGAAAAGGTGATAAACTGTTAGAGCTTATGATCAATTATTTAAATTTTAAAACATTGAAATACATATTAATTAAATTTGATATTAAAACAATTTCCACAATACAAAAAAATGTATATACATATAATAAATGATGTTAGTAATATTAGTATACCAACAAAAAATAATACTGATAATGATACATTTGTATACAATATTTATTCCATAACTTGATACTTAAATGGTTTTTCAATATGTTAAGTCTCAAGCTATTTTTTTATATTTAATTTTTTTCAAAGTGGGCATCAACAACTGAGACTATTAGCCTCCCGTATAGGTTTTGGTCTGTTAAGTTAATTTTGGGTGATGTGGTCATGTAGAACACATTTGGTAGTTGGGTTGTGAAGGTAAAAGTGTAGTGACGGTTTCTTCTCACAATACGATCATCCTGCCCTGAAAGAGAAACTGCTGGTGGCCAGCTTCAAACTGAAAACTGTGTGTTTATATGTTGTGTTATATACAGCCTCCATATCTTTCTCAGGCTCAATTCCCTTTAGAGTTAAGAAGGTTGTTATGTACTGTATACCATTTAAAATGGTAAACAAATTTTTTTGGGAATGCTAAGTATCAAGTTATGGATGTTTAACTGTATTATCACAAAATTTAGTTATTTGTTCTTAAGCTATTGTAGACTTAATTAAATATTCACAGTTAAGATGATAAGTAATACAGAAAATTATAAAATACGGTTTATTAATGATACATGCAATATCCACATGCAGAAGACCATTGATGTTTTGTATTTTTCAGCTAAAAAATATACACAATATAAGCTTATTTAAATTATTGTTTAAAAAATATTATATTAACTAATCTAATTTTATTAAGTTTTTATTAAATGACACAAAAATTAAATTTCCTTCACCAATTAGTAATCCCATGCAATAGGATGATTATATACATTTGAATCATAAGAATAATATTTAAAAGGAGAAACTTATTAAATTTTATTTTAGAACTTATTAATGAGGAAAAAATATATTATACATTAAATTACCTGACGATGGTTTTAATGTATTCAGTATAAAGTTGGCGGTTGTAGGACGTAGAGTATTATTTTTCACCAAAACATTGTCACGCACTGATGTATTATAACTAATAAATAAAAAGAATATTTTAATTTACTTCCTTAACTATATGTTACACACAAAAATTACTTTTAACTTGCAAAAAATATTTTAAGAATTTGTGTAAATACTATAGTGGGAAATCATTAAGCTATTTAACAAATACATTAATATTAAATAAATTTATCATGGTGATAAACAAAAATAAAATTTTAAAAAGTATTATTTTTTCCTTAAAAAAATTAAAATAAAGCTCTTACTATTTTTTAACTTCCTTATTATGTTTTCTTTTTTCTACTTCAAAAATAAATTACAACTAATTTAAATTCTAGTAAAACAACTATTCAAAATTATTTGAATAAGCAATAATTTCTATTATGAGAGTTTTAAAACAATATCAACTAAGGTGTATAATATTAAATTAAAATATTTTAAAATTCATCTTACCCAGGTGCACTAACTGCAATGCTGTAATTTCCAGGAAGTAAAAGTCTCCAATATTCTCCTCTACTAGTAGTTTTAATAGTGTGATTTATGCCTAAAATATGTATGACAGCACCTGGGATTGGATTGTTATTTTCGTCTTGAACTAGTCCTACAAAATAAATATTATACACATTTTAACTCATATGTTACATAACTTATAAATTATAGTTATATATATATTTACCTTTAATACCCATATGAACACTTTCCATATAAGTTAACATAGATTCACGATTATATTCCCATTCTTTTGTTAATACAGATGACGATGGGAATTTACAGCAAGTAAGTTCAATTGTGATTTCAAAACAGTTAGAATATATATAGTTGAAATCTTGCATTCCACCTAAATAAGAATTAAATAATGATAATAAAAAGTACTTATGATGTACAGTTGATGAAAAATAACTTATTTGATTTAAAATCAGTAACAAAATAGACCTTAACTTCATGTATGGTATAAATCCAGGATTTGTACAACTATTTAAATGGTTTTATGAACTGAATTTATTTGCAATCCATTTAACTTTGAAATGAAAAACAGAAAAATTAAATTTCTTTTCAGATTTTAAGTGAAGCAAGGAATGTATTGCTTAAACATCAAGGGGGTTTTTTGGTCACCACAATTTCAACGAGAAATTATAGTAAAGGTTGTCAATTTGTTACAAATTTCAACAATGAGCAAATACCAATTTTTGTTAATACCAAATTTATTTGTATTGTTACTCAAAAAAGTGGTATAATTTTCAAAAGATGTTGACTTTTTTTTTAAAGGCCTCGACATTTAAATTTTTTTTTAAATTTTATTGGTTATAGTTTGATAACATTTTTAACATTTGGTTTGAATACAGCAAATTGTTATACAAGACTCCTCATAATTTGGTCTAACTTTAAAGTAAAAATATCAAAAATACTATTACACAGCTTCTTTAAAAATCCTTTATTTAACATAAGCTTGGCTTGTAACACTAATAATCGAGAAATATTCAAAATCAACAAAATATTAAACTCAATCGTGAAATTTGAATATCCAAAGAGAAAATTCGGTCCTCCTCAATGCCACCACTGTCAAATGTACAGACACACGTAACTACTATCACCACTATCCGCGTTGCATAAAATGCGGATTAGAACACTCCACCGACAAATGCACAAAAAAACGGGAGGATCCCGCAAAATGTGCAAACTGTGACGGTGATCACACCGCAAATTATAAAGGATGCAAATTCTACAAAAAATTATTAATCCATACCAAACATAAAGCCAAAAAAATTAACAGTGAAAACCATACTATTCCAACATCTGCCATACCTGAACCTGCTTCTCGAAGAAGCGGAAATAAAACCCCCAGTTCAAACCGAAAAGAAAAACTGTCATACGCCATAATCACATCCACCACACTACCACCCGGTCAATCTCTGCACATCATCACCAGATTCCTCGACGAATTAAAATCAATACTAAACCCCCTTTTAATTGCTCTAACATCCATTATAAACTTAATCCCACTCCCCATCACTTCCGTCCCATAACACACATCTCAATATTCTTCCGTACATCCATAACACATATATTGTATATTATAATTTTCATATATTGTAACAAACTTGTAATAACATTTAATATGTTGACGCATTTTAATTTTAATAAATGAAAAAAAAAAAATTATTTTAATACTCAAATGTTATACAATTTGACCAGAATCACAAAAACATGTATCATTTTTGTAGTTAAAAATGCATAGAACTTTCAATTTTAATACTTAAGGCTTAAAAATTAAATACAAGATTTTTCACAAGTTTTTCTTTGTAGATAACTATATAATTTAACCAAAAAGTCATGAGACATTTTTTTAAACATTAAATTATGAAATGTTGACAAATATTTAAACAAATGTTGATTAAGCTATATTAGTAGTTGTCCCATAAAATACATTTTTTTTTTGTGTTTTTGTTTATTATGTAATTATATATATTTATTCCATTATCTCCTTCATAAATTCTTCTGGCTTTCTAATTTGAATATATTTGTAAATAATTGTAATATTGTCTAATTAATCACATTGTTTGCTAACAAAAGCAGAATAAATTATATAAAAAAAAAATGTAACTATTTTAAATATAATGTTCACTAATGTATTAAATATATATAGATGTATAAATTACAGTTAATACATTATTTGTAAATAAATTTGTAATAAGTTGATCTATTGATCTTGTTAGAATTTGTTTTATGCCCCAGAAAAACAAATGAACTAGACAAATCATGTTATAAACACTAAAATAATCATATATACAAAATAGTATAAGGCACAAACCTTCAAGTTCATACCATTCAGCACCATTAGTAATACCATTTTTAAAATGTTCCTCTTGACAAGCTGATCCATTAGCCATTTTAGGATTTTTGGAAGCATATTTCATCGACAAATGTCTAAATAAGGCATCATCAGGTGTTTTCCCTTCTTGAGAGTAACTCCTAATATACAAAATAAAAAAATTAAGAATATGCCACACCCACATGTATTGTTTCCATTTTACAAATTTACAACATAGAAAATCTGCGTTCAGAAGAACTAATTTTGTGGTATTACCTTTATTTAATTCTAGAGTAAACTGACTCATTATTAATAAAAATTAAGTAATAACAATTAAACTTATAATGAAGAATGTTATCTGTGCCTTTCCATTGGTGTTTTACAATATTTTAATTTTTAGGGAAGTTATGAGCTTTTATAAATTGTAATACTTTACGTACATACTCATAAATTGCTTAAACATTTTTATTTTCTTCCCTTTAAGTTTCATAATAGGTTAGTTTACTCTAATATTATGGTTAACAACACAAAATTGGTTCTACTGAACGCAGATTACCTGTGTTGTATGTTTGTAAAACGGAGACAACATATGCGGGTGTGTCTTCCTTTAGTGATTAATAAAAGGATATTATCATACTAAAAAATTACACACACAATGCAAAAAAACAGTAAGTGGTATTTAAATCTGTATCAAACAATTTTTGAAGCCAAAGGTTACTAGTGTTGCTACATTATATTAAAGATTTAAAACATAGTTAGTGCTAATTCAAATTTACAAACAGAAATTGTATATTACTATATTATATATAAGAATTAATTTTGAATCAAATATAATACTTACAATTGATCAGATATTTAGATATCTATACAAAAAAAAGTATACATTGTAGATATTTGATACAACACAAATTGTTTAATACTATTAATTATAGTAATTATGACTGTTTTAATTAATCAATACAAAAATATATAATATTATTGGGAAATATAAATGAACTAAACCAAACTCCAACTAAAAATTGGTTACACTGTTGAATATTTTAAAACATAACACAATTTTTATAATAAGTTTCAGAGTTCATTTTATTTGTTGTTGATTATAAGAATAATAATCATTTATTTGACTGAAGATTAAATATATTTTTTTTTTCAAAGTATTTATTGTTTATAATACTGCATTTGCAAATTGTTATTAAATATTCTAACAAACTTTACAATTGAATAAAAAAATAATTAACAATTTACTGATGTATAAAATGTAATTAATAGTCTAAATCAGCAGTTCTTAACCTGAGGTACATAGACCCCCAGGGGTCCCAGGTAGCCCTAACACAGAACATACATCAATACTTTGCAAGGAGGTAGATAGTGAACAATATCAACTTCTGCTGCACTCCGAAATTTGTTGATTATCTTGAGGTAAAGTGCTCTCTTTGTTTTTTAATTTGAATTGGGAGAGGAGGCAAGAATATTTTTTATCGAACACAAATCATTATTATAGAAGAATCTGAATTACGAGTAAAGCTTTCCAATATTGAACCCGATATTCAAAAACTTGTGACCCAAATTCAACACTTATCATGCCATTAAGTAAATAAAAATTAAATTTTTAGAACATAAAAATAAAATAATTTAAAGTAACATTTTTATGAAAAATTAATAATCATAACAGTAATAATAAATGTGTATGTTTGGTTATCTCTACTCATGTTATTTGCAATATAAATTTATTATTATAATTTTGGTTATGATAACATGAGATGTTTTGTAAAAATAAAAGGGATTTGAAAATAAATTAGTAACGGGTCCGCAATTTTTAAAAATCTTTCCTCAGGGTCTTATGTTATACAAAAGGTTAAGAACCGCTGGTCTAAATCATGAATCTTCAACCTTTTTACTAATTATCTTTAAAAAATTTCTCGACCTGCATTCATAATTAAAAATATATGTTTTAAACACAAATTTAGTTTTTTTTTATGTGATATTTTACATATATTTTAAACAAAATTCAGTTTTAGAATAGCAAATAAATAAGCACTTTGTGATTTCCTACAACAATATCTTATAGTTGTACTAATTAGATCAAAATAGAAAAACTATGCACAATGCTAAAAATGTTTTTGACAGCTTCAAATTAAGACAAGGTGGGCGCGTGTTGAGGACCTCCTCGTCTAAATTTTAAATAGCTGGTTTAAATTGTTTAAAATGCATAATTTCATCTTATATTTTAACTTCATCAATAATCTTTATATAACTGTATACAATTAAATTCACATATACACTTTTGACTCTATACATAATACATCATGTTATAAATACTGAATGTTAAAAAGAAAAAGAAATTTAATTTTTGATCAATTTTTAAAATTAAAAGTATAATTTTTGATTTATTTTAGATTCTGAGTAAAGCATAATATTTTGATATTGTATTAGAATTAAAATTTTAAGAACCAAACATAAAATATTGTTTTATACATGATATACTTAAATTATCATTATATAAGATAAAATATTCAATATATATATATTGCATTAACCTTCATACACAATTTATCATTGCTGTCAAATTTGGGGTAATAAAATATAAAATCATAATTTTATACTAATTCTGAAATACCTGAATATGAAATTATTTATTTTTACACCTTAAGGTTAAAACCAGTTTAAGTTAACAACAGAATAATAACATTTACAATAATATCAATAAACAAAAATTGATCCTTAATAGATAAATTAAATGACTTAAAATTCTTGAACTTTTCATTCCATAAACATATAATTAACATGAAATAATAATAATAAATAATTTCATAATCATTAACATTCAGAAGTAAATAATTATTTAAAAGAACAATTAAATCTAATATTTATATATCACTGCTCTTTAAATTCTAAATAATCAAACACTAACATTTATTTTTTATTTTTATAATTATAAAATTTTCCTGATAAAATCATCTAAACTTAGTGTTGGTACGGTATTTAAAACTAATAAAAATGTGTCACCATGAATTTGAATAGAAAAAAATTAGTGTTACAGATACTTTCATTATTATACATCTATTGTAAAATCAAATTCTTTGTTTATAACCAAAATAATATAATACTAATTAATTATGAATTGAATTGATTTAGGTAAACAGATATATCTTAGATATGACAATCATAAATGCTAATTAATGTAGAATATATGTTTTATTATTTTTTTAAATATTAAGAAAATATCAACTTTAATAAAAATGATAAATGAAAAATAATTCAAAAATGTTGACTATACTGTGATAAAATAACATTATTTATTAACTAATTAGTAAGGTATAAATTTTAGTATTTTTAAAAAATATAAAATTGATCTACAATTTGTTATAACTGACCTCAAAATTGACTCATAACAACAACTGCATAAAAAAACATCCACTTATTTCAGTAAATATACTTTTAGCCTAATACTAAAAACTGTACCGATTATAACAGTACATTAATATTTACATACCTGTAATACTTGTCAAATGGGTAACTAGCTACAACAGCACCGCCATGGAAATTAGCTGACAAAACAAATGGGTTATTAAGGATCCAGTCTATAACAGCTCTTGTTTCTGGTTGTTGCATGTCAAATGATTTCTTGTCTATTTGAGGAAAATTTCTATTCAAATCTACACCGTTTGCATTGTTTCGACCTGCATAGTTTTTTTTAGATAAACAATCACCTTCCTGAGACAAATAAAAATGTACAATTTTATACATGAATTTGAAATGACAAATGTTCAAAATGAATTCCATACATGTGAACTAGAATAACCATCCGGATTGAGTGTAGGCATGAGATAAATATCGGTTGAATCTACAATTCTAGTAATACGATCATCTCTACCGTAATTTAAAGTTAAATATTGAGCTAAATACAATAACAGTTGCAAGCCAACAGTTTCGTCTCCATGCATGTTTGCAATATACTTGAACATTGGTTTTAGGATTCTTCTGTTAGGTCCAACATTTGCTGTTATTTCTAAGGCTAAAATGTTGCGACCCATAGATGATTGACCAATTTCATGAACTCGAGCTAATGTTGGATGTTGTTTTTCAATTGCATACAGTAGATGTTCAATTTCAGTAGTATTGTAATATCGTTTATCTAGAAATTCTTCATGCAAACCAACTTCACGAATAGATTTGGCCCAGGTAGTCATCGATAAGCAGGTAATAACACAACACTTTAATAGCAAATAATACATTTTAATGGTAATATTGCAAACCGGAGACCTGGATGAAATTCACTTAAACACAATAATAATAATAGTAATAATAATAACAGTTAAGAGTAAAAAATAATTAAAATTGCATGAGATTCATTGAATAGAGATGTATGGTGGATTGAAATTTAACGAGTTTACAGTTCAACGTTTGAACTAGTCGGTGGTTATTGACCACACTTATAGTAGCTACTGCCGTCTACTTACTACAACTAAGTACCAAGAAGTACTAATTAAGTTTTATGACTATACACCGAGTCACCGAAAGTCCGAAACGGTGAAACATCGTTCTCAATGTTCTCAGTAGGCGGTAGCTACTAGTTGCTACGTATCCATATGATAAGTGTTATCACGATGTATGTTTTACCACTTGTGTTTATTAAGATTAAAACGAAATACGAAAACAGAAAAAAAATTACGGCGGTCTAATAATAATCAATAATCTATTGCAGCTGTGTCTGTTGAACAACATTTAATTCCGAAAGCAGACACCTAATTACAAAATAACAATAATGAAATTACAAAAAAAGGTATACGGGTATAATAGTAGGTTGTTGGTATATACCTAGTACCTACTATAACTACCTACGGTCCATATTTTTATAATGTAATTAAATAATAATATTGTATTACATAACTGTTCCAATATTCGTGTTTATTTCCCCTGTAGGCTGTAGCCTGTAATACCTTTGAGTAATCTGAGTTGTTAAAATGCAATTATTCTATATTAAATGTTGGAAAAAATTCGATAGTACTATAGGTACCTCTACCTTTATAATAATATAATGCACAAGTGTAAACGTTTTGCATAGACTTCATAAGAGTCCCGGGGAGCATCGCCGGCAAGGCAAATTGCAATTATTAAAAACCATTGTACGGAAAACAAACAAAATAATTGCTAATTAGCCCGTAGCTACAAACTTGAAATTGCCCAAATGACGTGTCTTACGTACAGCGCCACAACGGTATACCACTACCAGTTACCACCGTCTATAATAGTGCCTATGTACGATGTAGGTACCGTTTTTCATTTTTCATTAGTACTTATCTGAGTTAGTAGGTAAAGTACTGTATAAATAAACGTTAACTACTGATGTATCTGAAGTCCAGAAAGCAGAAATAAAAATATTAAAATGGCTACAACAGTAAAACATTCGAAGGCTGAACTCTAAGCATTAGGTACTTGTTACGACGGAACCCCAGATACGTATAATTTAGTATATTCAAAACCCAAAGGCCTTAATCGCTCAAATGACACTTCGGAACAAGCGACTGCATAGCACATCATGATAACATGAAATTACAACATTTGGAAAAAAAATTAGTTGTTATTATTTGGGTGTGTAGATATAAATATTTATTATTTACTGGTACCTATAATCCGGCGGCCAAGCGACTGTATAGTCTCCACGAGTATCCATCTCTTAAAATTACATTTGAAAAAAAAAGTATTTTTATTATTTATGCGTGTAGGTAAAAATATTTATTGTTTGTACCTACCTATTTTTATCTAGCGTCGGCAAAACAACATCCGGCGGACATATATTGCTAACTTTGATCTATATACAAAGTGTTCCACCCATTGCAACATCTCCTGAGATAATAACTATAATCAATTGATGTTTTTAAAATATTTCATATTTAAATTGAGTTTAATGTTTTGGTAAAAGTTTAAAAAATAATTTTTTATTTTATTATTTACAAAAAAATTTAAGGTAGTCATTTTATTGAGTTTATTTTTCTGAAAATGTTGACGATTCAACATTTTACTTTCATTAACCTCATGATTTTTAATATTTTTTTTAGTTTCCCTGTGAGTCTTATGAAAAAAACGGAATTTTAATATCTTCAATATTTCAGGAGATACCGTAATGGGTAAATCCTCATTGGGACCTGTATATAGCCATGTATTAATTTCTACCATATTAATTCCTACAGGCTACAAATAGTCAAGCATGAAAAACATTTAATAAGCGTCAGAAAATTAAATTTTGATTACCTACCTTGGGTGTTTCCGCGATGTCGATTAAACAGTGATAACTCAAAAAATTATAATCGGAGGAACTTGAAATTTTTACAGAACACTTATATAAACATTTTCTTGAGATCGTGTGAGTTTCAGCAATTTTATGCTATTTATAGTTATTTGAAATGTAGATAAAATGATAATCAGGACTATATATTTTGTCTAAGTTTAAAAAATTATCTTTTTTATATATGTAAACAGCTCCCGACCTTTTTCACTCAGAATCGTATTTTCAAAAGCAATGGTACATTGGTTTCTAATTTAAAAGAACGATACAGCAGTATTCTGTATAATTCACCCATCCCTCTAACTCACCCTACCGTGGAGTCTCACCCGACCTGGGAGTCTCGCCGTTTTAAATTTTTTATACAAATTTGGTGCTAGCTACACTCATTGTTCTACAGTTCAGTTAATATACGAGTATATATATGAACCTGAAAATTATATGACTTTCAGCGTTGAAGAGAGTTATTATAAGTCATTATTGATTCTTTGGGATAAAAAATATCATGAAAAAGCTTATAAATTATGATTCTACAAGAGTATTATGAGTTATATCATTATAATTATTCTTTAGTTCTTGTTACTGCTGAGAGCTAACTATTATAAGTTATTGTCCATTGAGGCATTGACCATTCGCATATATTTGAATATTGGGTGTGCCGGATATTTCCCATGGGTCATGAGTTTCAAATTCAAGGCCCAAGTTTACTTTCACATTTTAGTATTTTACTCTATATTATAGGAAATGATACCAACCTACTGATGGATAATATGCGCATTCAGGACGTCAGGTCTCAAGTGTGTCCTTACTCCTTGGGGTGCTAACATTTTTAAAAAAAAACATCATAACCAGTACATCTTTTTTATACGATTCTTATCATCGCTTTTTATATAATCTAAAATCTTAATATTAAATCTCCATATAACCGTATATATTACCTTTAGACTATAAATGATAAGATTACGTAAATTGATGTGTTTATTCGACCACAATTTCCATTCTGCACCAGGGGCACATACCAAACTCTTAATATAATTTTGTAATTATTTAAGATAAGATAAAAGTAAAATACAACTTACATTGAGCAAGGACGTAAATAATATACTTTGTATAAAATTCAAAGTTAGTTAAATATTTGTACAGCCCTTTATGACTCTATACTGGTGCAAAATTTTTGCATCGATAGTTGTATAGAATTATAATAATAAACACGTGTTATTATGTGAAAAAAGCAGTTTTTTTTATGCAACATTTGGACTGAAAGAAGATTTTGTTAACAGTCTTTTTGCAGTGCATATTTTATGTTAAAATCTTCATCTATGAGTTATGAGTTTATGATCTATTCGTAAATTAAAAAATAAATTATATTTCACTTAAAGTGCTTAATAATATTAAATAAAAACGCCTCATGACGTTGTTACCTTTTTTTTCTTCAAAAACTCGATTTGAAATGAGTTTGAAGCGATTACAGTTGATATAACTTAAATTCTATAAGGGACGTAATTCGAATATTGAATTTATTTATTAAGTCGTTGCATATTTATCTCGTATATTTTACAGATACAGTTATTTTTCACATGAGTAGACGTGATCTATGAATATAAAAAATTTCATAATCTGGCCTATTGCCTGTATTATATTTCACATGGAAATCGGTTTTTTGTTCAGATGAACTGATAAGTGAAGTCTGATAATACTCGTAGCAATCTATAATTATAATAAGATACGTTGATCAACTTGATACTAACATTTTTGTAATACCTACCTAAATTAATATTTATCCATACTAAAATTGTGCATAATCTATACCTAATATAAATTCTGTATAATATATTAATACATAATCATGATCCAAATTATTTTCCTTGCAAGCTATACAAAGTTCTAATTGAATCCTCTAGCATTTAACCATCAACCAACCACATAGGTATAAATGAATAATCCCCTATAATGATTCGCTATTCGATATAGGCCAGGGGTGGCCAGCGATAAGAGAGTCGTGAGCCGCACAATATAAAGAAAAATATTTAAGATTTAAAGGCTTAAAGTTACTCAAACAGCCATTTAGATTTTTAGAAAATCCTTTTGTAGTTGATGTTGTTGAAAATGGATGCCCAATATTTTAACGGATACAGCAGTTTTGAATATTATCAATTATCATATACATGTTTGTACAAGCGATATAACATATATCTTCATTAATTCAACTTTTAAGTATTATTTTCACTTCAAGACGTTTAAAAGTATTTACTTTTTTTTCAACGCAACATTAAAGTACATTTACATAGAAAATTATACCATTTTAGTTTGTAACAACACATCCATTATACGTGTAAAATGTTTATTTTATATATATGCCATCAAACGTTTTCAATATAATTATAATAGGCTTTATAAATTAAGAATTAAAAAATACGTTAACATTTATAAAATTATTTCTTATTATATTATATCAATAACTTTATATTTTTTAAAAAAGCTTCCTACTAAAAATGTTTTACTTCTTACAATAAAACGCGAGTAGCATGAGTCCATAACGAGAGCCGCATGCGGCTCGTGAGCCTCAATTTGGCCACCCCTGCTATAGCATATAACCATAATAATTGAGTACAAGAAATCGTTTCAAATTGGTTTTCGTATGTTAGAAATAGTGATTAAAGGTCAAAATGACTAAGAAATGTGAGAATCTCGTTATTAATAAAATAATTTTATACCGATAATAATGTTAAATTTTTAAATTTAAATTACGAAATTGATGTTTTTAAAGTTGAAAAAAAATATATGAATATAATAAATTAATAACACATTTCAAACCCCAAAAACAATAATCATTTTTCTACGTAACGGCTTTTGTTCTATTTTTTATATATGTTAACTATTAAGTATAAGTAGAAACTAGAAAGTATATAAACTAATTATAGCTCAATAATTATATAAGTTATATAACAATTTTAAAATGAAACGAGTACAAAAATATGATGCATTTTGGGTACCAAACTACCTAATGACGTTACAAATATACAATACAAATTCAAATTTAAATTAATTAACTGATAAGTGAACAAAATAAAGTAATAAATTATCATAAAAATAAATATTAAACTGTGGGAAGAGGTAACTAATACTTAAATCAAAAGTAATAACTAAAAAGTAATTACGTAGGTAAGATATTATGATCTATAGTGCACAGTCAATATAAAATACAATATTATTAACTGTTTGAATATTATAGCACGGAGTAAAGTAAGAAGATAAGAACTGTTGTGAGAAGAGAACTTTTTTTAAGAGAGGGATGAGTGTTAGATCGGATTGTACAGTCGTACAGTACATTTTATCAAAGGCGGGCGACCATAATCATAAAATATAGATTGTACAATATTGTATAATATTACATATTATTATATAAATTATTTTATATAATGTGGCCTGGTGTAGGCCTAGTGTAGGCCTGGTATAGGCCCTATGACGTGTCGTCATCATGTTTCATTACAAATATTCCTAATTGTTACTTATAATATTCTAGCCTAGAAAAATTTACCCACATTTAAAAAAGTGAAAATAAAAATATTTAATTCGTCATCGAATTCATATTTATCAAATTGCACTTGATGATCAAGACAAAAATATGCATAATTATATTTATGCATGATATACATAAATATAAACACTAATAAATTACAAATATTCATTAATTATGCAAAAAAAAATTATAAATATGCACAATATGTAAAATATAATTTGTGTGGTTTTATTATGAGTGATTTAAATCATGCACGTTTCTTATCATGTGAAATGCCTTATTATAATAAATGTATGCATTCACATATTATATATATCTAATAATTAAAATATAGGTAATGGATATCAACATTTTATAATATAATAAAAAACAACAACTCTTTACTTTATAATAAAGTATAGTATATATACTATGGAAATTGGAAAATAATAATGACATTAGCTTAAATTTATCAAAATTAAAATTAAAGTAATAACCAAAAGAAATGTTATATAAAGTTTTAAATAGAAACGAAATTGTATTGCTGTAAAACGATGATTAATCACTCAAAATTTGAGCTTCAGAGAATACACATTCGTACCATTTTTGCTGTCTTCCTAATAAATGAACTTTTGAATGCCACTTTTTTATTATTATTTGACTATTTAACCATTTTATTACTGCAGGGAGTGGATTGAATTTAGTTACGGTGGGCATATTAATTTTTATATAAATTGCATTTTTGTATCGTTTCTGGTGACAAGATCTTTTACAAATTTTCCAAACATTATATTATACATATATGTAATTCAATCAACATCATCTTACCAACAGATAAAGTATTAAAAATGTTTGAAAATAGATAGGAAGACTAAAAGGTGTAATAAATACGATAAAGTGAGAGATCGATTTAAAATTGTTTTCAACCATCGAGGAGCATTAAATTGGTAGATCAACACAATATTTATAAATAGAAATATACGTTCGTTTTCAACCGTATTTAGAAAAGATACATGACCTGCTGAAGGTATAAATATTTTGTTGCTGAACTTGCATACCCGGTGCCGAGTTTTCTTTTGCAGAAATTGTGTGAATCCCGTACATACTTTCATTTTTGTTTTGCGGTCATTAACTAAAATAGTATAAAATTCTACATAATAATTATTGATTAAAACATTTTCTACTTTTCCTAAATACTGCGAGTCAATAATAGCCACGGATATAGAAACACAGTTATATACAGGGCTCGTAAGTTCATGCATCTGCATGTTTTTTTTGCTACATAGGAAAACATGCTTACTGAAATACAAATCCGTTTCACAACGATAGTAATAAAAATATAAATTTCAATAGTGCATGTTTTGGGTGTAAGGGCATATTTGGTATATAGTCGATTTTTTAGAGATATTGGTGCATATTATTTCATAAAAAAAATTTTTAGAAAAATATTTGAAAAATGTCTTGGTTTATTTACTTTCCCATTAACAAAATGATAGTTTTTTTTTATTTATTTTTACTCTCGAGTAACTACCTATATAGATTTTATGCGTTTGCGCTTTACGCAGTACCGCGGAACTTATAAAGCTTTAAACTTCATAAGTATTCATTTCATTTTTTATTTTATTAATTTTGAGTGTTAAAATTTTCGAAAATTTAAAGGACTATCATACTTTTAAAATTAATATCCATTAATTTTAAAAGTATGATAGTCCTTTTAATTTTAATATATTCTTAATACTTTAAAATTTGCTCATGATTTTTTACATAATGCATATTTTGAGTGGATAATTTTAAAATAGGGCATATAAATTCATATTTTCGAACGTTTTAGTGCATATTTGAATGTATATTTATGCATTTTTAGTGCATGAACTTACGAGCCCTGGTTATATAGATATTTATATTAACTCCAAATCTGTAACAATAATAGCAGACTTAAGATAAGATATTAAGAGTGTACACGTGTAGGTTTTATATTTATCTTATCCGTTCAATCATTGAAATTTTATAGCATTGAAGAAAATTCAAAAATAAATTACATGCCGTTATTCAATTGTCAACGTTATTGCTCATATTGCATTTTATCGTAACGTAACTATAAATAAAATAAACTTATATCATCAATATCGTTCATATTGTTGTACTAATTATGCCTATAATCGTACGCACAGTTTTCTTATTTTCAAAACTTGCCTAAGCTATAACTATATAAAACCAATTTGTTGATTTTCATTTGATGCCCTAGTGCCAAGTGTCATGCGCTCTTCACATGTAGCAAATAAAAATGGTGACACTAAAATAGTGGTTGTGATAAATAATAGTTGTATTTACTATCTTACCACTTTACATACCTACTATTATCAATTATCAATCTAATTGTTTGATTTTTTTTCAAAGTTTGTTTTTGTTGTTTGAAACTAAAAAATTGTTTTAAATTGAAATGGCCAATAATTACGTGTTAAACGCAGCTGTGGACGTTTTCGAACAAATTATAATTTATGAATTGGAAAAAAAATCAAATAAAAGAGGATGTTAATAAGTGGGTAATGCGAAGGAATGCTTTAGGTCTACTATTAAAGGAGTTGCAGATGGAAGATCCCAGGTCATTTTGTAACTTTCTTCGGATATGATAATATTCACTGATAACGTGACTCGGTGTCAAAAACTTTTGATATGTGGCACTAGTGCCGCGATGTCGTGGCACCGATACATTACATTGTTCACACGGCGACATTAACGCGACACTAAATGTCACGCATAGGCGTGTCCAGACCTTATTTGCAGGTCATGCACAGCAGTGGCATATTCAGGAGGGGTAGGTTTCTGCACCCCCTAAAAAAATTAGGTTTCGGTTTAAGGATATGACCTCCAAATTTTTTAATGAGCTTTATCATTATTATCTAATAATGATTAAATCAGTTTTACTTTTTTTAATTTAATATAATATCAGAATCTAAGAAAAAACATTTATATTATTATGTACCGCAATTTATAATGTAAGTTAGATCAAATTTCGCAGGTCATGCCTGTGCATGACAGGCAAGACCCGTAGACACGCCTATGATGTCACGCTGTAGTGTCACCGTGTGAACGAGGCTTTAGGCTAGTTGCTGACCGGCAATTTTCAGCGTTACAGTTGGATCAAGACCGCGCTCACAAACGCAGCTAAACTATTGTGTCATACTACTGTTAGTAGAAGCGCGCACATGATACAACAATATTGTTCAGTGGCATCATGGATTTTGTCGAGATACCCGCAGTACGCGCTCTCGAGTTAAAAAGAAAGAATAAGAAATATTGGGTACATCCAATAACATCACGGCGATTAATGAAAGGACAGTTTTATAAACTCCACAATGAGTTACGGTCTTACCCGGTTAAATTTTTATCTTATGAGTTTTATTAAACGTTTTGATGATCTTCTAAATTTGATACGACCTTTCATCACGTCTTGTCAGGATACAATGTGCAGAAAGTAAATTCCTCCTGCAGAAAGGCTTTCAGTTACCTTGCGTGAAACGTGAACGTCGCAACTGTTTAATGACGATTGAGCTGAGACCCGTTAAAACGTAATGAGTAATGACACAAAACAATTTCATGTAATCACGCAATCGAACAATTTGAGACATAACTGAAACACAAACTGATTAGTTGCATCATTGATTATAAATACTAGTATTTATAATCAATGGTTGCATGTTAGCTGATTGTCATACACTCGTATCACTGAGCAAGTCACCCGCGCGATTAAACTATCGCGCAACTGATTATTGCCCGTCAGCGAGTATGCGCAACGGTTCGAAACTAAGCTTACGGTTTTCGGTCGAGACCGAAATATTTTGCGCAACGCTTGGTGACAGATAAGCGGTTTGAACGTCTATGTCGATATTTGACAAGCGTCCGTGGTGGTTATATGATTTTATTAAGTGTGACGAATTTTATTTATTTAAGTGCCAACTAAAATATTGATATGTGTCATTATTATTATTATTAGTAATTTTAACAATAAAATATTTAGTATGACGACTAAAAATGACCAAAACAGAGGATTCTGGACATTGTTTACGTACACACAAAAACGTACTGACTACTGACGTTCACACAATCCGTTTGAACGTTTGTTTGCACAATCATGTTTTTGCGCAAATTGTTTGATCGTGTATGGTCTCGTATGGAGCGCTTTCAGACGAGACATTCTGTAGCCCCGGCTACTTGTATCTGAAATAAATCGCGCGACCAAGATAACGTTGCTTTAAATATACTCGTACACACGAGACACGGACACGGAGTGTGTGTCGCGCCACCCAATCGGCGTGTCTCGTCCCCGTCAGCCGCCGGACCATGTGTCTGAACCACTGATAATGTATAAACTTGAATTTAGTAGAATTACCATTATATCTAAATAAACATTATAACTAATCTATTTATCTGTGGTATTACTACGTTCAGACACGAAACACGCGTAGTCGAAGCGCATTGCCATTTATTATTGGATAAATTATATTCGCCAAAAATCATTAGAAATTATTAGTAAGTAAAAAGGGATTAAAGGAGCTTAGCCAAATTTGACAAATTCGTTTTTAATTAAATATACTGCCAAAGGGGCACATTTATTTTGTATCACAATTATTACTATAATTGTGACAAAATGGCAAATGTTGATCCCATTTAACATTTTTTTACTACTGTAGTGTGTCTTTTTATTATTTAATAGTCATTAGTCATTACTCATTATAAGTGATAACACATTTTACAGTCAACTAATTTTGTAGCCCTCTACGACTCTACCATATTATACTGTTTTTTATTTAGTTTTTCTACGGCATCAGAGACTACCTGTGTTACCATTATGGACACTGTGTAATAACAGTAAATAGTCTTTACAACAAATTATTATAAATATAATACCAAAATAAAAACAACAATCACTTAGATTTAATATCAAAAAGTTTAATCATAGAATATTTTTGTAGTATTAAAAAAATTTTTATATTATATTTTATTAAAAAAAACTTTTTAAAAATAATAAGTACTAAATATAAATCTTATACATTAATAATTAATTAATAAAATATTATGAAATTGATGAGACCTAATTTGTTTAACAGGTTAACTGCCTTAGTACACTGTTGTGTTGCCAAGCAATTCATACCAAATATTTGTCCATTACGCTGTACCACAAAAATCATAAAATAAGCTTTTAGTATTTGAATGGTTATTTTGTAATTATTTACACAAAAAAACTAATTATTTGAACATGTACCAAAAATGGTACATGCGGCTCTGCAGTATTACTTACACTTATTTTTATTGCAGAGCCACGTGCACCATTAAATATATATGATTAGTTTAATCATCATGACTATAAAAATAGTAGTATATAATAATAACTTATAATAATAAGTCTTGAACGATTATCTTTTCGCTCATTTAGACATGAAATTATTTTATTATTATTTCGGGATTTCCTTTTATATCTTGTTTATTATTTTTGATTACAATTTGAAGTTGTATACTGGCTATCGACTATACGGGTTTGACTAATAGTAGACGATTGTCTACAAAGCATTGCTTTGTTTTATTCCTGAAATCACAATTATTTTGTATTTTTATTTATAAAATATTGACATCGGATATGAATAGACAAGAAATATCTTCTATGCTGGAACTATGAAAGATATCCGGACTTACCGGATAATTGTAATGTAGCTATTAATACAATTTTTAATAATTGGGATACCGATTTTTCTAATTCACTGCTAAATAGTCCTATAATTTTTAATTCTGATATAAATACCTTTGGAATAAATCCAGATATAATTGAAACTATGTCTGATGCAAGTCCTATCGACTTTTTTTCGACAAAGAAATTATTGACATGTTAGTGATTGAAACAAACAGGTATGCTAATGCTAAAAAGAACGCAGTAAGTGTATCTCGATATGTTAGAATTATAAAATGGGTCGACACAAATGAACAATAAATGAAACTTTTTTTTTGGTATTGTTATGTGGATGGGCATGGTGAAAATGCCATCAATTGCTCACTATTGGAAAAATTCTACATTATATTCTTGCAATATTCCAAAATGTACATATGTCCCGAAACAGGTTTGAAATTATTTTGAGTATGTTACACTTTTTAGGTGACTTGGGTGAAAAATTATTGAGATAGAACACACATTTAGTAGGAATTCTTAGGTCAAATAGAAAAAGAAATCCTAAAGATGTAACACAAAAAAAACTTAACAGGGGTGAAATAGTTGCAAAAAAGAGTGATCGCGAAATTATGGTACTGAAATGGAAAGACCGTAGAGATGTTCTTATGATAAGTACAAAACATTCAAACACGATGGAAGAAGTCATGACTAAAAGAGGAATTAAAATAAAACCAAAAGTTGTTATCGACTATAACCGTGGTAAGGGATACATCGATTTAAGTGATCAAATGGGATCTTATAGTAGCTGTCTAAGAAGAGGTGTGAAGGGGTACCGTAAGGTAGCTATGGATATTATTTGCAACACATCATTATTGAATGCTTTTAGTATTTATAGTCACTGGAAATTCTATGACAATTACCCAGTTCAAAGATGACATTATCAACGGATTAATTCAGAAAAAAAAACAAGTGTTCCAGAAGTTCCCGAACCCATACGTTGATGAACAAAAAAAAAAGAGGTCGATGTAATAATAGTTGCTACAAATACATTTTTCGAACAAAAGGTAATATTACACATAATTGTAATATGTATGTATAATAAAATTATTGTATTAAATTAATTAATTTTTTTATACAGAAACGTAGATAGCAAGAAAGAAAACCTCTCGCGTATTAAATAACGATTTGTCCTCTATGTGATTCCTACTTTTGTTTGGATTGTTTTTTTCATATTCATAAATACAAAAAATGAATTATATTATAAAATAAAATAAGAATAAAATTATAAAAAAAAATAGTAAATCATCATGATATTTTAATACCATGTCATTAATAAAAATATTAATTAAAATGTTGAAAAATTATAAATTTATTTTGCTATTTTTACTAAAACTAGGAGGCCATGCAAACATTACTCATAGTAAAATCGCATTTACGTGTACCCATTTCAGTACACGGTGTTACTAATGTCAATGAATGTATAAATCTATGTCTAATCTAATTGAATGTACCTTAATTGGTACATGTGGCTCGATAAGATTTTTAACTGTGTACCAGAAATGGTACACTTGGCAACATGTTATAAGCATTAAAAAAAGCAATGGCAGTTAACCTGTTAATTAGAAAATAACATAACAGTAATAATAATTAGAGATCATTTGTAAAAAGGATGATACAATGAATTGTTTCTGAAACAATATACTTAGATAAAACCATATTCTTTGGCTAACTCTACTGATAAAGGTACCATCCAGTAATCAGGTAATCTGTTATTGTGCTCCTTTAAGTATTTATTCATCAACTCATCAGACACAGGATGATATGTGCCATTTGGTAGATCAATATAGAACTTTGCTTCTCCATCATAATGTGATTTCGTGATAACTTTACATTTTACATTAACAGTTTTATATTTATTTGTTTCATAATCTTTGGGCTCAATTGCTCTTTTTGTAGCATTATAATATTTGGGCATTGTAGTTGGGGATTTATTTACCATAGTGACCTGAATTTCTTTAGATAGATGAATATTTGCTGGCATTATAGAAATGTTTGGTGGAAGTTTTGGTAAATTAGTTTTTATTGGTGGTACTTGGGGTTTAAAATAATTGGTATTTTTGATTTGCTTTCCGGAAATTAAATTTTGTGACCTCTTTGAGTTATTCTTTAAACTAGAAGATTCATTAGTTTTTGAAGGCTGAGCTTTCATGGTCCATCCAACAAATTGAACATCATCATCATCATCACTGATAATTTGCTCAGCATCACTGATAATTTGCTCATCATCACTGATAATTTGCTCATCAACAATGATAATTTGTTCATCATCACTGATAATTTGCTCATCATCATCATCAATTGAAATAACCTCAACATTTTTGATAGATTCAATAGAATTGTTTTTTGTACAACTAACTATTTTATGTTTTTGTTTTTGGACGCTAAGTATTTGATTAGCTTCTTCCTTCTTGCTGTCAATTAGTAAAGCATCGCCAACACTCGATACATAATTTATCTTCATTTCAGTATCCATGTTATTTGAATTTAAAATATTTAATTTTTCATTTACTAACACATTTTCAATTGATTTTTTATTAATTTTGAGTTTAGTAGATTTATCTTGTTTGTTGTTTGCCAATTTCCTTTGTTTAATAACATTTTTTTCAAGTTCATCAAGTCCACTTACTTGTTTGGTTAAATTATATTTAAACTGATTTATAGCACCCCATTCATCTTCAGAGTCACTGTAATCGCAGGAAGATTCATCAGTTACTTTTCTAAATTCTTCAATTTCACTATTACATTCATCAAAATCAAATATGTAATCAGGATTACATTTTTTTTGTGGGACAACACATCTTGTACGTTTCTCTAATGTTATGATTTCTTCTTTGATAACTAAAATTTAAAAATGTCATGTTAAATGTAATTATTAAGTTATGTACTGAGAACAGTAGCTAGTCTGATAAATTAAAGAATATAAATATGTTAAGCATTTCCCATGAATAAGTTTTATTTTATACTTAGTCTTGTAAATGTAAACTAATATAAATAAATAAGTTATAAATTATAATATTTACCAGGAGACATTGGTTTTAATTTTTTTTTTTCCCATTTTAAGGCTTCATCTTCTTCATTTTGATATCTCTCTGAATAAGATTTCCAGTCTTTAAACAATTTGATTTTAGATTTATTGTTTAAAACTACTAGATTAAATTCTTCTGGTTCGATTTCTTTAATGAAATTTTCTAAAGCACTAATTAAGTTATCAGGGACATTTGAATCTTCAGTATCAAGCTCATCTAAGAATGTTCGTAGGCCTTGAACAGAATCCGCTATTATCTTAAAATATTTTGCATTTGGTTGTATTCGTGAATTTGAACAAAATATATTAGCAACACCTAAATAAAATGTAAGTGATATAAAATGAATTAAAATGTACAAATAAAAGTATTACCAGAATTGGATAATACATCTGTATTCTTTATGTCTTCTTCAATTTTTTCTGATTCAAGAAATTCAAGATTTGGCTTAAAATAAATTAAATAATATTAAGTAATAATAACAATAATAAATTAACTTAAAAAGTCATTACTTGATCATATGGAATAAAATAATAGTATATCCGTAGATCTGACATTGATTTAAAATAAAAATATTCCTCGGTTTCCAAATCATTCTTCCATATTGTACATTGTCTTTCATTGCAATTTAATATAATATCATTGATAGTCTTATACTTCTTCTGAAAAATATTATTTATTATTTTTATTATGACTATAGCTTTTAATATAAAAAGTTTATAAATTAACAATAAATATTTAACTGAATACAAGTATAATTTAAGATTAATATTTTATAGATTGTTTATTTTTTTAATAATTTATGAACTTACTGTTATATGATCACAAAGTCCTTTTACAAGCCAAACCTTAACAAAATATGAGAGTTCACAATAATTATTTTTAATTAAAGGATTGTTATCACCAACAACCGTCCAGAAATCTGGATGGATACCCAGCAAATTCATTACCTGGAAAATAATAGGTTTTTCTACTTTCAATACCGCTGATTTTAAATAATAATAATACTGCTAATAGTATTCATAGTCAATGGCAATAATTGAACAATTTACAATATAATAATATGTTACTTGAACAAAAAAAATTATTAATTTCTAATACTTTTTAGATGAATAGAATTCTTACATTTACTTTATTTCGTTCTTTGGCATGGTACATTTTATACCATTCGGATAATTTGTTACAAAGTTTTTTAGACCAAACTTTATACGGCATAATTTGATCACTGAATTTGCCTTTTTTTTTTATCGGCATTAACAAAAAAGTCATGACTTTGCCCATAGTTGTTGATTCTTTAGGCACTAAAAACATTCCTTCAATTTCACCTTGTGAAATTACTACGTCAATATTAAGTTCTTTAAATATAATTGCCATAAAGTTACCTATTTCTGGTAACTGAAACAGTAATTTTAATATTTATTTAAATTGATTCAGAAATATAGGTTTCACATAATATATTACAATAAATGTTTACCTCCCACATAGAACCAATATATTTATAATTATCATTAAAATGCATTTCTTTTTCCCAACATATTAGTTCTTCTGATATACTGGCATTATCTTCATCAGTTGAAGAATACACCATTTTATAATATTCTTTTTTTAATCGTTCAGGATGACAGTGTGCAACAAATTTCAATAGTTTTGAATCATAACAATCTAAATACAACCATAAGTTCTATGAATTAATCAAAAGTAATATAAACACAATTGCATACTCAACTACATACTTTTAGGATACCTGACTTTAGATTTTGGTATTCCATCTACGTCAAGCAATTTGAAGGTAAGTTTAATATCAGCTAATGCTTTGTAATACCTAGGAAAAAATTGATATACTCTGTAATTTGTACATATAATCCCTAGAAAATAGTATTATTACTCATTAAGGCAACTAATTTGGTTTTCTAATAGTTCTTCAAGTTCTAGTGATTTAGAAGTATAATCACTTTTAGTGCCATAAAACTTGTAACAATTCAAAAATACAAGTCTCATATCTTTAACTACATCAGTTATTGAACAGTATTCCTCTTCTTGAAAACATTTGTCAACTTTAAAATAAAAATTAAATTATTGATTAACTAATAAAAATAATTTGGTAAAATATAATATACTCACTTGTTTTAAAATCTATATAGTTATCTATGCTTTCTTTGTATTTATTATCTATTGATTCACTAGATAAATCTTTTAAAATAGGTGGAGCTTTTGAATATATTTCTCTAAATATTCTATAAGAAAAAAAAAAAAATGTATTATTGAAATGAAAATATTATTAGTTATTACTATATCAGCAAAATTTAGATAGATAATTTTTGGCAATAAAGTGCTTTAATTTAAACATTTTTTTGTTTTTTAATGTTCAAGTTACCTACCATAAAAATTGTTTTCCGCAATGTTTTTTTTCATGCCACCTTAAGTATGTCCTATAGCGATACAAACTTTTGTTTTTTAAATGGGAACATCATATTTTTACGTTAAATACAGTACTCCCTCGTTAACACGAACTCGGAATTACACGAATTATTGGATAACGCGAACTAGTTTTCCGGTCCCAAGAAAAGCCATATACTTTAAGGTAGGTTTTTTTTTATTTCTTCGGTTTACACGAATTTTTCGGTTAACACGAAACTCGAACAAATTTTAGGAACCATATTGTCGTTTTGTTGATTAACGCGAACAGAAAAATATTTGTTGTGTATATCTGTCCGTATGTGTCGACCGAAATGAGTTTAAAAAGGAAGCAAATGTGTATCGATCTAAAAACTAAACAGCTCATTTTAGTGGAAGTAGAAAAATGTACACTATCTAAAACAAAAATTGCGGAGAAATTTGGCATTCCTAAATCAACTTTGTCAACAATTATAAAAAATAAAGACAAGATTGACGAAGAAGTTGCGCTTGGTTCAACAAATAGTGCAAAGCGTTTGCGAAAACCTATGCTCGAAGATGTTGAACAGGAACTTTTGAAGTGGTTCAAAAAAGCCAGAGATTCCAACATTCCACTGTCGGGTTCACTTGTGCGGGGAAAGCAAGGGAGATTTGCATTTCCAATGGCGTAGAGCAGATGGCGTGTTCTGATGGTTGGTTATGGAGATTTCAAAAACGATACAACATTTCTTGTCATGTTTTGAGTGGCGAGGCAAATAAAGTTGCGAATGGAGACGTAGACGAATGGCTTCAAAATTTTGTTCAGGTGAGACATACGGCGAAAATGATATCTTTAATTTCGACGAGACCGGTGTTTTTTATAATTTGTTGCCCGACCGATCATTAGATTTTAAAGGAGTAAAGTCACATGGGGGTGCAAAGAGTAAAGAGAGATTGTCTGTTGTATTGTGCTGCAATGCAACTGGCTCAGAAAAACTCAAGATTTGGGTAATAGGCAAATATCAAAACCCCAGATGTTTTAAAATGTAAATAGGCTTAGTCTTTCATTTGAATGCACTCATCAAAAAAATGCGTGGGTCGATTCAACATCTTTTCGCCTATGGTTAGTAAAATTTCAACGAAAAATGGCACTTCAGAATAGACATGTACTTTTGACTATGGATAATTGCAGTGCTCATAATAATATTGGTGACCTGGAACTGCCAAACGTAAAAATAGTTTATTTTCCTCCAAACTGTACATCCAGGCTACAACCACTGGATCAAGGGATAATTGCTGCTTTTAAACGATATTTCAAGACTAGACTTGTACGCCATGCACTTTTATGCTTTGATTCTAATCAACCATGTTTAAAATGGAATATTTTACAAGCGATTAGGGCAATATTGTATATTACTGGAAGTGCAAAAAGTTTTGGGCATTTTACCATAGGCGTAATTTAAATTTTTTACTAGATTTTTAAGTACAAAAATAACATTCAGGGGGTGCAAGTAACTTTCTGCATACTCTGAAAAAGAATTCTGTGCACGCCTTAAATCATTACAATACATATTATCGAGTATAAAAACATTGATATGGAAATAATATTATGAACAATTTTAAATACTAATCAACAATAGCTTAAATGTGTTATTACACGACCGAAAATTACCTGCATATACGTATTACGCGGGTAAACTGTGTCTGTGTAGTTAATTTTAAAATGTGATATTTTACCGTTTGGACCCGTCCAAACAGTCGCAGACTCCAACGCGGCCGACCACACGACGTCCTAAATCTTTAATCTACTATTGTATTATGTAAATATTGTGTTATATTTTATTATTTATACTATCTGTCAATGTTTCACAATCTTATCCTATTCAGTATATTTTAAACCATAGTTTTAACTATTTATACCATTATGTAATCTAATTTATAAATGTTAAAAAATAATTTAATTCTTTACACCTAAGTTTAGATGATTTCGACTGTCAGGAAAACTTTATATTAATAAAAAAAAAAAACCGTTTGGACTTAGGACTTTGTCCAAAACGCGTACGTAAGATCGCGGACATATCCCATTTGGCTCCCGTCCTTTGTTTTAAAATTCCCAAATGGTTCCCGTTTTTCTGAGTCAGTTATTTCCATTTATCCACATACTTAGTCGCCAGTCTGGTCAGCCCCTCTGTCTTTGCTCACTATGTATACACGATGCGGAGTCCCAGTTTTCCTGGTTTTGAAAACCAGTTTTCATCGGTCGAGTGGATAAGATAAACTTTAATAGCATATTATATCTATATAATATTATTTATAAATTAATAAGTCTGACGAACAATTATACACAAATACAGACGTAATTCTCAAGACGCAACATCAACACCTTTTTGAATCACACTGTTTTTGAGGCAGTCTTAAGTCTGAATGATGTGGGAAGAAATTTGTGAAAAACAGGAGCTGTTGGGAAATTGATGTATTCTGAGACGGGAGCCAAATAAGAAAAACGAGAGCCAAATGGGATTGCACCAAGATCGCAACTTAAATGTACCAGTTTTTTATCCATTTTTTGCATGTAAACAGGACCCATAACGGTGTTCGGACCAGAGGTACAGGGGCACTTTTGTAATTCATGTGGGGGACTCGCCTATAAATTTAATTTCACTTATAATTTGAGAAAATTAAAAACTTTAATTAGTAACCAAAATACTAAAAACATTTTAATTTAAATTTAAATTTCGCTAAATGAAGTCAAATTTGCATTCAATAATTTTTTATCACAAAAAAGACAAAAAAGAACACACACATACATGCAATATAAATTGTATTAACTTAATGTAATGTGTTGTGGAGGGGGGGGGTCTAACAGGCCTAGTTAAGCCTATGATTTCTACACCGACGTTTAATAAATAAAAATACATTATTAAATTATTTTTCTTCATTGCTTTAATGCCAGCAAGTCTGTGGATGTTCTTATGATTATCTAAGAGTTTATAATTTAAATTAAAGCAATTAGTCAAAAACACATTTCATAAATTAAGTTCATATATAGATCATTCTCAGACTGGACGATAATTAATAAACTACAATTAAAAACTACTATACCTTGATTCCTAATCAACTTACTACAATAAAACATTCATAGTATCTATATAAAGATATTATAATATGACTAAGCTATGCTGTAGAGTTGAGTCAACATTTAAAATGTACGTATTGAAGATTTTCAAATTATTCTATAGTATATACTATAACGAAGTATGTTGTCCAATCGATTTGTTTGCAAAGCAAAAAACAAAACTTATACCGATTGTTTAGAAACATTTATTTATTTATTGAAACACGGTGTGTAAAAATATATTAGTAGACAATTTTAACAAATATTTTGTAGGTGATTCCTAATTTAAAAATATTTACTTAAATACATTTTATGATACGACCCAATTTAGAAGTTTTTAAAATGTTGACGACCTACAAATATCAATTTTGATTTTTGCACTTTTGCATTAATGATAAAACTAAATTTGGACATCAACAAAAAGTAATCTATACTATTATATAAAATTGTAAGGGGTTTTCTACGACCGCGTTAACCGAGAAAACTACTGAACCGATTTGGCTGAAAGTTTTAGTACTACTTTTGTCAATAAAAAATAAGTATAAAGTTCTTGAAAAATTATAAAATTGTATACCTATATTATATACATATTGTGCGGCACGGCCGCGGCGGCCTGCAGGTTTACAGGTTCCTACCTGCAACCTGACCATTTTGTTCCGAGAAGTTAATCGCACATACACCAACATGTTAATCAATACCTTTTTTTTTCCTGTTTGAACTGAGGATCAGGCGAAAACAGTTTATCACAGTACTTTCACCATCTATATTTATATATATACTACTATATAAAATTAAGTCGCTTTTTTGTTCGGGATAAACTCAGAAGCCGTCATTCTTACAGGGCCAGTAAAAGGAGAAATTGCATTTATTCCAAGAATTCCCATGATTCCACGTGACTTGCCGTTTTCTTTCAAACGGGTTCAATGCCATGTTAAAGTTTCTTTTGCAATTACGATAAACAAAGCTCAAGGTCAAACATTCAGGTACGTTGGCGTAGATCTTCGAACAGAGTTCTGTAGATCTTCGAACAGAGTTCTTTTAACATGGACAAATTATATGCGGGATTTTCTCGAATTGGTGACCCGAATCATCTTATGATTTTAATTTCAACAGGAGATAAAACAAAAAACGTTATCTACTCAGATGTTTTTTTTAATTGAAGTTAAAAAACATCAACAACAAAGGTTATTAGTTTTTTGTTAAATTACATAGTGTTGATTAAAAATTACAATATTTATATGGTGTTAGTTATATATAGTTGTTATTTGAATTTATATTACAATTTTCTTTAACAGTAGGTTTACATTTTGGTGTATAAATCAGATTTTTTGAGGAAGGCTAGCATGTTCAATGTGTTTTCGCTATTCGGTCCTAGAGCTTCATATAAGTTGGGTGGAATGTTGTACTTTTTTAAATCTTCGGAATATTGATAACACTCTGTTATTATAATATGCTTCACTGTTAGTGTGACCCCACAGACTGTGCATTGAGCGGGTTCTTTTTTGGCCATTAGGTGTTTGTGAGTCAGCCTCGTGTGACCTATTCGGAGACGATTTATAATAATTTTTTCTCTTCTGCTGAGATTTTTGCCAGTTTAGAATTGTGTTTTTTATTTCGTTGAGTTTAGACCGTTGTTTGGACCAGTGCGTTTGCCATTTTATTAGTGATTTGTTTTTAATTTGGATTTTGATGTCATCATAATATGTTACGATGTCCAAAAACTGTATATTATGATTGTTTGGTTGTGCCGCTTCCTTTGCTCCGCCGTCTCGTTCCCCCTTATATTTGTGTGACCTGGTACCCAAATGAAAGTGATATTTATTCCCCTAAGCTTTAGTTCGTTGGATTTTCCTTGTATGTTTTTTGCAATGTCTGTTGGGTTACTCAGAAGGTTTATAAAATTCTTTATCAACCATAAATTACTCGACATTTATTTTGTATCTATAATCATTTTTAATAAAAATATATTTGTCATTAATCCCGTTAGAAACATTTCAATACGTTTTTAATATTAACTTGCCAATATTATTAAACAATAGAATTTGAATAAAAAATTCTATATAATATCATCGTCCGAAGGCAAATTAAACAACCAATCACGGGTGAAGCCGTGACGGGTCGGCTATTATCTAATATATAAATGTGAAAATGAAAACCTTTGAGTGATATGTTCTCAGAAACTACGGAACCGACCGTTATGATTTTTTTTTAAAAAATTGAAGAGCTCATGGCGGAGAAGGTTTTTGTCATTTGATCGATTCTCTAACTTTAAAAACAAAGGAGTTATTAATTATCAAAAATAATGATCTGTTACGTAGTCTTAGTGGGTGAGGTTCGCGGTGGAAAACTTAGATCATATATATAATATATATGGATGGACTAGGTAAGCAATAGGAAATATAAGAAGTATACCACAACATAATGGTTACTTTTCAAATTAATATTTCAATCACGAGCTTATATGGCATGTAAATTTGAATTAAATCTTACTTTCTCCGAAACCGAAACTTTTAATGTTATATTTATTCACCCAGTGGCGTAAATTCAAATTTGATCTGAAGGAGGTTTAAAAAAATAACCAACACTAAAACCTTCCCTTAAAAACTACCTATTTTCCTAACAATCAATTATGTATCAATTATTCCTATCATATTTTCATAGGAAAATTGTAATTAATATCAGGGACCCAAATTATGCTCAAAATTTCTTCTGTTTCACTTTGCTTTAACAATTTATTTGTGTAATGTGCAATGTCAAAAATATTATAACTGGAAGATGTACGATTAATATCTGTAGTCGAAGGTGTGAACTGAGTAATAGGTGTATCAGATACAGATACAGTTGATGGTAATGAGCAGGGCTCGTAACTTCATGCACTAAAAAATGCATAAATAAGCATGCATTCATGCACTAAAAATTGTCAAAATATGCACTAAAAAGTTCGAAAATATGCCCCAAAATTTTTAAATTATGCACTCAAAATATGCATATAAACACAAATATGTCTATCAATACGTTTTTAAGCATGGAAAAGGATCTTTCTACATCTGCTGAAGTAAGAGGTGCATATTTAAAATACAGTAAATCGTTCGCAGTCATATCACCAGAGTTCAGGTAGATCTAAATTCTAAACGAGTAAACAACTCATCGGCGAATGCAAGAAAACTAAACTGTACAGTGTACAGCAGGGGTCACCAACTAATATTTTTGGAGGGCCGAATCGGGAATTTTGAAAATTTTCGGGGGCCGTCAAAATAGCCAAGCAAATATTTTTTACATACTCGTATTATGTAATGAAGCAAAAGTATAGCTCAAATTAAAAATAATAAATTGAAAAAAATTAAATAAAATAAAAAACAAATTAACAGCAATATTATAATATAAATAAAAAGTCAGGGTAAAATTAGTGGGAAAAATGGCAAGTAAATTTGCTATCGAAGTTTATTCGTATTTTACTATCGGTTTTTACTTTGTCTGCGGGCTGGATAAAGTGTGTTCGCGGGCCGGACGTGGCCCGCGGGCCGCCATTTGGTGACCACTGGTGTACAGTGTACACTACCAATGTACAAAATTATAAATGCGGGTTGGTGAGAAGCTGCACGCGTGTACATGCCTGTATAGGTTCGTTTCGATGACGGACTTTGTACGGTGGAGGATGGACATGGTAGTGGTAGCGATTGCATCGTTTACGCGGTATACGTAAACCGCATGAAATCTAAATATAGGTATGTACTAGGACACTAGGTAGTCACACGAGAATAAAAATAAATCAAGACACTATCATTTTGTAAACGGGAAAGTAAATAAGAAACAAGAAACATTTTCAAATATTTGTCTAAAAATATTTTTATGAAATAATATGCACTAACGACTATAAAAAATCGAATATATGCCAAATATGCCTTTACACCTTAAACATGCAAAAACATGCACTATCAGACTTCATATTATTATTACTATCGTTATTTATACCGTTTTTGCTAAGGCATTTGACCAGGTTAATCATTCAATTCTTATTAGAAAATTACAAATATTTGGTTTTTCAGGTTCTCTACTAAATTGGTTTCAATCATTCCTATCTGGACGTCACCAAATCGTTAAATATCTAAATTTTACCTCTACAAAGATTAATATACCTTCTGGTGTTCCTCAAGGTGACCACTTGTCAACTCTTCTTTTTAATATATTTATAAATGATCTTCCTAATGTCATCGTTATGACTTATTAAATAGGTAACTTCTGTACTTAAAAATACAATATAAACTATATGTATATGCATATTAACTTAACTGAGTTAAAAAAAAAATTAACTCGATCAGTCTTGTGTATTTATAATTCATTTTAATATTTTAAACGTTTAATGTTTTGTTAATAAACAATTTTAATGTTATAAATTCAAATTAATCTTAACTAAATACTTATAGATAAGTATCTATGGTTTATGGAGTTCAAAGAATAGTAGTTGACTTGTTGATTTTATTTTGTTTAATATGTTGATTTTATTCATTACCGATTGAGGTATAAGGTATATATTAATATAGTATAGTTAAATTAAAATGGATATCATTAGTTTACATACGACGATTGTGCGTTGTTTTCATTCTATAACATTGTCTACATCATTCTCCAACATTTCAACAGTTTCAACCAATTTGGAACTCGATTCCCAGCTGGTTCGCCAATTTCCCATAGACCATAAAAATATAGTTAAGTATTGCCTATGTTGCCACATAGGCTATTTTACGATATATTATTGTTATGTAGAAAACCAATTTTATCTGTTCACCGATGACGAATAGGAACGGAACAATTTGAATACATGGGAGTGCAGGAAGTTGAGGTTAATTATTAGGGGAAGTCTCTATGGCCGAATTGGTATGGTGCAATGACCATAGAGCTCACATAAAATCGGACGAATACTTAAATCTAAAAATTCAGGGCACAACTTACACTTAACTTAAGACTACGTGACGATAAGGTGATGGTAACGATGATGGTAACTGTACTGGAAAAAATGGTCTCGATGTCCTGGACGGCCTCTCACACGCCCACCGGGCGCTGGCGGACTTACGTGTGGCGTTGTGTGATATGACGACCCGAGCGGATGGTGATCAATGACACCGTGATTGATGTATATTTGTATAATAATAATAATTACCGAGATTTTGGTAGATGGTGGACACGCAGACAAGAATAAATCACAACAACGAAAATGAGATCTTCTGTAGTTTATTTGTATAGAAATGCTCGGTGAATATAATGTATGATTATAATTCACAATTTACAAATACACAAAATATCACATCGGTGAGAATAATAATAATAATAATAATGATAAACACGTTGCCGCAATGGCAGACGAGTAAAAAAAAATATAATAATTCAAATATCGGCTTCACTAGCCATAAAATACAAGAACAAAAAAAAAACTGATGTTGGTAGGAAAAAAAACGATGAGGTACTGTAATAGCGAAAAACGAACGACGACGACCTGCTGTAATAGCCAGAGACGAACGACGACGTACGGGCCGGCGCGATATCGCGACCGACGAACAATTATATATATATATATATATATATATATATATATATATATATATATATATATATATACAAAATAAAAATAAATACAAATAATCGATTACATAACGTTACGATCCCAATTAAATCGATTTGCATAATTCACGCGCACAACACATAATCAAAATTCACAAATACGCTAAATAATGGACGGGACTGGAAGATAAGATAGGACCGTCATCGCTGCAGTTATTATAATAATAATAATAATCTAAAACTACTGGCACGGTGCAAACAGCCTAATTTCTCCACAGAATCTATACATATTTTAAGCCATTCATCAGGCATCTACTAATAAAGAACTACTAAAATAACTCTTATCTAATGTATACATTTTTAAAATCTATTAACATGATCACCCATGTATAATACCATAGAAAAGTACTTATAATTGGTTTTAAGTTAGATTGATTAAAATTAAGAATACTTAATGTAAATACAGAATAATGACCAAGGTATTAACATCATAAAATTTACAAATAACACTGGCAAATGGCAAATACATAGTAAAAACTATATAAAAAGGACAGTTTAGAAAATCAACGCGACAGTTGGACCGACAGTCTAATGAGCTGGTCCAGATTATTAATTTTTATTTTATTTTGTTACCGATATTAAAAAACTCACTTCTAAAATTTAACTAAGATCTTAATAATTCATAGCAGAAATAACATTTCATATAAATTGACAACATTTTGATATTAGCCATACTTGTAATTTAGAAGATTGTGGCTATTCATTATACCCATAAATTAAACGATCAAATTTTGCGATAAAATGTATATAATATTTATACTTCAAAATCAAAATTCGTTTTCACTTACTTGTAAATTACAGAAATCTCATCTTTTTTTTCTTTTTGAGTTATTTCATCCATATTTACCTAAAACAAACATTTAAATAATATTATATTATGGAGCATTAAGAAATTATGTGTGCTTAAATGTTTATAAATTATAATATAGTAACATATTTATGTGTACTTATTAAGTTGAACAGCCATAAAGAAAAATACATATTTTATGTAAAAACAACAAAAAAAAACCCATTTAATAATAATTACATTAAATAATATTATTTTAGTAAATATACTAATATACTATACATATTCATTATATAAAAGCTATTAGTCATGTTTATGTAGCAAGATACATATTGTTGTTGGTTAGTGTTTTCGAACTGTTAAACTATTAGGTACTTTCTTTCGCAGTGCCAACCAAACATTCTTTCAGCATGTACACTAAAGATTTTGAACCTTACAAGTACCCACTAAGTAGATACAATCGTAATAATTTCAACATTAAGTATAAATCAAAATGGATCATTAAAAATAATGACCCCAACGTGCATATAAAACCTAAAACTAACAACAACAAAAAAAGCACTAAATGGAGAAGGATGTTAAATGATTATTCGCAGAATACTACTTTACATGGACTTCGATATGCTGGCAATAATGAACTTAGCGCAAGTGAAAGGTGAAATTAAACATAAAATATTTTAATATTATTCATTAAGTTAAAAGAATATTATTTTATTGTTATTTTCAGGTGTTTTTGGATAATATCTTTTGGTTTAGCTGTTATAACAGCAGTTTACTTTATAGCAAACTTGGTTCATAAATGGCAAGACATGCCTGTAATCATCAGCTTATCTCCAAAAGCAACTCAGCTAACAAGCATACCATTTCCTGCTATCACAATATGCAATATGAACAATGCAAGAAAATCAGTTGCTCGGAATATTTTAGAAAAGTAATGTATTGCTATATTTTGTTACACTACTATATCCAAATATAGGAACAAAATATATGTATTACCTCTCACGAATTTTTTAGTTGTTCACACTTTTTAGGGTAGTAAATCTCAGTGGCGTGCGGTGATATTTTATGTTGGGTAAGCGCTTAAATAAAATTTCAAGTTAAAACAAAAAAAGGTATTTTATTGATAAAAAATAAAAATTACAATATAAAATTTATTTATAGATAAAATCCATTCGTCTTTCTTGTTTTAAAAATTCGTTAATAACTTTATCATACAATTCTGGATGATCTTTTTCTTTGTGCAGGAGTTCCTTTTCGATTGAAATTAATGATAATGAACTAAGTATTTTTTGCATTTGTATAGATCTTTGATGCGATTTGATTTTTTCTTTGTGATTAGATGTCAATTTTGGAATTTCTGGACATGTCGACCATTTTTTACAATTGTTAATTTTTCATCAAAATTTTTTAAATGAAATTAATTTTCCAAAAGACGCTCGATTAAGCAATTGTTTGAATCAGTATTCATTGTCTATAAAAACAAATATAAACAAGGCGATTATAATTTGTTTCCTCTTAATTATAATAAATTTATTTATTTAAATAATAATTATCTGTACCAATTCTATAAAATTGTGCAATAGGAATTTAATATACTTACATTAAAAATGTTTGTTCAACACAAAATTAACCGACTTGTGGACACGTTGACGGTTGACGACAAAATTATTTATTTATTATAAGTATAGTATAGACAGTATAGTATAATATAGTATACTAGTATAGATATAACTTATAAGTATATTGATAAAAAAATAATCCCATATGTATCGTAAGAATATTGGAATTCCGTTTTTAAAAATATCGATAAGCGCTCGGCATAGCGCTTTCAACCATCACGTAAAAACGTGTATATCCCCTTCTACCACAACTGGTCATTCCTATAAATAACGATATGGGAAAGGCAATCTAAAATACTAGCGCTTCTGTAGAGAAATTGCCTATACGAAAAAAAAATCATTTAATTTCTTTCAAAATCTGATAATTTTTTTAAATTGAACATAAAAATAAGAATTAATAAACATTTGTAATTTTAATGTAAACAAATTGTCATTACATCAGAAATATTAATCTTTTTATTTTTTTTCCTTTTTGGTTGGGCATGCGCCGCTTACCTAGCTTGTCCTGACCGCACGCCACTGGTAAATCTGCACTAAAAGTTTCATACAACTTTATAGATTGGAAAGTAGAACATGGTGTACTTTAAACCCGTGTTTCTCAAACATAACAATAATATTTGTTATATTCGGTCACTAAATGTAATATTTAATAGTGAGAAGAACTTACGATCATACATTTTTTTATTTAACTATTGAAATATTATACTCAAATTGATTAACATGGCACAGCCGAGCTCATGTAGAACTTCATTTTAACCATTTTTTCTTATTAATCATCACTTCTTACATAATAAAAAAATTCAACATGTAGTTAGGTAGGGAAAGTAAAATATGAGATAGAATTATTATTTATTATTTTTAACACTTACTAACATAAGAAACTGTGGGTTTAAATATTAACGGGAGACTAAAATGCAGTGGCGGCGCTAGGCGTGGGCCATTGCCCACGGCCTCTCGTTCTAAAGGGCTCATAGAGAAATATGGGAGAAGTATCAATACAAAAATTATTGTATCTATGAAATTTGAAATTATTTTATTGTAAAAAAAAATCATAAACACAATAATTACATATATAGGTACTCGTCAATAATTCATCATATTAGAATAAATTGTTGTACCAATGCAATGTAGTTATTTTTTGTTACTATTGTATATTGAAAATACACTATATGAGCGTCAGTTAAAATTGGAAACATGATTTAATATTTCTAAAAATCATAGGACAATTTAGCAGAAACAGTATTGTCAGTATTAAACTATTAATGTCTAATAATGGTAGTTTCTTGGAATTCCTCGATAGTCAACTCGTGTATTGTGTATATTTTTGTTGCCGAATGTTATCTTTCGTCATTACTCATTAGTAGGGATGAGAAGTTATAGGATTTGCATATTTTTTTCTGTATCTTCTATTTATAGCTAGGTGAGCTAAAATCTGTTCTATGACCTAATGAATTGAAATTTGGTATTTAAATTTTGCATATTTTTGCATATATTGGTAGTTTTCTTAAAAGTTGTATATTCATGTTTGTATTGTGCATATTTGTGCATATTTCATTAATTGATTCAATATCAATCGTTAAATCGATTCAAAATAAATTATGTAGTTGGTGAAGTGGGCGACGCAATAAACAGAAAACTAAATAATGTTTTGGAAAAAAATAATGGATTCAGTATTTTACGAAATATATCAAAAATTTTAAATTCAGAAATCACATCTATGGACGAATTGCCTGAAGACTTAACATTTTATTTTTATTTTTTTAGATTAAATCACTTGACTATCAATATATAATCAATACACCTACCAATCATTTATCATCTCATATTTATACCTAGTATTAATTTTTTATCACTCAGTTAAAAATTATTTATATTTTAATAGAATCTAATTTAACAAAATATTATTTATATTAATTTATTGTGAACATGTTTTTTATTTATAGAAAAAATTGCATATTATAATATATTTTTTGATTATTTTCAAATTTTTGATGTATATATTATCATAATTTTTCCTTGCATATTTGCATGAATATTTTGTTTATTTTAGCTCCTATAACTTCTCACCCCTACTCACATTAGTCATTACTAGGGCTAGGGACTTCATGCCCTTAAAAACCTTAAAATATGCATGCAGTTATGTATGTCCCGAAAAATCACTTAATATGATACTAAAATATGCATTTAAAAAAAAAAGTATTGGTTTTGGTCTAGGCATTTTAATTATTTTATTATGGATTCACACGATACTATACGAAAATAAAAATGTACAGCACTGAGCACGAAAAAACGATACGAATAACGCACAACGATACAACCGCAAAACACCAACTGTCAACTGACAACTATAATTTTGAATTATGTTTACGAAATATTTGCATTTCCGCAATTATTTTAGAGCCTAAACTAGAAAATTCTGTTACTTTTTAATTTAGGATTAATTCGTGAACTGAACTTTTTATAATTGAAATCGAAAAAAATGAATGTACATATATGGAATGTAACAAGCAAGTGTTTTATGGATCGACTTAAAAAAAAATTTAATTATACAATAATTTGATACTGCAATAATAGAAAAAATGAAAAGCACGTAAATCACCCGAAATAACGCTTTTGTATGGCGCAAACAACTAACGGTTTTATGGTGTAGATCAGGGGTCACCAATTAATATTTTTGGAGGGCCGAATCGGGAATTTTGAAAATTTTCGGGGGCCGTCAAAATAGCCAAGCAAATATTTTTTACATACTCGTATTATGTAATGAAGCAAAAGTATAGCTCAAATTAAAAATAATAAATTGAAAAAAATTAAATAAAATAAAAAACAAATTAACAGCAATATTATAATATAAATAAAAAGTCAGGGTAAAATTAGTGGGAAAAATGGCAAGTAAATTTGCTATCGAAGTTTATTCGTATTTTACTATCGGTTTTTACTTTGTCTGCGGGCTGGATAAAGTGTGTTCGCGGGCCGGACGTGGCCCGCGGGCCGCCATTTGGTGACCACTGGTGTAGATAGTAAAAACCGGTTTGGACGAACGGCGTAAAAACCCCAGTGTGGCAAGGCCCTAGGTAAAGTAATTTTATTATAAATATTTTTCAAATAATCGATTGACGAAACGAGCAGCACTATCTGTTGAGACATCGTTAAACTAAATAAATTGGTTGCCATTTTCCCTATACCGATGGTCTATCTATAGTATATTTAATCTATGCGAGAAGTAACAATGCGAGTGATCGGCGAGGAAAATACAAACATTAATTTTATATAAATAGAACCATAAGGCTCGGCTTCAGAAATTCTATTTAAAAAATGTTCCTTCAATTATAAAATATTTATAAAAATTACATCATTATATCAAAAATGGTTAAATATGCACTTATAAATGAAAAATGGTAAAATATACAAAATATGCAACTATAAATTTTATATATAAGCTCGTATCGAACTGCCCGCGAAATGTGCTTTATGTTCCGGAGACCACACGGCAAATTATAAGGGTTGCCCTGTCGCCAAAAAACTTTTCAAGTTTAAAGATATGAAACGACCCATTTCCAATACAATCAACAACGACGATTCAAAAATAAAAGTGTATCCGAGTGCCCCGACAGTCAAGGTCCCGATCACTCAACCTCCGCCCAAAAACAAATCATAATAATATGCTGAATCAACGATAAACGAAGAAAATCTTTCCTACACCCATATTTCCAATACCCTATCTAATTTCATTTCTAATCTTAACTCCATTATCAGTTCTCTAATCTCTCTTCTCACAACTCATAATTCTTTCCTTGCTAAATCAACATAACACCGTACTTACGGCACCTATATATATATTTATATATGATATAACGTAGGGAACTACTAAACAGCTATCTGTATCTATTTTCATTTTGTAATAATATTCTTATAATAATGTTTTCACCATTTCATATTTAATTCACTATCTAATAATATTTTAATTTAATTGCCATTTGTTATCATATATTGTACAGTCCATCGGGACTATTGTATTTTATCTTAATTTGTTACCTTTGCATCCTATATTATTAAATAATTGTTGAACTGTAATAGTTATCGGCTGAAAGTTCTAAAATAAATAAAAAAAAAAAATGAAAAATGGTAAAATATACAAAATATGCAACTATAAATTTTATATGTAGCTCCAGACAAATTCTCGGAAACCCATCTACAATGCAACAAGCACTCGGCGAAGAGAACACCAAAAACATATATAATTTTTTCAATAACACAGGCTTAGCAAAACTAATTTAGAAAAATAACCAAATGTACATACATTCTATGAACTCCCTCTATTGTTAAACATAATGTATCCCCATAGTTTTAAGACCTATACTCTATTACCACTATTTTGTAATTATTACAGGCTAATAACCTTAGGAGTTGAAGCCTTATTCAAATAAAAAAAAAAAAAAATTTATATGTATATAAGCTCGTATCGCTCTGAAACAGATTTCTATCCTACGTAGCTATTGATTATTGAAAAACATGCAAACTCCTAGAAGTCCCTAGCCCTAGTCATTACTATAAATCTAAACTCGATAATGTAATTTCATTTTGACAGTTGTTATTAGTTGTTGTTTTATCCTCGTTTCTGTATCGATCGATTACCGAAAATCATATTCAATTTAATAATATAATTTGAGAAATTAAAAAAGTAACCTAAGACTATTCTAAAACCAATGATAATAGTAATAGTAATGGAATTCGTGAAAGGGTATTTATACACAAAATCTATAAAAAACTGATAATATTATATTTTCATGTAGCTCTTCAAAACTCAAAACAGATATTGATCGTCGTTTATTAAGTGATTTTTGTGATGAAGATTCACAATTAATGGATTCATCTATGGACAATTACACAGGTGATTGGGATTCATTAAGGAAATTTATGATTAGAGTATCTCAGCCTTGCCATGAAATGATGGTATCTTGTCTATGGGCAAATAATCCTAAAGTTTGTTCAGAATTATTCAACCCTTCGTTAACAGATGAAGGTATCTGTTGTTCTTTTAATAAAGTTAAGTCAGATTACATATTTCGGAATCCAAAAGATTTATCTGATTTAAATGTCACCTTTCCAAATCCTTCGGCAAATTGGACTCCTGAAAACGGATATCCACCAAATACACCAGCTGAATATACACCTTGGAGACCCTGGGGTGCAGGTAATCATCTAGGGCTAACTCTTGTTTTGGATGCTGAAATAGAGGAATATTATTGTTCGTCAGAAGTCAGCTATGGATTTAAAGTAATATATGCAAATAATTATCATCAAATACTAAATTTAGAAAATTGTGTTCTAGGTGATGTTACATAGTCCAGTAGAAACTCCAAAAATATCATCATTTGGTAGTTTTGTATCTCCAGGTAGAGAGACATCAATAGAAATTCACCCTACCGTAGGCATGGCTACACCAGCATTAGCTAATATAAAAAAAGAAAAACGCCAATGTGTATATTCAGCAGAAAAACAATTGAGGTTTTATAGAACTTATACTCAACGGAACTGTATAATGGAATGTGAAGCAAATTTTACTCTAATGTTTTGCCAATGTGCCATGTATTACATGCCAAGTACAATATACATATATATTTTTTAAAGTTTTTTAAAGATTTATTATGACATTAATGGTACCTAATGTATAATTTTTTAGAAGACAATTACTCTAGGATCTGTGGCAAAAAAGATGAAGAATGTTCTGATAAAGCCAAACGTAAATGGAATATTATTTATTCTAAGTTAATTCTATACACATGTTTGTTAAACACATCTTCCTCAGATAACTATGTCTGTGAAATACATACATATATACTATAGTGTGTAAACACTAATTGAAAATACTCTATGTCTTTGCGTAGAGCCCTGCAGTTTAAATTCTGTTTAATAATAACAGTAAAGTACAAAAGTTACATAAAAATACACATTTTTATGACCTTTGAATTTTGTAAACTTAATTAGATTTTTTCTAAAATGGCAACCACCTATTTTAACAACTAATTATTTTTTGCCTAATTTTTTAATGAATTTTGGTAGTTTAACCAACTTTTGAAATCTAAAATTCACCAAGTTACAGTAATTTAAAAAAATACGGAAAAATGAGCGCAATTTTCTGTTTTTTGAGTAAAACTCTGAAAATAATTATTTTTGGATAATTTATGATTGACGTTTTCACCTCTATTATTGAAGGTGATATTTACATGTTATTATAATTTGAACTACTGTTCATTTTCACTTTGATGTATGCAAAAATTATAACTTATAGCAGAAAAAGCGTTATAAAAAAGTCTGTTATTTATTTCGTTACATTCATTGGATCTATTGGAATTAATAAATAATTAATAAAAAATATAATCCTCATTTAAGTAATAACTTTATTTTGTTATTTAAATTGTTAAATAAGCAAAATTTAAAATAAATTATCCAAATTAATTACCTATGCTGTTTTAAATTAAAATATGTAGAAAAGTAAATTATTTGTTTTTTCTACTATAAGTAATAATTCTGGTATACAATCAAGTGAAAATTAACAGTAGTTCAAATTCTAATAACGTATAATTATCACATTCATAAAAAAGGTGTGAAAAAATCGAGCTTAAATCATCCTAAAATAATTATTTTCTGAGTGATACACTCAAAAAACCAAAAATTGTGAGCATTTTTTCATAATTTTGTTAAATTGCTGTAACATGGTCAATTTTGGACTTGGAAAGTTATTTAAACAACCAAAATTAATTAAAAAAGTAGGCAAAAATAATTATTAATTAGTTAAAATAGTTGGTAGCCACCTAAGAAAAAAAAGTTGCACTGCGCAACCGCCAGTGTAATAAAGTTAAAAAATTCAAAGGTCATAAAATATTCATTTTAATAACAACCAACTAAAAACAGAATTCAAATTGCAAAGATATTGAGTGTTCTCAATAAGCGTTTACACACTTTTTACAATATACATATATGTAACATATAAAAATATGTATGGTGAAGCGGGTTTTAACATGCCTAGGCATACCACTGAGAGTTTATTTTACAAGTATGTACTTTGTAAACACCAAATGTTTTAAAATGTACTGAAATATGCATTTATATGCTCATAATCTCACAATATACATTTATAAGAACAATACAGGCACAACATTATTACATATGCAACGTTAAAAAATTTCATAGGTTGGGGTACCTGTCTTTAAATATTGACTAATATTATTATTTTATTTCATAGGTTGTTTTTTTAAAATAGATATTTTGATTTATAATTACTTATAATGCATAAAACATATGCATTATTATTGTACTTTCTTATCGTCAATAAGATTATTATTTTTAGTTTTACACTAGATAAACTAACAAACCTTGGTGTAATATCATCTTAAATGTATATTCTATGCTTTATTATAAGTCAATGTGTTTTTATATTTAAGTGGCAATGGAACTCAGATATAGTTCAGCCTTAATGAACATGAATAAATTATTAAATGGGACACATTTACCAAATTGTACTTGCTTACCTGGGTGTCATTGGATTGGATATAATAAAGTGCATTCATCTTCTCCATTGGCAAACAGTTATAAAATCAAACAAACATTTCTAGCAGGCAGAAATTCTGCATATTTCAAGTGAGTTTTACATTTTTTTTTGTTAATTAAATATAACTTGATAGTTGATGTGCAAAATTTACACAAATTAATATTTTTAAAACTGGTTTGACATTGAAGTATGATATTCTTAAGTTATTTACTATTATTGAAATTATTTTTGTACTAAATAATTTGCTAAAGTAATAATAGTTTATCCACTTTTAAAATTATTCTGAGTGAATGTCTATGTATAAAAATAAATATTATATACACCTTGTATAAGCATAATTAATCTTTAAATTTGAGATCTCATGAAGGAATACATGGCATTGAGAGGTAAGGACTAAGGATTATTGTCAACAATGCATTTAATTTTAACAATATTTTTTTTGCAAATAGAGTATGACTGGGGGCTCGGGCTCCTCTATTATTTATTTCAAATTCTTCAAAACCAGTTGCATTATATATTCTTATGTAGAATATATATTGTGTATTAATATTACCTAACTGAAACCTTTAACCTTTGTTCCACCTCATTTCTCCACCAAATTTATAAATTATCCAAAGTTTGACATTATTCTATTCAATAAAAAAATTACTTATAATATAAACAGTAATTTTTAATTCAGAAAAAATATGGCAGTGATTCATTTTTTCTTTGAAGAAACACAATTTACCGGATTTACCAAAGGAGAATTGTTTGGATTCACAGAATTTTTATGTAAGTACAATGTATGTAGTTTATATTGTTATATTATAAACATACTAAATTAATTAATACAACGAAAACATTATTTACAGCATTTTATTACACAGAAATTACTTTATAAAAATGGTACTTTGGCTTGTTTCAATAATTAAACATCAAAAGTTATTATTATTTACTTTAACAATTTTTTTTTTTTTATTTCAGCTAACACAGGTGGACTTTTAGGTTTGTTCATGGGCTTTAGTTTCCTCAGTGCTGTTGAAGTAATATATTTTATTTCATTGCGTTTATGGTGTGCCATGTCAAAAAAAAAAAAAGTTTCAGATGGATCAAAACATCATAACTAAGAATCTTTCCTTTTTTACACTTATTATCACAACTTGTGTCTTTCTTCATCACTTCTATTAATTTACCTAATCCTCATGATTCTCTTACTTTACCAAATAGTAATATTTAAATATACAAATAATTTAGGATTAAACTAAATACAAATATAATTTAAAAGTAAACATTGAAACAGTTTTTTCCTTCATATAAATATATTAACATACCTATGAAGAATAACTTTAAAAATGAATGCAATGATATCTGAATTCTGAATCAAGAAGTATGAAGTACACTCATGTGATGATAACTATTTGCATAGGTATGTATTTTAACAGGGACAATTTAATTGAGCAAGGTAGATTGCTTTAGAAATATGTTTAAAATTACTTTTCACTGAAACTTGTGAATTTAAAAACTTTTAATAAGTGATTGAAATCTCAATTTAAATTAATACAATTATTAAATTTTATTAAGATAAGAAATGTTAGAAAAAAATATTAAAAATAAAGAAAAATTAAATACTCGAATCACAACATTTGAGATAAAGTTAGGATTACTAGAAATAAGGTTATGTTAACATTTTATAACTTTGAACATAAATAAATATTCTTATTTTATCAAAACATGTATATATAAAAAAACTGTTGGTATTTGCATGAAAAAATTAATGAATGTCGGATTTTACATAAAAATGATTGAAATATAATTAGATAAATATTTTATTCTTTGTTTTAATTAGGCATATAAACAAAAATTATAACCTATGCTAATATTAATATTTTTTAACAACAAAATAACCTACATACTATTGTGCTTCCAGGTAGGTAACTTTTAGAATAATCTGGAACAATTACTTCTTTAAACTTATTTTGTTTTAATTTTTTTTTTTTTATAACATTCAAATAATAAAGCAATAATTTAATGACAATAACAAATATAATAATAATTTAGTACCCAAACATGTTTACAATACTGGGATCCTAGATGAATTTTTAAAATGTAATTGTGTTATCCATGTTATAGGTTTAATGATTGTTTCATATATTTATTGATAACAATCTTGTTATCATAGCTAGTCCCATCACTTCTACGGAGTGATTATTCTATAACGCTGGTCCAAAGCACCATCAAACAATGTCTAATTTAATCAAATATACAAACATAGAACATCAAATACTTATTAGGTTCAAAGTTGCCACCAGTATTTGCGAAGAATTGAATTCAATTGTACTTACTAATATACTTATATACTTAATTGTTTATTCTTGGTGGTTTCAATCACTGAGTACGCTGAAATACTTTTTTAATATATTTAATATTTTTATAATATTTACAAGTTGTACAAATTATAAAACCACCATAAGACTAAACGTTTTGGTGTCATCGATCTAAAGTAATGTTATGTACATGTACCGCAACAAATGAACGAAAAAAAAACACAAGACATGAAGTAATTGGAAAATTTACCAGGGAAAACTGTACTGGCAAATCGTATGGGATTAATCACCACGATGGTAGTTATCGGATACATTACATTATTTTTAAAATCCTCAACCTTTGACCAATATTCATGATATGGTTCATACAGATATTGAGTAGGTACTCGCTACGGTTAGAGTGCATCGTTGACACAAAACGTTTTCAACCCGGGCATTATCGTTTTTAGAAAATAAAATCGTTCGCGTGAGAACGCCACAACAGCGTCATCGTGCCCACCCACAATTCGTTGTTTCACATTCTAATCGGTAAAATAAATGAATAAAAATAACAAACCGATTCGATTTTTGCCGTCCAGTGCGACACACTCGACGATCAATAAGTATAATAATTGTATTACTGCAATCGCAATCTTACTTGAGACGCCACTGCGTTTGGCAACTTTTGAGCTCAACGCTGAGCGTACACAGTCGGGACCGAAACGTTCGACACCGGGAGATCACGAGCGCCAGGTAAGAGTTCCGCACCAAACAAAGAACGACGACGAAATCGGAAATACCATAGACGTAAGACGAGCAACCGAACCGATTACAGGCGCGACGAACTCGCATGCCAACAATGGAACCCGACGTCACACGACGAGACACGAGACGCGGCGTGCTACGACGCAAGCGATCCAGTGACGAGCAGTGAGCACTGAGCAGTGAGCACTAAATCGCACTGAAACCTGACCCACCCGAAAATGCTTATCTTGGTTATTCGTCCCACCGCTGAATCTTGCTCGGAGCAAGTCAGCTGTGTGGGTACGGCACTGATTCGTCGATGGTGGGGATATCGCTCGGCGCTCAACGTATCGATCGGCTTACCGTTACGTATTGCGCAGGCGCATACCGACTAGCAGCGCTCGGTTGGTGATACTTATAATCACGGAATTCCGCTGAGAAACGACCCACTTGTGCAGTTGTGCGTTGAGCTCAGTGATCACTTCCAGCGAGGCCGTATGGATTGAACTGTACCGTCGGCCATTTTGATACGTGCTTTTGCAGCCAACGCAACGAGAACGTGTTTTAATGGGAACACCAAAAGTGTTTCGTATACAACGACCGAGCGCTGTTAGATGTTTTCATGTGGCGCAAACACGCGTTCGTTTATGCCGGGTTTACACGACTCGAAAGCAAACTGAACGTGTAAACTCATTTTCGACTTAGTCGCACGGCTAAATGATTTGATCCGATTTAAAGTCGAAAACCAGTCTACTTTTGGTCGATTCGAACAATTCGATCACAGTCGCATGACTAAAATCGATCATGTAAACAACTAGACGATCAAATACTCACAATAATAATAATAATAATATAATAAGTTAAAAATAGATAGGTATTTAACAATATTTATTTATATAACTAGAAATTTCTACCGCTTGATTTAAACTAAAACTGAACGTATAGTTTTTAAATAATAATAATTATTATTATTATTACATTATTCCTTTGTGTGAATAAAAATACTAGTAAGATAAGACTATTGAAATTATATTTATTTTTATTTTTTTATTTTTTATTATGACATTATGTGTACACTTTCGACTAAAATGTAGCCAAGAAACAGTTGAACGTGTAAACACTTACATACACGACGCGTAATCGACGCGTTATCGTCCGGCGAAAGTCGTTCGACCGCGATCGACTCGTGTAAACCCATCATTACACGCATATTATTCGTAGTCGTCGAGCGCTAGTTCGACAGCTCAAATTATTATTTCCTTCGTCGTACACCGTGTAGTGTATATGCAACGCATAGATATGAAATGCATACACGTGCATAGTACACATAGTACTCTGTCGCAATATTTTTAATATCCGCGGCCTACGCCTACCAGGGGCGTAATTACGGGGGGATATGGGGGATAGATCCCCCCCATGAGCCGTATTTATATACTGTTGTCTTAATACAAAATACAATAATTACTAAAAAAAAAAAGTTTTGAACGTGTTATAATTGACTATTATATAATCAATGGTGTTATATTACTGTTACAGTAATACTGTATTACCAAAATAAATGTTAAACAGTGGATTTCCCTTTATGCCCGGTTGTACAAACGGTCGATAAAAACGGTTCAATAATATCTGATATCGGTTTGAATATCGGTTTTTAGAATTGTGATAGTGAATATAATTAAATACATTATTTTTGGAAGCAAAAGTAAGCCTTTTGATAATTTATTTATAATTTGTTTATATTATGTATTGTAAAATATCATATTCTACAAATTGTAATATATATTACAATTTAATAGGAAATGGCAGAGGTTGTTGGAATTTAAATGTGTGTGAAACGAATAACAAATCGACAAAAGCATCGACCAAATCCAAATTCACACTTAAACATAGACGATTTTTATAAAGTTATGGTGTTCATTCCATACTTGGATCATTTTATTAATCAATTACAGGAACGTTTTCTGTCCCATTCAGAAATTTTTGAAAGTTTTAATTTTTTCAAATTTAAGATAAATTACTGGGTATTAAAATTGAAAACACTTTTTTTAGGATTTCAATGTCTGTTTTCTGCTGAAATTTCATCTACTGATGAAATATCATTCAAGAAATTAATCAATTTCTTACAAAACTGGATGTAGCTAATTCATTATCTGAACTTAAATTGTGGAGTAGAAAATTAAGAGAATTAAAAAAATCAAATATCAATCCAAAAACCGGAATAGAAGCATTAAAACTATGTAACATTGATATTTACCCTAATATATATTTTTTATTAAAAATTTTATGTACGCTCCCGGTGTCAACTTCAGCGCCTGAAAGAACATTCTCATGTTTAAAGAGAATTAAAACATACCTCAGAAATAGTATGACAGAGGTGACACATTATTTTAAACTATATTTTCTAACTAAAATGTATTATTTATTATTATGTTGTTTATTAATTAATTTGTAGGATCGTCTAAATGGCCTATCTATGTTAACAATTCATTACGATATTGTAGGGTTGCCATAATTTAATCAAGTAAAACCGGGACAGACAGAAAAATGGTAAATTAATATAGAAATAAATATTATTGAACTATATTCACCAGTGGGTATATGTTAAAAAAACTGCACATTCATTTCTACCCTTTTTTTATAAAACTCCGAGTAACAGAAAACTCGTCACGAAAGTGACATTTTCTTTTTGGTGCCATAATAACGAATAAAATAATAAAAACGAACAAACTATATAGGCTACGGCCTACGACCTACGTTCTACTGAGTAGTGACTAGTGACTAGTGAGTACTAATTAGAGATGTCAATAAAACATCGATGTTTTTGAAACATCGATGTTTTAGGCTAAAAAAATCGATGTTCAACATCGATGGTTAAGTTTCGATATTTTGCATCGATGTGTCACGTTTACCGATGTTTTAATTTCGATGTTTGCTTGGTCTTCGATGTTCAAGGATATAACACAAAATATTTTTAAAATTTTTCATTTGCAAACAATAAAATATAGTTATACGTAAAATTATAATTAAATTTATTGGTTAAAAATACAAGTCAATATGACTATCTTGATCTTAATTCAAAATAATATAGACTTATCGCCAGAAAAACAATATAATAGCCCTGTATTTTTATAATACCTAATAATAGAAATAAACTCAAATGATTCGGGCCTCATTCCCAGTATTTCCAGTGGTGTAATGGGGCGTATACGCGGGTATCCGACGTATACCGGTATACCCACTTCTCTGTTTTTCTGTAAGTGCGTATACTTATAGAATAACACATGATACGCGGGTATACGCGTATGGAAATGCATTTATTCTGTAGTAATAGTGTAGTAATAGCTGACGAGTGACGACTATTATAAAGTATAAAAAGTCACAAATATAAATTGTGTAATATAGGCCAGTGAAGCAAATGTGCTGAGGTAGTTAAATTGTCTTTAAATAGTCTTCAATAGTGATTTCAAAGAGAGTGTGATAAATTTTATATTTTTATAACTTAATATTTTCCTATACCTAATACTGTTTCTTGTTTTTATTAATTAATAATAATTAATAATATATATAGTATATCTTATTTATTGAAACTTGAAAATCCTATCTGTATATTAATAAATATCTAGGAGAATGATTGTTAACTTTAGAGGTTTAATTGCGGCAAGGTATCGTAATATAATGACGTATGTAAATGCAACTACAAATATAAATATAATAATAACGAAGGATACATAGGGAGGTGTGGGGGGGGGGGCAAAGCCCCCCACGTTTATATATCAAACACATTTAAGCGTATACTCACTAAAAAAATTACGACTACATCACTGAGTATTTCCCACTGACTGCTATCGCTATGCATTATTATTATACGGGTTTACGTTTGATGTAGACTAATGTATCTATATTATTTACAAACTATACATTTATAAAAATTGAGTTGATTGTGTATGTTTAAATTTTAAATGTTTATAATTAATTAAACTTGTGGGCTATGGCCTATGGCAAAGAGTAATAATTTTTGTCCTATAAATTGTTTTTTTTGAAAAACATCGATGTTTTTCAAAATACATGATGTATTATACATCGATGTTTTTTTTAATTAACGATATAATCACCATCGATGTTTAGTAATAAATAAATCGATACATCGATACATCGATGTTCACAAAAAAATTACCATCCCTAGTACTGATGTAAAAGTCATTAGTCTGTCTCAGTGTCACCCGTATGGCCGTATCGATAAAATATAAAAATAAAACATGTAAACTGCACAGTGCACAGCGCACATGACTTGTTTGTTTTCCTTGAATATTCCCGATATTATTAATTTATATTTAGCCCATGGATTTATCAATTATTCGTTATCTCTCGATTTCAATTATTTGAAAAAATAAAATTGTAGAAATTAAACAATTTAAATTTTTTCCTAAAACCGGGACATATAGGCGTCCCGAAAACATTTTTCGGGACACCGGGACACAAAGTCGAAAAGCGGTGACAGTCCCGGTTTTCGTATGGCAAACCTACGATATTGAGGTAAATCACGATGAAATACTTGACATATTGTCGAAAAAACCAAGAAAATTGGAAATTTTGTTATAATAATAATATAGGTAGTCTTTGTTAATAATATAATGTAATAAATGTAATTAAGATAATGTTTTGTTTAATATCATATATTTTTAAAATGCATTATGTTGAAAAACAAGTTATTGGTAAGGTCAAAAGAGGGGGTGGGGGCGAATCCCCCACGGGTCTATGGTTACAAAATATTCATATCCCCTCCCATAAGACATTTATAATTACGCCACCGACGCCTACCTAACTAAAATGCTAAAATGTATAACTACTGTTTGCCTATTTGTATTCACCAACCTATAAATTATAAAATCATTATTAAAATATATTTTAAATCATGTTTAACACATTATTACTTTTTCAGTTATAAATAAAATATTCAGAATGAATAAAAATTAAATAATGATGACTTGATACTTATACAACATAGCACATTCAAACGGAACACATACAGTTAGTCATTGTCACTGATAAAATATTATACAATAAGACCTTAAGGGTGGCGACACACTATCGCGGTTGCACCCGCGCGGTTTCTTTCGTGAGTATCATCACATGTGTTGTATCTTAAATCAAAGTGTGTATCCGACATTCTTAAAATGTTTTTGAAATCTTCCGGATTTTCATTTCGTAATTCATGGGAAATAAACGCAGAGCCACCATTATTGTTTCGTCTTTGAATCCACTGCCTTACCCACCATATCCTTTACCTTCTTCTTTTTAACTTCAATTTGTAAATTTCTGTTAATCGTTGTTTTAGTTGATTAGCCAATACACCGGACAAAACAGCACATGCTTCCGCCACTAACGACTCCATCTTATTGAATGAAAATTACGTTCACGTGTAAAAACACCTTCACGATTCGTGTGATACTTTTTGAAACCACGCTCGTGAGCCACAACTACAAGATCGTGAAACACGGTCGTGGGCCGTGGCTCACGTCTCGTGTAAACCCACCTTTATGGTCTTATGGAACGTGACACACTTGGGCGTTTCCACCGCGTTCTACTGCTAGCCTCCGCACAGCGCCGTTGCGTGTCGCGGTTTGACAACAGCGACGCTCGAACTATTTTTGACCGTTCAAAATTAAAACCCATGGTTTGCATTTTGCAATCACATGCATCACACTACAGCGGTAGCAACGCGCGTTTTCAGTGTAAAATAGGTATTTTCAAAATGAGTGTTTTCGACACTGAACTTTTTATTGTGGAAGTCGAGAAAGAAGAGTGCCTATGGAAAATGAATTCCAAAGAGTATTCTTCCTTATTGTGTTTATTATTATTTGTTAAAATAAGTAATCAAATTTAATTAAATGAGTGAATTGTTTCTCCCTACACCACCACAAGCTATGCTTAAAGGTGTAGGTACTTTTTATTATTTCTTAAATACTTTGTATTGTACTGTGTTATTTCAAAAATAATAAAAATCAATTCAAATTCAAAAAATTCAAGATAATATTAAATAAATTAATGTACTTGAAATTTAATAGTAATTTAAATTTATTAGATAACTTATAAATGAGGTAGATAAATATAATAAGGATTTTTTTTTACAAATTAGGGTTAATAACTATCAACTATAATGAAAATCGAACTTACTTGTGATATTTTAATATACAGTCGATTCCGCTTTATTGGGACACATCGGTTGCGTGTTATTTTGTCCCAATAAAGCGGTTGTCCCAATAATCCGAAATGAAAAAAAAAAACATAAATTTATTGAAAAACTGATTTTTTATGTTTTTATTATTACAAATACATATTACTATAATAATTATAGAAATTATTTAATTATACAAAAAATATATATTATAAACTAAATACAGTAAAATTCGCTTAAGACGCTCTCGCTTAAGACGCTTTCCCGCATAAGAGTCATAAGACGCTGTTTTTAGTCGGTCCCTAGACATTTCCTATACTAGTCAATGTAAAAATCACCTGTTAAGACGCTCCGTTTTTCTCTGTCTAATCGGGTAAAACGCTCTTTTTTTCAGCAGATTACGATAAATTTTAGTAGTTTTGTGAAAATAAAAAATAGAATTTTTAGTATTATACGTGTTCTTATCGTTTTATTTTATCGCTATACCTATTTTATCATTACTTATTATAACAGTTTCACTGTATTTCATCGTATTATGAGATTTAGTAAGTGCTGTTCGTTCGCATGTGTAAATCTGAAACGCATTGTCAGAACCTTAAACAATCAAAAATAGATAATTTTTTTAATAAACAATAATAATATTTTTTTAAATTAAATTCAGTAGCACAAAAATATAAGTATGTATGTATATTGTAATTATAATTAATTTATAAGTGTATTTCTCATTAAATTATGTTTAATAATAAAAAAATAAACTCGATATTTCAACCACATCATTTTGTTTCATTCCCGCATAAGACGCTTTCCCGCTTAAGACGTTCTAGAGAGCTGGTCCCTTAAAGAGCGTCTTAAGCGAGTTTTACTGTAATTATAAAAGTACATATATATATTTTATTTTTTTATTATTTTATCTTACCTATTTAAAAAAATTATGAATATTACTTTGTTTTTTACTTATTATTGTTTGTTGACGAATGTAGTCTGAACAAGTATCCAAAGCACTTATTGGGCTTCCCTCATTTCCTTGTTGAAGAAAAAATAATCTCAATGTTTCCAAAGATTTACTATTATACTCGATAAATATGTCCCAATTATCCGGATTCACGGCCCATATAAGCGGCATAATTTTACATTACAAGTATACATTTGTTTTCGTAATTGTAGAATTGTCCCGATTAAGCGGTTGTCCCTATTAACCGGTGTCTCTATTAAGCGGAATCGACTGTATTATAAACACTATGCACAACACACGTGAACAACGAAAATTGTACAACTCAGAGCGTTAACGCCGTTAACCGCGTTGAACCGCTTTGTAGTGTGACACAAATTTACCGCGCGGTGTTTTTAACCAGGGCCGTCCCGAACAAAATAATAAGGGGGAGGGGGAGTGAGATACATTAATTTGCCAAATCAAAAAATTTTTTTCAATACTGACAGTACGAGTAAACTACTCGTATAAATGAAACAATTTTAGATTCTTATCGCTCATTCGATGTCTACGTTAGACGAGTCAACATCAAAAGCTTTCTCATTACTTCTATAAATAGAAATTACAGTCGTCAGTGCACAACAGTTCCTCATCAATTTTCATTTATTATTAAAAATACATAATCCAATTATTCTACGAATGCATAGACGCGCGCAGTCATCAGTTCGAATCCGGCTCAGTGCAAAAAATATTCTGCAGAATTAATTCTGTAGTCTCTCCCCCTGCCATCGTTCTGATTGCTCTACACTGCTCCTCACCGGACTCACTCCACTGGGAGTGAAATCTACACACGTGCAAATTCTCTTCTTAGAGAAGGGGATATAAAGTGCTACACTGCACTCTATCCCTCCCAAGTGACAAGTCATTGACGAAAACCTAACGGTCGTTTCGATGAAAAACAATTACGAAAAAAAAAAAAAAAAATGACACTCAATATAAGGACCAAGTAGTACGTAAAAGGATTGAAACCTATGTGATAAATCAATGGGAAGATTATTCAATAATGTCACATGATAGTGCTGGAAATAATTATCGTAGTTCTGCTGATTACTTTACTGATATGTTAAAATTTAATACTTATGGAGGTTTATGTGAGCTGGTGGCAGCCGGACTATTATTTTTGGTATTTATTGAGGTACTTAATTGGTATTTATTGAGGATTTTTATAACACCATAATGTATAAAATAATGTTTCAATAATAATAAGAAGTAAAAATAGTAATAAGAATAATACTAATAATAGTAATAATAATTACTCCTCTTTAAACTACGTAACATAAATACACCAACATATCTTTTTAATATAATTCGCTCATTCCTATTAAATAGACAATATTCAGTCAGCATTAACGATAGTGCCTCTAACCTCAAGTCTATCTCTGCTGGTGTACCTCAAGGTTCCAAACTTGGCCCTATTTTGTTCAACCTATACGTTTCCGACATCCCTCAATCACCACGCACACATATTGCATTATTCGCTGATGATACAACCATCTACACAGAATCACGCAACATCGAAGCAGTAACTTCAAATCTGCAAGATCACTTAAATACCCTCTCACACTGGTGTCAAAATTGGAGGATCAAAATCAACGCCTCCAAGAGCAGTGGAGTTATTTTTAGCATACGTCGCTACACTACCCCCCCACAACTAAAATTTGACAGTGAAAATATACCCTGGCAACCGACGGTTAAATACCTAGGTGTAACCCTCGACAAACGACTCACGTGGCGGCCCCACATTGCATCCAAAGTCCAGCAAGCATACCAGCGCATCTCAATGCTTTATCCCATCCTGAACAAAAATTCAACTATCCAAAAAAATGCTCTCTCTTAATCTACAAACAAATTATACGCCCAATTCTTACCTACGCTAGCCCGGTATGGGGAAATTGTGCATCCTTGCACACCAAAAAAATGCAAATTGTACAGAACAAAGTCCTACGAATAATTGCAAATGCCCCATGGTTTGTCAGAAATTCAAATCTCCACAAAGACTTTAAAATCCAAGTAATCGAACACCATATTAAATTATTAGCTAAAAACTTCCACTGCTCTCTTCCAAATTCATCAGGTGCAATTCACTACAACCTCCTCAATCACCCAACTCATCGTCGTTTAAAAAGAGGTCGTCCCCAAGACCTCCTACAATAAGACACTCATCAACACCCAAATCTTCACTCTACACATGCGCTTCTTCCAGATCACTCTACGACCTCTCTGTTATTTATAGTCATTAAATATTGTAAAATGTAAATATGTAAATATGTAAATTAGTATTATTGTAATCACTTTGTTACTTCTAGATATCTAAACTATCAACTGTTAATTATCCTTAGAACTGAAAATATTTGGATATCATATTAATACCTGTTAAAACTAATTATATATTGTCTAATATCCCAAGATATAGATAGCCTTAGGCTAGGAATGTCTTAGTTAAAAAAATAATTAAAAAAATAATTAAAAAAAAAAAAAAATAATAATTACAATTTGTCTAAAAATATTAAAATAAAGTAATTTTTTGCTGACTTCTGATTGTTACAATACATGGGCAACCTAGGATAAACTTATCTAAAAGGAGCCTGTAATAAATATAAAAACTGATAAAATAAAAGTTATAGTAGGTTACACAAAAAAACTGTACACGGGTGAAGCCGGGTTATTCAGCTAGTGTAATATAACAGAACAACATTCAGCTTACGCGTGTGCAAATGAAATGAACGTGTTTACTGTTTACTGTTAAGTGTATAGGCACCGTGGCAAGGCAATGGAGAGATAACTAATAAATATAATTTGTATGTGTACTGGTTTATGTTATCGGTGTGCATTTTATTGTTCGATTATATAATAGGACTTAGGAGTATTGGTGTACGCGCGATGCATGAGGTTATTTTTAACAATTTATTCTTCAAGATTAAATTTCGCTAACAGCACGAGTCAAAATAATCGTCGTATTTTAGGAGTAATTCTTTCCCACACGACTCATCAGCGACACGATTGACGATTATTCGCCGAATACACGAGTCGTGTGGGACCGACTTTATCTACACGACGACGACGGACAAAAATGATAGGTCGCAGGTAGCTGGAAACCCGCGGGCCGCCGTGCCACACAATACGTATTGGCGGTGAATAATTATAATTGTTAATTACTCCACTAAAACGCAACATTTTTGAAAATTCTTTCTTATTGCACGGTGAAAATATGAGAAGAACCTCTATTCCAAATTTCAAATCCATACGTTGAGTAGTTTTTGAGATACAACGATCAGTGAGTGAGTGGTATTTGGATTTTATAAGTATAGAAGATTAATATGTTCTTACATAATAAAGCCAATATATGAGACAATTTTCAAGAAGCTATAACTTTCAGTTAGGTCTCTGGGCCAATTTATTTTGAGACGTCTTGGCGGGTTTTCTGGGAGATGGTTGGAGTGAAGTTGAGCGATGAGGCTGTTTAGGTGGTTTGCCGTTTTGGAGTGGAGACGAGTGTAGAATTTGGCAGCTGTTTGATTGGTGGTAGCAATTTGTAGCTCATTGTGAAGGCTGACATTTGTAACGTACCAGGGGCATTCACAGTCATTCGTAGGCAAATGGCTTGAAAAGCTTGGATAGTTCTGGTGTTAGCTGGTTTGGCTGAACCCCAGAGGGCGATTCCGTAGGACCAAATAGGTAGAAGTAAGCTCTTATATAATAGTACACGGTTAGAGGTGCTAATTTTTGATTTTAGGAGTGGTCTTAAAATATGCAGGCGGCTGTTCAGTTGTTTACGTTTATTTTTGGGGTGTGGGCCCCAGGTTAGTCTTTTGTCAAAGACTAGACCGAGGTATTTTACTTCATTAGTCTGAGGTATGATTTGATTGTTGAACGTTAAAGGGGGTGGTACTCCCGGGCGGAGTGCAAATGTAACATGAGCTGATTTGGAGTCGTTGACTTTGATCTTCCATGACTTGAACCAGTGGGAAAGGATGTCCAAGTGGATTTGAAGTCGGAAATTTGCTTCATGAATGTCGTGGCTGGAGGAGAGTACGGCTGTGTCGTCGGCGTAAGTCCCGATAAGGGTAATGACTGAGGTAGGGATGTCTGCTGTGAATAAAGTATAAAGGAAAGGAGTGATGTCACTACCTTGTGGGACGCCTGCTGAGATCGTTTGCAAACTGGAGAGTGTTGTATTTATTTTAACTCTGAAGCTTCTGTCGCTTAGGTAAGATTTAAGAAGTAAGTAGTATGGCGCCGGGAAGATGTTTTTTAGTTTGAATAACAAGCCGTCGTGCCACACGGTATCGAATGCCTGAGCCACGTCCAGGAAAAGACCGGAACAGTATTTTCTAGTTTCAAGTGTTGTAGCGATAAAGTCTACTACTCTGTGTAGTTGGTGGAACGTTGCGTGGTTGGCGCGGAAACCAAATTGAAAATCGGGAAGAGCATTTTGCTTAATAGCGATGTCAGTGAGTCTTTTGAGAAGAATTTTTTCAAATATTTTACCGAGTGTGGGAAGAAGGCTAATTGGTCTATAGGATTCAGGAGTGTCAGGAGGTTTTCCAGGTTTTGGAATGGTTATTATCATGGCTGATTTCCAGGAGTTTGAGAAATAGGACAGACGGAAAATAGCATTAAAAATATATATGAGAAGGATAATGGTTTTTGGTGGTAGGTTTTTGACTGTTGAGTTATTTATGCCATCGTGGCCTGGTGATTTGTTTTTCTTCAGTTTTTTGATAACCGAAAGAACTTCTCCGGGTGACGTAGGCGATGCTGGTAGAGCCATTGGTAGAGGTGATGAAATTAATTTTTCCACTCGTAGCAGATGAGGAGTGTCTGAAGAGATGTTGTGGGGTTTGAATGTGTTTGCTAAGTGGGAAGCCAGAAGCTCAGATTTTTCTTGTGGAGTGATAGCAAGATTGTTGTTTTGGTAATGGAGAGGGGCATTAGAGTTTTGTGTTTAAGAAGTGATTTGGTTTTTTTCCATAGCGAACCGTTTGAGGGAGAGAGGGATTGGAGCTGGGTGGCATATGAGTGATTTCTGTGCTTCTTAAGAGTTGCTTTAAGTTTGTTGGAGTAATAGTTGTATCGTTGTTTATCGATTGGGTAGTGGGATCGTTGCCAGGTGTTACGAGCACGGCGTTTAAGCCTGATGAACTCTCTTATTTCTGGCATTACAAATAGTAACGTACTACATATTTGTTCCAATTTTATAATGTACGAACTACGTGTATAAAACAAAAACAATAAATTTGTGCCGTAAACGTTAGACTATAGCCAGACTATAGGCTATCGCTATAGCATATACGTCACACTAATGGCTTACGAATTTCATTCACTCTGTATAACAACGTGAACAGCGCTATCGTCGATGCTTATCGACGCTAATCGTGTTGTCATCGTGTTATTGTGGGGTTTGCTCAAAATATACACGTTTCGGTCGTCGGCTGAGTGCATTCTCTCGTGCCGCGGAGTATAGCTATTGTATGCATCAGCGTTTCCCAACTGGTGTTCCGCGGAACCTAAGGGTTCCGTGAGCTGGCGCCAAGGGTTCCGTAAAAAATTTGGGAAATATATATAAATTAAAAATATTTTTAATTTGAATTACGATTCGAACATAGAAAAGGCGAATCGCGAATAGCTCCTCTTCTCGTTAGGACGTTTCTTATGATAAAATATTCGTTATAACGTTAATAACACCATAACAATATTGAAGGTTGTCGATCCATATATATTTATAGTTTATATTACCAGGTATTCATTTATATTTTCTGCAGTCATTAGCTAGCAGTTGGCCAGAGGGTCTCTTCACTACAAGATACTTGTTGTCAGTTTTAATTCTGCCTTGACGATATGAGAATTGATTTCTTTTCTTGTAATAATAATACATTTATCAATCACATAAGTTTAGTTTCGTCGTTTATTTTCAAAATATAAATTATACATTTATTGAAAAACTGTTTTTTACAGTGAATTTTAGTGTTTAATTATTACTATCACGAATAATTCTCATTTTCTGATAATTTGTACTTTTAATTACGTAGAAATGGTTTAAAATCAGGGATTAAAAACGTTTTTAACATACGTTATTTAATTACATTATTTAAATTAAATCGTTAACTCATTATAATTTTGATATCATTTTTAATAACGTTTACGTTTTCGTTATGTTTAACGTTATGAGCATTTTTTTCGTTTTTTCGGTTTTAAAAAGTTAATACAAATAAATAATACATTTTTAGCTTTTGTATATACATTAAAAATATTGTAATAGTTATAAACAAAATAAAATGTTTAAATCGTCTTTACTTAATTTTTTTTTTATATTAATGACACTCTTATGTCGGAAGTGTCCGACAACCCACTAATTTAAGTGTACAAAACCTATGTATGCACTACTAATATAGAAAAAATATGGGGGGTTCCACAAAACGTTCAAACTCCTACAAAGGTTCCGCGAGTAAAAGAAGTTGAGAAACGCTGGTATGGATTATCAAGTATGTATTATTCTTAGGTCGCACCATGTACAACGTTTTTGCGTGAACACCCTCGCCGCCTCCCTACCACCCAAAGATAGTTTATCGCCCCTCGGTAACCCTTCACCGCACAATGGTGGGCGATATCGCCCTCGTTGAGAACCACTGGTTTAGATTATGTTTACACATTATAATTTATAGTTGCCGATTGTAGAATAATGCGACGCTCCCGCAGACAAAAGTGCTCGAGCCAAAGATTTGGAACAAAGCTACGCCCATGTTCACAACTCGGCCGCCGAGTACTGATCTCATTTTAAATAGAGTATTAAAACTATGTACCCAATAATAAACATATAAATATTATTTTTCTCGTATTTTACGTATAATTGTCAATCGAAATGTGTAGAATTGTCGTATAAAGATGTAGTTGCTCATAGATGTGTGCGTGACCAGATTCTTAGTAATAATGTCCACGGGTGATGTTGATATTGATAACCGCAGTAAGTCGTCCAAATGTGCATCAGTCAAGCGATTTCTATATTTGTTTTTAATAAATGTTAGTCTACTAAAAGTAGCTTCATACAAATAAGTTGTCCCAAAAAATGTTAAAATTGCTTTTACATTTGGTAAAAGGGAAGGCGTAGTGGGTACCGCTGGTCTAGAGACTTGACGTTTTGTACAGAGGTTCCTTGAGCAATTTAGGGGCGCTCTAAGAAAGGATTTTTAAAAATTCGAACTCTAAGGGGGTAAAAGGGAGTTTTCTAAAAGTTTGTATACATTTTATATAGTTAAAATCGCTCGGTGTAATCGAGACTACACCGAGCGATTTTACACGCTGCGTGTCGGCGACAAAAGTCGCGCGCGTCTGAGCGTGTAGCGACTTGTCCGCGGTGTCACACGGGATGGTAAAACGTGATAGTCACTACCGTGAGAGCTACTATCGAGAAACTGTCATTGTGTGAACAGATCGATAGTGACTATCAAACTATCACCAAAGCGACACTCATACTATCACACGTGCATGATAGTGGAGAGTAAAAATCACGAGAGTTATACACATAGTCCTTATCATCGTGTGAACTACCAAAATTTGATGTTATTACTATCACTACCACACTATCACACGTTACTATTATATACATGTATTACTCTTTTATAAGTGTATTAGATACACCAAATTGTTTTCTACGTTTAATCCATTTTTTAACCCAAATCCTTCTTTCACGTGTCTCATATTTTCTTTTAATAACAAGCAATTCATCGATTACTTGTATAATAGCAATCTCAATTTATTCAGATGACATTTTAAACTCATAAAAATAAATAAAAAATCTTCAACGAGTATAATATTTTGCAATCAAAAAACAATTACATTTACTGTACATACAATGCAGTACATTATACATTACAATACCATGTTATCATTTTATCATGTTACCATGTTATAACTATCATAGTATCACGTAATTTGACGTGTGAACACCATAGTGGTAGTTATGATAGCTATTTTGATAGCTTCGATAAAAACTATCACGTTTTACGATCACCGTGTGACCGCGGCTTAATCGAGGCTTTAATCGCTGTTTATCGGTGTATTGATGTGCTAATAGTACGTGGAATTCACTATTCCACAATAATAATCAATTATATAACTGGTGGTAATAAAATCAGTAGCAGGTAATCGGCGACTCACCGACACACCGATTGAGTTTGGTTATAGCATTGATTAAGTATACATAGATAGCCCACGTAATGATAAATATTGGAAACGCCTAAAACGTCTCAAATGGAGCCAGAATTGTAGTAGTAATGGATTATTGACAAAAGATAGCGCTGACATGCCGTATACATTGATTAAGTATACTTAATCAATGCCGTATAAACATGTTATCTCAAATTTACTGTAATCTTATTACTGTTATCAATTAATCAATGATGATACATCGCTGATTAAAATATTAAATATTAATCGCAAAATTACTGATGCACATATTAATCCGGGACCTTTTCAACTTATGTCCTGCAAACTAGCTATGCAACTTTTCAGCAATAAAGTAGCTACTACAATGAAAACTTGTATTATGACACAGCAACTAAAATCTAAAACAGCTCCTAACACAGTGGAAATGATACAACAATTAAACAATTTAATTGATTGTCTGAACAGCAATTCATTATTCAATTCAAATCCTTTCAAATGTGCTCTTTCTGATAAATGTCCACACCTACTTCAATTTTTATTAAAAGCAAAGATTTGGTTTGAGTCTTTACAAAAAATTCCTGCAAACCCAAAAAAACCACTCAAAGATGTGAGACCTGCATGTTTTGATGGAATGGTATGGACCATTAATGCTATAACAATGATATACGAGGAACAAATGAATATTGGTTACAGTTATTTACTGACGCGAAGACTTAATTCTGATGCCATTGAAAATATGTTTGCTGTTTTTCGACAAAGAGGTGGCTACAAAATATATATATATAATAACTATAACTTTCAGCTTAAAATTATATGATATAATAAAATAAAATTAATTTCTTTCAAATCAAATTTAAATGATAAAAATACGATGATTACTTATTAGTTATTACAGTTATAAATTTATTAAAACAATGTTCAAACCACCAAATTTAGATGGTCTGTCGAGGTCTAGAACTCTAGAGGACTGAATACAAAAAATATATTGTATGAAAATAATAATATAATAATAATAATTGCTATACGATTTTAGATTATTTCTTATCTGTAACTTCCCATAATGAACAGTGGACTTTGGACTGTTGTCGATTGTTTGGGGTACAGTTTATTTTTAGTATTTAATTTCGGTATTAATTATCTAGTTTCCATTATGCCCATTGACGTGGCTTATCTATGTATACTTAATCAATGGTTATAGTTATTTTCGTGCGGTGCACGAATAACAAACCACGTAGAATATTGTTAAGTGCTGTTTGTCGAACTACAGTTCTTGGTACTTCAATAAATCCTTCTAACATAGATTCTTCTGAATTAAAAAATATTTGTTAAAACTCATCATCGGCATTTTCTCGAATTCTTTAAATATTTGACATGCATCTGTTCCTCGCTCATAACAATATGACAAATAAATATTAACTTTTTGTTGTGCTATAGATAGTGATAAAGTTAAAAAAAAAACTTCTCAATCACATGTAAAGCTTTGATAAAAACTGAATTATTAATGGAATTTGAAAGCTGAAAAGCTGTATGTGACGTGTCTATGAACACTCCTAATTTTTTTAAAGCATAATAACTAGCTTTATAATTATACGCGGGCAACGTCGTGTCGGGACAGCATGTAATATATAAACGTAATACGACATATTTTTTTATAAATGTTTATCGACAAAATTTGACCGGTCTGGAGTGTCAATACATTGTAAGCGATTTTGTTTACAAGCATTGTCGGATGGAAAACAAAAATTTGTTGGAGAAAATGCCGCCGAAATAATATTATTGTGGGTAACAAATCTCAGAAACATATTTTCTAATTTTTGTCACCGACACTGTCGGCAACACGTGTTTGTGACAAATGTTTCTTGGTCTGGAAGCGGCTTTATAATACTTAAAATACTAAAAATCTGGTCACGCACACATCTGTGAGCAACTACATCTTTATACGACAATTCTACACATTTATATTGACAATTATACGTAAAATACGAGAAAAATAATATTTATTAGTTGATTATTAGGTACATAGTTTTAGTACTAGCCGCCAAAAAGGTATGAAGAAGTGACGTACGTAAGAAGCTCTATACTTCTATACGTGACCCCGGTCGGTTTACTATATTACATTGATATTGCCGCGCTCTAAGTCTGTCAAAAAATATATTTTCACACTCGTTTTTGAGGTGTTGGTTGTACGTAGGAATTCAAATACAGCTGGAAACTATCGGGTGTAAAAAGGAAAATCAGTTATAGTGCTATTTTTTATCCTTTTTGCGAAAGCTCGTTTGAGTGCAACGCGTGTAAAGATTTCCTTAGACGAGTTGTGAATCGATAACAATTTCTATAATTGTAACAACTATAACTATATTTTTCACACACATAATTCAGACAAAACTAGAAACGGATTCAAGCCTCGTTTTATTCCGCACTCCTGATTTTTTTGGAATTGTACATGGTAACCACATTATTGCATAAATGACAAGAAAAAATGTTTCGTCCCTCCAGAAAATTATTTTCTGATAATGTTTACGCAGTACGCGCTATGAACAATGTTTTCAACATTAAATTCAATCGAAATATTCTAAGCATAGGGCCACACTAGAAAATGCATTAACTAGACAAGGTTTATGACTACACAATTTATCAATAAATTTGAAATTTGAATAGCGTCTTTAGTGTATCGACACAATTGTTGTAGTTCAAACGTCGGTGTTCACGCGGTGCTGCGCGTCAAGATAACGCACGCATGTATATTACAATATTACGATCAACGATGACGCAGCAATGCCGCACGTCAAAATAACAAAAGAATAGATGAGACGTAGATTATAAAATGTTGCGCCTCTCCAGAAATCACTGCGACGTGCGACGGTTCCCACTGCTGCTGCGCTAGTCAGACGTGACTACTATACTCAGTCTCAGTGTTGAATTCAGACATTTTTTCTAGGGGGGGCTCCAGTTTTTTAGTCGTTGGTCATACTTTTTGGTATTATTAATTAAACTAGCTTGAGTGCAACTCCTTGTAAGTATAACTTTTTTCAGCGGGATACTTTGGATGTGGCATACTTGGTTGTATGTGCTATATTTTCTTTAGGTACCGGTAGGTTGTCTTATATCGTAATCTAGTTATCATAAATCTTATTTATTCTCATTATCTCGTTATATTATATTATCTCAGTATTTCATATAATTTCAGCAAAATATACGATTAGATAGATATTTATTAGGTGTTTTAATGTAAAGTAAGATGGATAAATTGTATGATATGCATTATTGAAGATAATAAAATTGTAAAGAGTATTGTTTATTATATTTAATAAATATATTTTTTTCACATTAAAATTATCGGAGGGGGGGCAAATAAAATTACAGGGGGGGGCATAAGCCCCCGCCCTGAAATATACCTAGATTCAACACTGACTATACTCCGGGCACCGAGAGAACGCTACTCCTTTGCGCATCTAAATGACGCGCTCCGCACTTCTCGCCGCCGTAAATTCCCCCACTTACTACTCTAGCGATTATTAACGTTGTTATCTAACAATTAAGCGTCGACGAGAGCGCTATATAACGGCAATATCCATTTTACGCTAAGGTGGGTACACACGAGCGAACATTGTGCGACGTTCGAAGTGAGCTCACTCGAACGCTAACGAGCACGCATGAGCATTCGCCATTCGGACAAATTCTGTTTGTTCGTGTGGAACACAACACACAAAATGTAAGTGACGCACAAAATATACTATGCGTAGCTGTTCGAGCCCATTCCAGAGTCGAGCACAGTTGTTAACATACTTTAGTATCGAAACGTAGTTTCTTGGCTTAAATACAAACAATTTATTTATTTATTGGTGAATTATGAATAATCATTTACAAGTTGCAAATGCAGCATTTATTGTAATGCACCGACTGATGAAAAATAAAGAAAAAAAAGTTTGACGTAAAAGACGTTTTTGGAGGTCAAAACTTTACATCGATAATAAAAATAGAGGAGCTAATTTATTAAATACATAGTATGCAGTCCGATGTACGCAATTTCCATTTTCAACATTTTACGAGAGTGTCATCAGCTGATTTTGAAAAAAAATTATTAATCTCATCGGTCCAAAAATAATCAAAAAAGATACGAATATGCGTCCAGCTATTTCGGCAGTGGTTGCTCGTGGGTGCTGGTGGTGGGGGTGCGACTTTAAATATAATACCGCTAGTCACAGGTATAAAAAATAGTTAAATTAAAATGAAAAACCTAACACATGTTATTATTATAAAGCTTAATATTTCATTCATAAAATTATCACGGTGTATTATAGCATGTCGTGTATGTATGACGTATGTATGATTATAGTATAATTAAAAAATAACTAACTTATGGAGTATTCCGAGTATTAAGTAGTTGCGTGCACATTCATTCAAGTATTCACTGAAACCAAACTTGCGGTTTTCGGTCGAGACTCGAGACTGAAATATTTTGTGCAACGCTTGGTAACTGATAATTGGTTTGAACGTCTATAATCTATATCGATGTTTGACAAGCGTCAGTGGCCGTTATATAATTGTATTGTGTTTATTTAAAATTTTATAGTAAATTTAAAGTGACGAATTTTATTTATTTGTTTTTATTACTCTTATTTTTTTAAGTGCTAACTAAAATATTAATATTTATCATTATTATTATTATTATTATTATTAGTAATTTTAACAATACAATAATTAGTATGGCGACTAAAAATGACGAAGTCAGAGGATTCTGGACAGTGGACATTATTTACGTACATACAAAAAGTACTGACTACTGAGGGTTACACAAGCCGTTTGAACGTGTATGTATGTGTGCTTGCATAACCAAGTTTTTGACAAAATAGTGGTTGCGCAAAAATTGTTTGATCGTGTATGGGGCCTTTACAAGACGAATAAGTGGTATGACACTATGACGACAATTTACTTCCCGCAGGTCGCAGTAGAAAATAGATATGAAAAGCGATTATAGCAACCGATAACGAAACGCATGTTTTAACTTTTAACGCACGTTTGAATTGATTTACCGTCCAACGACGACACGAATGCTCGCGGTAATCCTTTGAGCATGACTGAAAAACCGACAGTGCTCGCGGTGCGAGTATATTCGACCTATTCAGCGAACGCTCGCGAACGTCGTCTACACCAGTGGTCTTCAACCGGTGGTTCGCGACCCATTTTCGGGTCGCGTAAGCTTTAAAATTAGGTCGCGATAAGTCTTCTTTTTTTTAAAAAAAAAATAAAGTTCATAAAATTATATAAAGTATAATAATAATTTTTCAATTATTTAACGTAGACGTAGAGTATTGACAAATTAAGTTATGGATTAAAAATGATTGTATAGGTAATATATTTTATATGTATCAACATTCAACAATATTATATAATTTATATTCTATAGTATAATATTAAAATGGATATCAAATCGCACTGTACATGTTTCGTACACTGGTACGATTTTACACGTAGTATGACATTGGATGTAATAATTTACGATTTATACTTTTTTTTTTTTATGTTTTTCTACAAAGCTTACGTGGCCGTGGGTCGCGAAAAATGTAGATCTAAATAGTGGGTCACGAGTCCAAAAAGGTTGAAGACCACTGGTCTACACGGTCGCATGATGGGTCGCACACGAACGTTCGTGAGCATTCGTTTTTTTTGTTCGCTCGTGTGTACGCGCTGTGTTTACTCGGCCAGTGAGCAATCTATACTCTATAGCAGCGGTTCCCAAACTGTGTGGCGCGCCTCCCCTAGGAGGCGCGAGCTGCGTGGTAAATAGTGATATTTCATAAACAACAATAATTTCGCATACAGTTACAATGTAAGATTATACATTATTTGGGAATTTTCAGGTTATCTATATTTTCATATGATTCTTCGTTAAAAATGAAGTTTTCTTCATTCTCACCGTTGGATTTAGGTTCAACATTAAAGATGAATACCCTGAAGTAGCCAATAAAGCTTTGCGTGTATTACTACCATTTGCGCCATCATATTTGTGTGAAGAAGGATTTTCTGCACTTGCCGTATTCAAATCAAAATATCGGTCAAAACTTAATGTTGAAATAGAAATGCGTGTTGCTGTCACATAATTTTGAAGAATTATTAAACGTGAAACAATCGTATTGTTCGCATAAAGATTGCATTTTAATAGTAATTGTTTTTTTTTCGTAAGAATTAAAAAATTTGCAGTGATTTAAATAGAAATTTAATAATATTTACTGTTGATTTATTTTTTCATAACAATAAAAATATTTGTATTCTTAAACAGTGTACACTTGTTATTTATTTATTCGTGGGAGGTGCGATTATTTATTTTGATTTTTAGGGTGGCGCGAACTAAAAAAGTTTGGGAATCGCTGCTCTATAGTATTTAATTTTTATAATCAATGGTACTATATAGCAATTTGCATATCTAAGATTGTTGTTTATTAATTTCATGGAGTGCAAAAAATGTATTGTTTCATCCATGATATATTATTATCCTCCATGTCGTATCAAACCAAAACAAAATTGTCAAAAAAATTGTTGATCCGAAATTCCACTTGTTTTTTGTTTGTTTTTTTTAAGTTTTCAATATTTTAAGTTCACCGCATTTTCAATATGAAGTTTAATTCGCAATTTTTCTATCCAGAAAGTTGGTGGTTTTGTTATATGTGGCCATTCTGTGGTGATCTGTGATTCCGCAATCTGTTGACTAAAAAGTAATCAAATTATTAACTGTGAAATATAATCATATTATTTATACAAAATATACTAGGTATATTATACTTTCAAATAATTTTATTGTAAATCGATTTGAGTTTAATTATATGGTAAATAATGTATTATTTGTGTAAAAATTCTTATCAAGAACCACAAAACCTATTCATGATAACCTAGTAAGTTTTATTTTATTATATGAATATAGTAGTTGTAGTACTTATATTGATATGATAATTTGTTTAGGTTTATTATAGAAAAATCTCTATGAACAACAAAGAAATTAATTCCTGACAAATACAGTATTTAAAGGTAAAAAAACATATTGCTTTTATATCTTATCACCATTTTATGAATAATTAAAATGTAACGTTATGAGTTATATGTACAAAAGACATGATTTAAATTAATTTTTTTGTTTTTTTTTGTTCACGAGCTGTGGTTATAATTAGGTTTTCAATACCAGTTGATACTATATTATTTACCATAGTATTTTTTAATTGATAGTATATTTATTTATGTTTATTCTGATTGTAACTAATAATATGGTTTAAACCTCAATGCATAGTGTTTTTTTTTGTAATTCATTTATAATAATGAATATACAATAAATAATAAAACAAACATTTTAGTCATTTATAATCTTCTTTTTAATAGAAACTTTAAATAAGAAACTTAGTACCTACCTAATAATTGTATTTTTGCCTTACGATGCATTATTATTTCAAATTAATAGGGGCATATAGGTTTTAGGCTTCACCTCTACAATATGAAACAATATCCCTTAATTGACATAATGAAGAATTAAAGAGTAAAATAAATTATTATTTATTCAACTGAATGAAAATTTGGTTTTTTTATTGTATATCAACTTGTTATAGCTTTGTAGATAATTTTGTTTTAATTAAGATACCGAAAAAATGCAATATTTGATTATACAAAAATACCTAGTATGTTGTTTTTTTATCCTTCCCCAAAACAATTGGGCTGTTGTTTCATTTTATTTTTTATAAGTAATTATTTCATATTTATGTCTGATTAAAAGTCAATTGATCCTTTTTTACCAACATTTTTAAACATAATTTTATAAATTAATAGATGTACTGAACTTTTGTATAAAACAAACTATTTTGTTTTTCAGGAAAGCCCTATATTTCTATTGCTTTTTTATTTAATTTATTTTATTCCAATTTTGTTATTCACTATATTTTACTATTTTTAGGAGTTAAATATATGAGTAACATAAAAAAAAAAAATTGTATATGATTTTATTTAGATAATAGCTGTATGAGTAACAGTAAGGGCGAGGCAGTTACTACCATTATGTATGATCCAGGAATTCGGCAGGATCAAAATCCAGTAACAGGTCAGCTATATGCTACAATTGTCAAAAAAGATGATAAAGCATCTTCTGTTGATTTTCCATTTTACAACGTTAATATGGTGCAGAAAGTTCCTGTATCTGGTAATATAGCTGTTCTTGCTGCAGCTTCTGCAAATGGAGTAACTCAAACTGATAAGACTTCTTACCGTTTTGATGTAACTGCACCTTTTAATTACAATTATGCATTAGTTAATCAAATGTCTCTATCATCGGCTGGTGCAGCTTTTAAATGTGATGTTTGTGGTGCTGGATTTGCACATGCAACAATGCTTGATCATCATAAAAAGTCAGCTCATCCACAAGAACCGCCATCATTTACATGTTCTACTTGTGGTTCTTGTTTTCCTCAAGTAAGAGACATGAAAGTTCACCGATCTACTGTCCATAAGCAATGCTTTTCTTGCGGTGCTGATGTTACTTCACAGACCGTAAAAGGTAAAAAGTCTAGATTTATTAAATGTGTAAGTTGTAGTGGTGGAAATTGTTCTAACTATACACCTCAAGAAAACGAAATGGAAACTAATGATCATAATTTATCTCCTGAGCAAACTGCTATTATGAAAGGTTATTATCCAGTAAAAAAAAGAGGAATGGCAACGGTTACAAAATGTTATAAATGTAATGGTTCTGGTATTATTTTTTTAGTAAATGGTAATCATGCTAATGTCAATATGAAAAATGATTCTATTAATCATTCAAATGCTCCCAATAAACCTTTTCATTGTAACATATGCGGAGGAAGTTTTTCGCGTTACTCATCATTATGGAGTCATAAACGTCTACATACTGGTGATAAACCATATAAATGTGATATATGTGGATTATCATTTGCAAAAGCAGCCTATTTAAAAAATCATGGCCGAGTTCATACCGGGGAAAAACCATTTAAATGTGGTGTTTGTGGAATGCAATTTTCTCAATCTCCCCATCTAAAAAATCATGAACGCATTCACAGTGGAGAACGGCCTTATCAATGTGAAGTATGTGATAAAACATTTGCTCGTCATTCTACATTGTGGAACCATCGACGAATTCATACAGGAGAAAAACCTTATCGTTGTGATATATGTGGGTCAGCATTTAATCAAGCTACACATTTAAAAAATCATGCTAAAGTACATACTGGTGAAAAACCACATCGTTGTGATATTTGTGGAGTTGGGTTTAGTGATCGATTTGCATTAAAACGACACAGAAATATTCATGAGAAATATGCTAGGCAACAAAGTGATGCAGCTGCTGCTCAAACTGTTACACCTCCGTCACAAGAGTTGGAGCCAATAAGTGGACAAACCCAAATTGAAGAATGTATATATAGTGCTGATTACACGGTAGAAAAGTATGACTCAGCAAATAACATTCCTACTGATATTGTAGAAGTAAAAGTTGATCAACAAAGTCAACGAGATCATGATGCTCAGCAGCAAATTGATGATTGTATTTACAAATAGTGGTACGTATAAACATTTCATATTTAAATAAGATCTTTTATGTATCTCCTTACATTTAAAACTGAATGATTAACAAATAGTATAGATAATATACATGTATAATCAACAATCAATAACCAAATTATTATACTAAAAATTTTAAGTACCTAACTGTAAAGCATTAATGATAATATTAGAACATTTGTATAATTAATACTTAGTATAACTACTATAATTTTATTAAAATATTGACTTATTAAATATTATTTCAAACATTTTTTTAATAAGAATTTTACCATTTCAGTTAACAGTATAGTTTCTTTTTAAAAAATATTAACTATAAATAATACTGTATAATAAAATAGTTTATCTGTGTATGACAAATGCAATTGAAGACATTTTAGAAAAATGTATAAAATTGTTATTAAATAGTGTTGAAGCTAATTATAGGCCATTAAATACAATATAATGCATTGAAATCAACTCAAAAAATCAATTTTGAGTGTTAATTGGTGTAAGATAATTAGGTGTTAAATATAAATGTTATATAATTGTATTTTTTTTAAAATCGCCCTTAAGAATAAAAACCGGAAAAAAATAATTTTATTTTTATTCATTAAAATAATAAGTATTTCAAAATAAATTATTAAAAAATAATAATATTATAACCAAGTCATTTTTTATCTGACTTGCATTCTACTTTTGATTCATAAAACACGACCTCAGTAACAACTTATAATTTATTTCATTGCAACAAATATTTTAAACACTTTCTTATTAACTATTAAAATTTTAAGGCATTGAAAAAGTTTATTTCCATTTATTTATAATAGCAATGTTATTTAAAATAGTAAAATAGTTTTGAATCATTTATATTTAGACTTATAATATTTTTAATTTATGTACTTGTCTAATATATTATTATTTTTATGTTATATACTATTTAATTAATGCAGTTAAAAATGTTTATTCAGATTTCAGTATCATGCAAGTTCAATGAAGGAAGAATCTAATAGCAATAAGAAAACCAGTACTAAAATATGTTCATATTAATGGGTTTAAGTATTATTATCAAAAAAACTCGAAAGTTTTTTAGAACCCTTGAATGATAAATTAAAATACGGTGCTATATATAGTTGTATTTAATATTAATTGATAAGATTTTAAGATAATTTAATGAAGCAAGCTTATTAAATGAAAATAATTATAAAATTTGTTGAAATTTTTAACCGATGTTTATTTTATTATCTATCAAAAGTATATTCATGAATGTACTTTTTTAAAATCAGCATATTATATTCGATCACTGACCACCAAAAAGTTATTGTATGATTTTCATAAAAGATTTTTATTTTTTTCATCTTCATATGTAAATACTTAAATTAAAAGTATTAGATACTACCTAAAATGTAAATATAATTTTGTAAGATGTTTTATAATTATCTTGTACATCACTAAATTATAATTTAATTACTTAAACTGGATTGGATATGTATTAGTTGATAAATTATTTGAAGTATTAATTGCTATTTAATTATAGAATTTTGTTTTATACCAAATTTAAGTAATTGAATTTACATATAAAAAAAATTATACATTTTTTAAAATTAATGTTTGCTGTTGACAATTTTTATCACTTGAATCCAATCTAAAAAATTTAAATAGATACTAGATCATATATTTATAATATTATATTTATTTGTTCATTTTTTTAAGTTTAAGAATAAATCAATAACTTTAATTTTTTTATTATTAATCTAAACAATATACATTATGGCAATTTCATAAAAAAAATTTTATTCGACAATAAGGTAAAAACAAAACATTCAAACCTTTTATAAAAAATTATTTATAATTATGAGAAGTTATGATCTAATATCTAGTAATAATATTATTTACTGTGTAAAGTACATTTTTAATTTGTTGACATTGTTAGAATTTTTTTTATTATTACAATAAATAAATGTATTCAAGTATTTACTGGTACTATATTATATTGTTATCTCATATATATGTGTTTGTATGTACGTATGTATGTATGTATATATATGTGTGTGTGTGTATGTGTATATATATATAAATATTTGTAAATTTTTATTATTATGTAATTTTAATGGTTTATAAATGATATTAAGGTTAAGTTTAGGTATAGGAAAACTTTGCGGAAATTATTTTTATAAATACATATTATTCAACCATTACATATTGATTATTTTGATACATATATTCTAACCCATTTTAAATTTGATCTTGAGTACCTAGGATCTTCTAAACCGGAAGTAACAACCAGAGTTCTTTTGTGGAAATTATATGTACATAATACTTCTATTGATTGTAGCTGTACTTGTATAATTATCGCTCCCCATTCCAAAAGCTAGATGATTTTTTTCCAGTAGTATTTTGTTGTGAAAGCAGTATTAGGAAAGCACCTCCAGCACTGTCAGGTAAACATAAATACATACATACATAAATGATAAAAATAAAATAATAAAACAACATCAGTACAAAAAATGAATTTGGGGTTTATTTTGAAATACTTTATAAAATATAAAATGTTATCAAGGTATAACATGGAAAATAAAACCAAACTGTATTTTTTTATTTTTATTGTTATTGTACATAGAGAAATTATACATATTTTTACATGATAATTAAAGTTACATATCATATACATGTCGCTTAGTTTCTAGTTCAAGTAGCATTTTGGGGCACCCCGAAAGATTTTGCGCCCTAGGCTTGTGCCACTGGTAATAGTTATAAACTTAGAAATTACAAATTTGAAATTACTTATGAGTAATGAGTTTATTTATTTTCTCTAAATTGCTAACACTTAAATATACAAATATGAATTGGTAAAAATTATATCTAATACAAGAATGGATTAGATAAGACCAGATAAATGTTTTGTCTAATATGTAGTTATACTTACCAAATTAATTTTTTTACTTTGATTTAGTTAAAAAATAAGTTATATATATTTATATTAGTATACGATTATATTCAAACCATTTATTAAAATATAAAATGTTTGAGTGAGAAATCAGTGTATAATATAACATTTGTAATAGAAATTATAATTTATTTTAAATTATAAAATAGTCATCAATGTTTCAATTAAAAAAAAGGTCTATATAAGATTAATCATTTACATTAATAATATTTAAAATTGTAATACATCTTTACACATCAATTAATAAAAATAATTTAAAAAAATACATAATATTTAAGACAAAATGTTAATAAAAATTATTAAAATATATCAAATTTTAAATATATATATACATTTTAAGCAATAATTTCATTAACAACATCAGACAAATTTAAGTCATCACCATCACATTCAAAGTCAGACAATGTCAAACTGTCTTCTTTACATTTTCTTAAAAATTTATCTAAAGGACCTTTGGCCTTTACTTTATCTTTTGCTTCATTAGTTATCTTAGTTTTTACAAGTGTTTTAGAAATTTTCATAGAAGATAATTTACTAGTCAAATCAATAAGATTGTTGTTATGAGTTGTTCCTAAAAAAACCACATCAAATTATGAGTATTTATAAGACAATTAAAATGAAAAAAAATGTACTTTTCTTTGTTTTGTTTGAAAATCTGTCCTCATAAATTGAAACTTCATTTGGATATCTTAATAGGACAGCTTTTTGCGGTTCAGTTGTTGTTGTTTCATAATTATTCCATTTTATTTCATAACATTTTATTCCTTTATTGACACGCTTTTTAACAATTTCATTCATTAAAACATTTGCTTGGAGCTTATTATCATACATTAAATGCCATCTAGTAAGTAAAGGCAAAAATTTATCAATAGCGTATTCTTCTTCCCAACACAATTTAGCTGATGAAAATTTCTAAAAAATATGTAGATAAATTAATTAATTATATATAAATCTATGATGATTTTGTAAAACAGTGGTGACTGTTTATTGAACTCGCACATAATTGACTCATTATTGGACTCAAAAAACACTATCGATTTGCACATATACTAACACACAGTACAAATTCGTCAAAAATTATTCTAGACTTCCTACATTGGTTGGACATTTGGATGGTTTCTATCAAAAATAAATAAGATAGTTATTACAATTAATTATTAAAACAAATCAATAAATATTTATATTCTATTTTTAACCCATATGCATTGTGTTATGATGATACATTTTACTAACCTAACCCATATACTATGTTATTATTATATGTACATACATAAATATAGAATTCATAATTAATGGTATTACATTTTTAGATATCTTTGTATTACTTTAAGCTTATTAATTTTTTTAAAGTGTCTTTTACCTTATTGATTTATTTGGTTAGTTAAATTTAAATTTACTGGTTCCATTGTGAGTTCAATAAGCAGAAACTTTTGTATAAACTATTTTTAAAATTATACCTACAATAAAAGCATTTATATCTGGTTGATTCCATTTAACAGATACTTCTGGATACTTAGGTACTTTAAGAAATTCTTTAATAACTTCTTCAGAAGGAAAATTTTTATTTTGTAAAGCTTTACGTCTTATTTTTAATTCTAACTTTACTTCATTAGTCTGTGATTTAATATCTTTCTCAGCAGCACTTAAGTTTATATTGTTTCTCCAATGTCTCATACTAAAATCAAGCTAATAAGTGTTCTATATTCAATTTTGAAGAAAGGTTTATACATAATTAATATTTACCGATCAAGGACAACATTATCATCAAGGGTCTGGAGAAACTTTATTGCCGTTTCTTTACCAATGCCAATTACACCTTTTTCATCATAGTCACAACCACATAGCAATGATAAAGCTATCATTTTGTTTCGGCCAATTTTTAAATTTTTTTCAATAGATTCAAAGCGATATACATCAATAGAACCATTTCCAGATGCATTAAAGTTTCTGTAGACAACATGAGCACCATAAAGAAAACAATCACTATCTTGAGTTATTATTCCATTTATAATCTGAAATTGTTATTCATTTTTTTTTTATTAAATTATTGAAATGTATTTTATAACAATTAAGCAAACAATTATAGAACAGGTAAAAGCAATTTAATCCAACACAATATTTAATTTAAGCATAAATACAATAATTCAATAGTGATACAACAATATGTCATATGAATAAATTATAAAAAATACCAGTGGTATGTCTCAAAGTAAAGTATACAGTGTACATTGTACAGTGATATATAATAATAAAAGTTGTTTTGGATGTGTATAGCTTGTGATAAATAACTTAAAGTTAATGATAGCATAGTTGATATAGAATACTAAAGTACTTTAAAATCTTCACACTATCTACTCGTATTTTATTAATAAATTGTACTTACCCCATTTTTATTGAGTATAGCACATAGCTGTTCTGCTTCTCCAGGACTATAAACACAAGTTACTCCCATAATATTTAATAAAAATTCACACTGAAAACAATTTAATAAATTAATAACATACAACTATTTAATGAATTTTATATTTTCTATAAGAATATAAAATTACAAATGAGTTTATGAAAATTAATGTCAGTAAAGTAATCCTCTCTTCATAATATTTAGATATACCTTGAATATATTTTCAATTAATATGACCTTGGTCCTTGGCCCAGGTTAAAAAGTAGCAAATAATGCCAATACTCTACTTATTTCTTTTTAGAAAATCCACTCCGATATATGTCGTATGATATATGAATAAGAATATTAACTGTCAGTAATATTTATATAGTAAATTAATTCAGGATGTATGTATAAATGTTTTGCACTTACATTTTAAAAATATTGTCATTTAACAAAGAAAAATTTGTATGGAAAATAACCAACTTAATATCAATTGTTATGCATTTTATGCAGAGGGCTAAGATTTAATACATTTATTTAGGTCCTTAGGAAAATACAATTTTTTTTTTTGATCTGTATTTTTTACATTTTGTAACAGGTATTATGAATTTAAGACATTTTGTATATTAGGTTTTTTTAATTTAATTTAAAGAATTACTTAATGTTATTATATATTTATAATTTTCAACTCAAGGATACTGGTTGTACATTAAAGATTTTCAACTTTTTTTATAGTACAATGTCAAAATATTAGATTAGCTATAAGCAAATTTAGGTTCACTTACTTGTTTCTGTAATGAATTTAGGCGTTTGCGAACAATAACTTTATTCTTAGCTGGAACTTTGTTATTAGTGTTATTACCATTTAATCGTTTTTCTATTACATCTTGCTTTAATAGTGGTACTTCTCCTTCCAATACAAATATTGGTATAGCACCAACCAACAATAAGCTACTAGTACGGAAAAATAAGTTCCTGAAAATAAAAAAATTGTCAATATTTAATTAATCAACTGAAAATAAATTCTGAATTGTTAATATGATGGTATCTATAGAAAATGATAGAATCCTTTTAATTTTTCAGTAGTAAAATGTAAATTTATTTTATATATGTTAACAATGTTAATATTTAAATAGTGAACTATATGGCTATATCTCTGAATCAATACAATGGACAAGGACGATATAAATATAAAATCTAAATCATATTTACATAAAATAAATCAATATAGAACAAAAATTATTAGAATAAATACAAGTACCTAAGAAATAATTTATACATGTTAGTTTTCGTTTAATGTTGTGTATATTTAGTTTCTACAAGTTAATAAGGTTAATGTTTACACTTTACCTCAAATACATATTTTTTTGACTTATGTTCTGATTAATATTTTCACTGTCGCACACCCAGCCACTTAAATCTATGCCTACTACTTTTCCTTCCAACTCCCAAAGAGGTTCTTTTTCAGCGACTGGTGACAGGAGTGACCACAGATTTTTAACACCCATTTCCAAATAATTAGAAAACTATTAGTGAGAAAAATATAAACTGATACAAAAATCCTAAATGACACTAGTAAGTTATTGTATATATATTAGGTAAAGATCAAAATGTTGAGCCTTAAACACTACTAGAACATTGGTTTACAATTTAATATAAATTATTTAACATTTAACATTAAGCCAATATTCTCTTTAAAATTTTAATACAACGGCTAAAAATTTAAAAGTAGTGATTAGTGATTACTGATTAGTGATTACTGACTACCTAGTGATAACGTGGTCTATGATAGTGAATGCTTAAAATATTTATCCGTTTCATTGATAAGGGTCTTATCGAAATCATTTTATAGACGGACATATAATAATATAATCTATCATCTGTGGTTTCTATTTAGTATTTACTATTTACTATTTACATAGTAATTTAGTATTTTCTAGTTATAACTTTCATTTTCAAAGGGTATTTCTTGAAAAAGGCACAGGTTAGATAAAAATTTAGTTATACAACTATAGACTTTTTTCTACGTCGTGTTGTATCTATGTATCTATGTGTAATCTATGGATTTTATCTATTCTGTGATACAGTAATGATCAGGGCTCGTGAGTTCATGCATTTGCATATCAATCTTGCTAAGTCGTATTTAATGCTAGGTGACATAGAAATCCATTTCAAGGAACTGTGGTTAAGCATGTGAAAATTTAATGTTGCATATTTTTGAATATTTAGAGGTTTTTTTTACTATTTGCCATATTTATGCATTTTTCAATTTGATTGTGCATATTTTTACCGATATTTGATCAAAATGCAATAATTTATATTTTTACACTGTATAAAATATATGGGAGTTTTCACAACATCAATTATTAAAAATAAAACGTATTGAGCAGATAAAGCGAGTACAAACATACGTACGAACGTATAGGTACGTAGCCCGCATTATGATATGAATGGACATTTTTTTGTTATTCCAAAATTTACTTACAGTATTTTTATTTTTTAATCTACATATTTTTAGATTTTTAGTGCATATAAATGCATATTTCTGAACTTTTAAAGGTACATATACTCGTATTTCAATGCATATTTTCCCAGCTTTTAGTGCATAAGTGCATACTTATTTAAGCATTTTTTTAGAGCATGAACTCACAAGCCCTGGTAATGATTATTGAAAATGAATAAATTACAATGAAATAGATCTATCAATCTAGATTTTGTCGTTCTGACATTCTGAGTGAAGTGAGAAATGACGTACCTACTACCTACTGGTTATACCACTTTTATCATGATGTGTTTTTATTTTTTTTTTCTGGATATTCACATGATTTTGACCAGAAAAATTGCTACGATCATTTACTTGTTTTTTGTATCTGATTCTTGATACGAAATTATTAATATAGTATCTAGTTGTTTCTTTCTGGTTATTCAGAAGGTATTTTTTTAAATTTATTAAAGTTTTTCCAAATAATTGAGAATTACTGACGAAAATTTACAATAAAAACGACCCAACTCACGGAGTATTGGTTTTCGAAAAACTGGATTTTATTTCTCCGTTACTCAAAAAATATTAATCTTAGAGACTTGAAATTTTTTTGTAATACTAAAATCATTGTTCTCTGGTATCTGGAGATTAAATAACAGTATAACACAGTAACTTGAATAAATATATAGATAAGTAATATAGTGAAATAAAAGAAATTAGAAAATTAAATGTTGACAAAATCCGATATTTCAATCAATTTTCGTATAAATCATATAAGTTATTCAACTACATTACTTTGAAATTTTCATTATATTATTCAGTATGGGGCAGGAAGACTAAATCAGAAAATATTGTAATAATAATACGCAGCCAAACATTCATCACAAGTCACATACTTTATTTACAGAGTTTGCCTCCTTGAAATAGTTGCATATAGGTACCGACTTCTATTATAATATGAATTAAAATTTGAATGTGTGTGACTTATAGTATGACTCATATAAAAGTAAATCAAGTTGGCTTGTGACTACGAAAAAAATTATAAAGAAATACTGATTTTTTTATTTGTTTCCATTGAAAAATAGTAATGAATAAAGTAAACTGTACCTACATAGTATTGTGTAGTTAACTGTAGTACTCAGTATAAGCAATATCGAAAATTGTTAACATAATGATTTGTAATTTTAAGAAGTGTAATAATGTACGTAATAAGTTAGTATTATATTTAATTATCTAGATTTTAAATTATCATTTATACCTTTCAGCCGCATCCCAAATTTTCAATGCCAATGCGACTATAATACCTGTATCATATAAAATGTATATAATTCACTAATTTGTTTCTAATGTCACATATACATTTTTTTTAAATTACTTTTCTATATAAATGACCCATCCCACATATATAGAAAAATACCTAAAATTCTCAAGACGCTATTATATCCGAATAATCATAAATTAAATATTGTATAGAAAACACTACAGAACTCAGTAGATAGATGTTTGACTGTCATTTATAAATGTGTATACGTCTATACGGTAAACGTAGTCCCAAGATTATAGATAGTATTAAATAAAATTAAATAAAAAGTATTAAATCCATTATAATAACAAAAACATGCTTATAAAGCAATAGGTACCATGTAAAGCGAGACTGACATTCCAAAATTATTGGAGAGGAGCGGTATCCCACCTACTTAAATAAAATTATGTACAAAAACGAAAAATACCATATTCAATTGTATTATACTTTCGACTTTCGTCAAAAATGTATTTAAAATATAAATATGTAGTTAATAGTGTATATTATTAGTAACATATTAGTCATTTGTTATAAATAGAAATTAGACAATATAAAATGATAAACATTTATAATTATAAATTATTTTAAAAAATGTATTACTCTTGTGATAAAGAATAAAAAAAAATTAATATAGTATGATGCATAAAGATAAATAAATTGTTATATTGTTATGTATCACTACTAGTTTTGGCCGTTGGTCATCATCAGGTGACAGATTATAAAAGCACATTGCGGTGTACGAATTATAAAACAAATGATATATTAAAGATGAATATTAAAAAATATAATGAACAATTACATAGAGTAAACTATAATAGGAAACAAGAAAATAAACGATGAGTAAGTAACATAGATTTAAGTCTTTAAATACTCTCGGCATTATATTATATTCATATTTTTCTTTATAAAATTAATTTTTTTATTTGTTATAATCATAGAAATAAATAGGTAGGTAATGAAGAAAAAAAATAAATTTATTAATAATCATATTATTATTCATAATTTGGAAATGTGAATAAAAATTAGATGTTCATAGTGATAATACATTTTAATATTTTTTAGGTCACTTAACTAAAAGACCCACTTGGAAATTGCTACTCTGAACTCTGGTGGGGAAATAATTTTTTAGATAAGTGATCACTGATCAATTACAAAACCATTCGACTTTATTGGCATAGTAGATTTTAATATAGATTATTTATGTTACAAATGCTTATATTATACTATAATGTTGTTTAAGGGTAATTTCATTTGGAGTAGCAGTAAACACTCGTGGGCAGGGCTTGAAATCGAAATAAAATTTTTCGATTTCAATTTTAATTTCGCTTATCGATATCGGTCTTTTTCGATTTTAATTTTAATTTTGCTTATCGATATCGGTGTTTTTCGATTTCAATTTTAATTTTGCTTACCGATATCAGAGTTTTTTGATTTTAATTTCGATTTTAATTTCAATTTTAAATCACTATTACATTTTTGTGACTTTATTATTGCTATATTTTCTATTTATGTTTTGGTTTCAAATATAATTAGTGATTATTACTATAATAGATACCTAGATAGTCAGTTATTATAAATATAAAATTAAACAAATAATACAATGTTATGAAACGTAAATTTATAAAATATAAATAGGTATTCCCAAAACTATTTCAACTCAAGATTCTTACTGTCACGGTGAGAGAAATTAGGAAATATGTGGAAGCCGATTATGGATAAAAGTATACCATAATATAATATATATATATATTTAGTAATAACACTGATAACTAACAAGTCATAATAATATAAATACCGAAATAATAACATTTCTGTAAACGAAATACTGCCACGCGCTGTTTGTTAATTGTACCAGGAAATTATATTCTAATAAGATGGATACTTCGTATATTAGACATTATTCTTGGTAATAATAATAAAAATACTATAACATACCTAATGGCTAATGGTAAATAATAAATACAAATTATAGTTGGGCTCATATTGTTAAATTTAAAATTTTTTTCCAATTGAAAATCGAAATTGAAAATTTTCTTTTAAACCGATTACAATTTTGATATTAAAAATCGATATCAATTTTTTTCAATTTCAATTTTAATTTTGAATATCGTTATCATACATTTCAGATTTTGATTTCGATTTTTATATTTCAAAAGAATTTTAACGATTTTTATCGATATTCAAAATCGATTTCGAAATCGATTTCAAGCCCTGCTCGTGGGGTGTGTTTTTAATATTCTATATTGTATGGAATTCAAGAAAATTGAAAACAAGAGTTTTCACGTACATATAGGTATAATTTTTCGACGTAAAAATGTCACCTATATCAAAATTTTTGAAAAAATGTTAGTTGAAAAATGAGATTGTGATAAAACCAACCTCTCCTAAGCCTGAAGTCATAACCTACCAACAAATTTAGCTGATAGATATGTCTATAATGTTTTTATACAATTTTCGAAACACTCGAAAAATTATAACACTATGAATATATGTACCCGACATAAATGGTAAATACGTACAAATAATTAATAAAAAGTAATAAAACAGGGTAGTGAAATCGATAAATTCTTCGCTCACCCGGAATCTAAAAAAAAATGATTATATATTATTGATTCACCATTCTAAATTTCTAAACACACTTGTCTTTATTATATTTCATGTGACGACTGATTTTGCTTAAAAATATAATGAAGGTAAAAACTAAACAATTTTAATATGGTAGGCCTATAAAATAAAGAAACAATCATTTGTAGTGAAATAATTTGATCCGTGGACCATACGTCAATACTATACATATTAAATTGTCTTGAACACATGTTCATGGGATGTAGGTACATTACAGGTATATTACGCGGGTGTTGTACGGCTGCATTTCAACACTCGTAATGCACACAAAAGGGGAACTATGGTAACTACGTCGTATTTCAAGAATTTTCGACCATCCTGCCCACCTAAGATTATATCTAAAAGGACGGAGATAAGCAACAGTTATGCAACACCACCGTATTTCAGTTTACGTTTCGGGAGAGGTTGACGGCACCGGCAGTTCATCCGAATAACGGAATAAATCGATGTTGTATTATAATTTATAAATTATAGGCCTAGGTAAGAACCATTAGTATTTCAATTATTTGTTTTTTATTTCATATGATACATTTAAATACATAATATTGTGGTAATGTATTTACAAATTATAAAGAAATGGCCCATGGGCAAAGGTATCTGAAGACAAGTGACGATTACATAGTTCGTCGTCCGGGGTTACTGCAGTAGGGCAGTGTGGTAGGCAGCCGTCATTCCTGGAAGACGACGACCTATAGTTTATTTATTCATTTTTTGTTTGTGTTGGAGAATGCGCTAAGTTTAAGCGCAATAGCAATTTTGTAACATATATCTGCTTAGTACTTTTGTCTGACTCTGAGCATAGGCGCAAGCTCGACTGCGAAATATAATGAACAATGGCGTTAAAAACTCCTTGTTAACACAATGTTCTGGGTTTGCATTACTCGGACGACGATGACGATGGAAAAGCTCCAGACTCCAGTACAGCAGTATAGCGTATATTGTCGTATTGACTCTGTTCCCAACTTATGCACAACTATAGTTTTAGAAGTTTAGAAGTGTTCTTCTTGCCTAGTTGCCTGTAATACAAATTGAGTTATGTACTTTAAATAAACGAACTTCTTAATTAAAACATTACCTTACCACCGTTCCTGGAAATTAAGTTCGGAAAACGGACTTACATTACTCGTTGATAAAAATTAATGGAATAAACGGTACATGGAATGAAAATAAAATATGAACACACATTATAAATATAATGTTACCTATGTACTAAGCAGATGTTCCCAAACTTTTCATGGAACTACCCATTTTGTAATTTTTTTAAATTTTGACGATTCACAATAATCGATAAACTTCTTTTAGCACTTTTTAATTTGTGATAAAACTAAATTTGGACATCAACGAAAAGTAATAAATATAAAAAATAGGAATATTACGGAAAATACTGCATCATAATGGTACTCATATTTACACATAAAATATATCTATTATTTTTTTTACCCATGTGTATATAATAATTGATGTGTATTTTAGAGTAATCTAATATTAATTAAATATCTTACGTTTATATTATAAAAAAAAATTTAATGCACCCACCAAAAATATAATCACGACCCATCACGTCTGTATTAATGTTTACAATGGGTGAAGAAGGGTCCGCGCGCTACGCCAGATGCCGGCTCCACTAACAATCTCGAAGATTCAGGACACTCTTGAGGGGATGGGGCTCCGGCGCTCCGCCCCAAGGCGATACAAAATACTAGTTTCCTACCTGAAGTAAAAATCTTGATTCATGTGCGTGTGAGCTAGTTTTCAAAATATTTAGTAGCAGGTTTTCATGTTTTTAAAGTTAATTTTTGATGTTTAAGTACATAAGAAAATTCTTTACGTGCGTAAACGAGTATCTACACCATATAGTTGACATAATATTTAGCCCCATGGTCAACTTGAAAAATCGGCGCAGTTATCAATATAACTGGTCCGTTGGAATGGTTTTGAAGTTTAAGTAAGTATAATATAACTATATTAGGAATTAGCTCATGTAAACAGATGTAGCTGTAATTCTCGGCATAGCTTGGTTAATTTGTAATATTTTTACGCTAAATAAGAAATTGGTCCAGGCGGTGATACCGCTACTTCGGCCGTTCCACCCCTGCCGGCCAGAGCATTGGCGGACTGGCCAGGGAGACGAGGGGACAACGCCTCCCGGGCCCTCGATCATGTCGTATAAATAAAAATGATTTATAATATTAAATATAATGGTAAAACGCCATTCATTCACTATACATATATTTTACGTTCAATTATGTTATTCCGGGTTTTTAAATTCGAAGAATTCTATAAGTAAAATATTATTACATATTATAATATAATCAGTGATCGTCGTGCGTGCAGACGGCTTCATCGAAAATCATCTAAATTCTAAAATATAAGATATATATATAGCCGTATTATTATAGGCTAAATCCCGGGCCCTAATTGCAGATTAACCTCCCGGGCTCCTCGACACCCAGTCCGTACCTGACGCCCGAGAACCATATACGTAGTTATTTGTGACAACAATCCCCGACTTTAGACTAACCTGTGATAAAGGTTGATCTCCATGCCCCCCCGTGAATTTGAAAATCGCCTCCACCTCAAAACTGTAATATAACCATTACAAGTAGGTTGATCGGAGCTATACCCAGTACATTATGTCTATTGTGTCTTAGACGACCTAAACCAACAGGTGAGCGTCCCGCGAACGTGAGATCACCACGATCCCATAGACGCGTCTGAAAAGACAAATGTCAATACTCAGCGCCGCGGCGCGAATGTCGCACGGGACAAGTACAACACCGCCGCCGCCCGCCACACACTGTCGGGAAACGGCCATACGGGTGGGCTGAACACGTATCAATAATGTCGCCGCGCACGGTTACGGGGCACTCACTGCGCAGTCGCAGGCCGCCGGTATTGTTATTTGTTCACGGCGGCCGTAGCGAACTAGCGAGTAGAGCGACCACTACGACCGACGTCTGATAAACATAATGGCGTCATTTGCTGTTCACCGCTCGTAGCCGTAACAAGTTCTCGCGTCCTTTGCTCGTTTATCCGGCGTACGAAACGTGAGTTTTTATTTTGGTTCGCTGTATCGCACGCACCATTTTCCTATTATCGTCTGATAATTTTATTTTGCCCGTTCCGATCGTTTCTAAAGCTAAGGACTACCCGTCTCCCCTCACCGGCGGCAACCATAACCCATTGACTTGCCGTCAATCGTGTAACGTGTTGGACGGTATTACGATATTACGATTTATTTTAAATCCGCGACAAACGACCTGTTATTACATTTTTTTCATATTACCGTCTTGTAAACATAATATTTTTATACAAATAATTAATAGGTAATTTGATAATGACTGAATGAACTAGTATTTCCCTGTATTCATTAAGTACGAGCGAGATTTTTAATTACAATAATATGTTTTATTTTACGTTAATACGTTTATATATATACTTCACTGTGTGTTACAGTCCCTGTAAAAACTGTGTTTTTAATAAATATTTCTTTTTTTAGTAGTTTCAATTTGAGTTTGGTGAATTCAATTCCATATTAAATTCACCGCTGCAAAACTAGTAGGATGCCTAAGAGAGGCAAAGAACCAAGATCATCGAGTCGTCATTCTGGTGGTCGGTACTCGCCTCCACCTCTACCATCATCAAGGCAACCTAGAAATGATTATCAAATTGCAGGACCCTCGCGAACAATGTAAATATACAGAAAATATTTTTTCCTTTTTTTTGGTGTTTTTTAATGATTAAAGTGGGTTTTTCCTTTCTACCTTTCATAATTAACTATGGTGTTTCATTAAAAATTAAAAATGTTTATAATTTTTGATTGTGGTTTCTCATTTAATTATTATTAATTAATAATGTAATTAATTTAATTAATTTTACATTGTAACTATTAAAATGTGGTTCTAGTTTATTTGGAAGTACGTAGAGTCTAGTACTGTAAGTATAAAGGGTATTAAATATGAAAATATGATCAAATTTTGTTTTGATATTAGTGATTTATTGTGATTTGTTCTCAATATAATTAGGTTGGATTATCGTTTATACATTTAATTAATATTTCAAATAATATTCATAAGTTGAAAATATGAATTTATAGGATTATTTTTGTGTACACATTTTAAAATTTAATAATTACAATTTAAATTTAAGACTGATATAATTTTAATTATTTGCTTTACAAACAATGGTTTATAAAAATATGACTTTCTATTAATTTTCTTAATGTGATAGGTTTTCTTTTAAAATTTTAGATAAACGTATGGAGGAATTTAATATAAAATCTATTTATCTATTACTTCAATTACTATAAAATATTTATAAATATTCAACTAAAATAAATTTATTTGTGTGATAATTATTTGATTATCAACCTAAAAAAATGGTGGCTTATGACCATTTTGATGAGATCTTAAAATAGTTTTGAACATTTATTGTTATTTCCAGTATTTTTATTATTAAATACTATATATTTATATATTTTTTAGTATAGAAAATAATTTCATAATTTTTCAATGACATGTGTTCTCTTTAAGATAAAATAGTAGGCTGTAAGTGCTATCTTTATATTTATTTTTAGTATCATGAAGAAAGTAAATCGATTTTTAATTTTGCTATTAATTTAATGATTATGTATAATTTTAAAACTTTCAGTTACCTTTATTATTTAAGTATAGTCAATCAAGTTATTTGAATAAAAATAATGACTAGAAGTCAAATAATAAATATTTATGTTTGATTATTAAAAATTATTATTTATTCAAGTTTCTAGTGCGTTAAATATTTTTTGCACATAATCAGTTTTGTTATCAAAAATATACAGTTCATCCTGCTAAACATATTTTTTAATTTGTCACAGACAATTGTATAGAGCACAGGTGTCCAAGCTTTTTTTGCTAGAGATCTACTTATAGTATAATATACTTTTTCTTAGAGGATCGAGTATACATTTAATATTAACATTATGGCAGTATACACTTATTTTGGGTACTGTTATCTACAACTGTTTTTGTTTAATATTAATTAATATATTCTTAATATTGGATTTAGTTACAATAATAGTGCATAATACAAAAAAAAAACGAATACTTGAGTAGGCAATTTTAAAATTACATAAAACATTTACTATATCAAATTTTAGAAGACCTTGTGGTATTCATAAAGTGGAATTTATACGAATTCATATTTTTATCACCTATTAGTAGACAAAAAAAAAATAAAAATATATCATCATAATGCACAATAACTATGAATTACCTAGTAATTCAAACTATATATGTTTAGAAAAATATTTTTGACTTACAATTTTGAAATAGCCTAATATTTATGTAATTTGGACAGGGTTGGGACGTATTATACCCGTATGTATAATTGATATATTATACGTATTATACCTCACGTATTAAACGTCCAATTATACGTATGTTTTATACATAGGTACAAAATCTGTTTTCTGATAACAGTTACTATCATTTTATTACCCCAATTCATAATATGGTACATTTTTATATATTATTATTTTTATTTAATATTTAATAATAAGAAAAATACCTTAATTATTTGATTTTAATTTTGAATACTTAATATAATATATATATAAATAAATGTATAATGTATTAATAAATAAATAATTAATAAGAACCTACCTATGTTAAATAATAAATTGTATCTTAAAAGTTAAAAGTCAAAATTACTAACAAACATACAATGAAAGAACATGTATAACAATTAACAATAAACATATTTTCTCAAATTAGGTATTTAGTTTTGTACTTGTGTTTATTTTTTATTTAAATAAAGTTAATAAAAATTAAAAAAACATCAACAATAAGTGTAAAAAACTACAAGGATTATTATTTTAATCACTATATAACACCTATAACTATTAAGTATAAACTAATGATATTTAGGTATTATTTTTAAAAAAACATAAGGTTTTATTGTTTTATACCGTATAAAACGTATAATACGTTACGTATAATACGTTGACACGTATAAAACTTTTATACAATCATTTGCCCAACCCTGAATTTGGAAGTACAAAATGTTATTACTTACATTTTGAAATTATAGTGTCGCATCTAACAAATAATATGTTAAATATTTTTGGTATACTGTTTTTTTCATTTAGATTTTTTGACTTAAAATTAACTACTTAATAATGCATAATAAATGTATAACCCTAGAACAGGGTTCTATTGCATATGAGAATATTAATTAATATTGCTGAAATAAAATATTTGGTACAAAATATTGATTGATTGTTATAATTTAAAGTAGTAGTGAATCTAGCCCACGATGACAATCAGTCAATTCCAAAGATAATATCAAAAAATCTAATGGAAACTTATGCCATAAAATTTTTTCTAATATAATGCTTTATGTTAGTAAATAGTTTTATTATGCCCATAGGTTTTTTAACACTAAATACAATATTGTGTGTCGCTTTAGGAATGTAATTAATAGTCCAATCGTACTAACAGATGATGATGATGACAATGATTATAAGAATGTAGATACTTCAATGAATACATTTCGAGAAAATGGAAATAAAATGAAACCTGATTCAGGCGAATGTACACGAATAGTGAAACATTTTGTTCCTTCTGCTGATAGGTATGATTATATATAATAATAATTAATTTTAGAATAAAAATTGTGTATGATGTTTTAACTAAATATTAAAATAATTTGAAAAATGTTAGTGTTTTTATATTTATTTTAAATTATGTTTTTTTAAAAATCGATTTACCTATATGTTAAAATGTGTTTTTAAAATGTGAACTTGTTTGGTCACGCTAATTTATGAATGCATTTTTTTTTTTCAATTATTGCTTTATAGTTATACCTTAAATAGCTTTAAATATTTTGATTAATATACTGTTTTTTGTGTGGTCATTATATATGTTCTACTTAAACAGTAGTAACTAATATTGTAGTAATTATTAATATACACACTACTGCTATTAAAAATAATTATTTGTTGATGTCTTATTAAAATTTTAAATTTTAACCATCAAAATTACAAATTATACTAAACAATTTTATATAGACAACTACATTATTAAATTTTTTAAATTTTCTGAAATTCAAATGTATGTTTATACAAAAATGATTGTTGAGATATTGTTTTGTTTATGTATAATTTACTGGGTAATAGTTAAATAATATTACATGCAAAAATGTTGAATTCATATTCTGATTTTCTATAAATTTCAAAACTTTAATGTTTGTTAAAATTTGTGAATAAGTTATTCTTAAAAGGAAAAATTTAAATTTAATGCTCGATTATTCTTTATATTTTAAATATTAAAATTTTTGTAAATATTAATCATGTCTGTTGTTTAATAGATATTTGTATGAATAATAAAATCATTTAAATTTTTGGAGCTTCATGACCCGACCAGGTTATGTGGCTCATACAAAATGCTTAAATGGGCAGTTGCCAGTTTACACCTGAAATTGTTTTGTTTTCCTAGCAAGACAATCGTCTTGAGAGAGAGGCATTGGCATGATGATGCACATTATATAGCCCCAATCAATGTTAAGTGTTTCAGTCAAATATTGCTTGTTGTAGTTTCCCGGGTGGGTTTTTGGTGATAAAGCCAATCCTCAAATTGTCGTTTGTTCCAAAAAACTAGCACTAATGTTACTACTAACCCATTGTCACCACTGTCAGCCATGGCCATAGTTGCCAAGCTTAGATCATTAATATATAAAAAAAATTTCTATGTTTTTAATCCATCCGCCTTAAAAATAAGTCAAAATTGATACGTTTATAAAATATGGAATGATTAATATCACCTTCAATAATTAATGTTGCGGTTTATACTAAAATAATATTACTACAGATATAGAAAATGGAATTTATAATATTCCAACTGTATTAACCATTGTACTAGTTGTGTATGTTAGTGTATAAATATTTTTTCTAACCTCTTATCTCTAACCTATTTTAAAGGATAATTAAAATATGTATAAATATAGCATATTAAAGTCTTAATTTTTTATTACCACAGACTATGGTAAAAATCAAAAATGAAAACTGATAATTTTTTCAAAATTATAGTATAATATTATAACCTTTTACATGTATTTATTATTTATTATTTCAGATTTAAGAAATTAAAAATGTTTTACATTTTTTTAAGTGATCTATAATGGCTTTACTGAATGATTTTTAAGTTTATTTAGATATCAAATATATATATTTGAAATTTACGATGAGCTTTGTATTGTAAGAATGTGTACATTTTTAGACTAATTTCAATATAAATGTTCATTGTTAAAAAAAATCATACATTCCTGACTAAGTCTTATGTAATAATTAATAAATATTTAATAAATAGGTTTTATGTATTAATAGATTAATATTTAACAGGTTTAGATTTAGTAAGTTGAAAAAAGTCGATCCATAAATAAATATTTTCAATTTTTTTTATAAAATGTTAATTTAGCTTGGTAAAATTTTTTTTCAAAATATATGATTATTCAGTGACATGTTCTTTACTAAAGATGAAAAATCAACATGAGGAATTATGTTTTTAATTTACGAAAACAATACCTTCATATATATATGTTTAGTATAATAAACTTCATGTATAAAATTTTTTGAGTCAGATTTCTGTATAATTACATCACTTGTTTTATGTTGTATGTGGCTTTCAATAAATCTAAAAAGTAATAATATGTCATGTAATTATAATGCACATGTTTCAGCCTTCTGATCAACTAACAAAATCACTTAAGTTCCCTTAATACAATCAATGCTAATAGCTGCAGTGGGTTAATTAAAAATGAATATAAATTTATTGTAGTTGTATTGCATGACTGAATTTATTTTTAAACTGAAAACCCTAGTGTGAAATTATATTACAATTTATAATGTTAAAAGTGAATACATATCTATATGCTTATGGTTCTTAGGTACCAAATGTCACAGTGTGCTACTGATAAACCAAGATTTAGAGGACCTGAAACTGATGTATTGCATGACCTCGAAAAGGATAAATTAAAAAATATTCGTGTACAAATGATACGTGCTGATGTGCAACAAAATGATTCATTTCGAAAAGCTTATGTTATTGAAGAATCAGCTTCTAGTAGATCAAAAGGTAGGTGCTATTTATTCCAAAAACAGTATTTTCATCTGTTACATGTTACAAATGAATTAAATTTAGAATTTGTGTTTCCAACTATAAAAATTCCTTCAAATTCCATTGACATTGGAAAAAATCATTGATTCATTAAGAATTATGTTATTATTTTTTACAGTTGGACTATGTTTTGCCTAAGCGATTCAAGGAATATTATAAAAAAAATCTACTTTTCTATATTGAATTCCATGATTTGAGCTTTCATAAATTTGTGTAATTAAATAAATTGATAATTTCTTTTAAGGTTATTCTATAATGTAGCACATTAATAATATTTGCCAGTTTATTGATGTGACTTAATAATTTCATAAATGTTTATTAACTTTTACTATTGTATTTATTTCTGTATTTTGTGTTAATTGCATGTTTGAACTAAACATAAAATACTGATACATTATTTGAACTGTCAGTAGACCCTTAATATTTCAGGTTTTTATAGTAATTCAACTTTTCAATAGGGTTAATCATATATTTTTACCTTAGCTTATTGAAGTGCAGTGTTGTAGAAGTGAGAGTCTTTTTGACATATTTCAGAAAAATAACTTTTGTAACAACATTGTAATTAATAATGATCATAGTTTTTTATTTTTCTTCTAAAAAATTAATTATTGGTTAAATTGAGTAATGTTACTCAAATATAATAATGATTTTAATAAAAATCTTGTACAATAAATTGCACAATATTATTTTTATAATACCATATTACCATGTAGTTGATTTAGGTTTTATAATGCATATTTTGATTACAAAGTACTTATTTATGTATATTTTATAAACATGTTAATACATTATTTCCTTATTTTGATTAATTAAGAAAGAAAAATTACATTAAGAAAGTATTTACTTTTATCGTAAGTAACAACAAAATTAAAACTGGTAATTGTGTTTTTCAAATTTTTTATTTCATTATACCAATTTACTGAATTTAAATTCAAAGTGATTTAATAAAAATAATATACAACTATAAAGAGTAATTATTAAAATATTACAGTAATTATTAAAATATTACAGTAATTTTTAGTTAACATACATTACTTAAATATTACTTTTAAATTATTTTCCACATACAATGTTGTTTGTTTGTTATATTGCTAAGCATTGGCAATCAAGAGACAAATGGAATCAGTCTTTACAAATGGTATTGAAAACTTCAAAATGGTTATTCAGAATGTTTATAAGACAGGTATACTATTAACAAATTACATATTCTGATAAAATTGGGTTTTTATTATGAATGTCTTAATGTTTTTAAACTAACTTAAAGTTGCATTGTATTTCCTATTTTTAAATGTATAAAATATATAAATTGTTTTGGTGGTAATTTATAACATAAAGGTGAAATAAGTTAAAGTTAAAACCTATCTTAAAATATATCAAAAGTAACTTTCAAGTCTTAAATAAAAATAATATAGATCTCTAATTGTTATTGCATGATAATTGTTCTCATAATTGTATTTTATGTTATGAGATATCAGCAACTTACCATTTTTTTTTATCACAATTTTATCAACCTAACTTGTTTAAACCAGTAGAAAAGGGGCGGTTTTTCTCTCTAGACGTTGTTATCGTCTAGGAAAGAAAACCGCCAGATTCCTGGTGCAAACTGGCGATTGTACATTTAGACACAGCTGTCTTATCCTGTCTGGCCACGACGTGCCCTGATTCTCACAAAGTCAAATGTATTGTAGAACTAATAATAATTTAATGTTTATATGTAAAATGCATAAATGTTATTTATTTGAACAGGGTATTATTAGAGAATATATTATAATCATATAATAACTATGTAATAAGTTTAAACGTGTTAACATAGTATTTTAACATTAACATTCAAAATATTAGAATAAATAATCATTGTTATGTTTACAAACAGTTGATGTGAAAAAATATGTGAAAATGTTACCTAAGCTTAGTATGTGATATTTTTAAATCTAATTTTCTTAAATTTAATTGATTTTATTAAATTTGTTTATAAAGCTTTTAGATACATATTAGTTTTATTCTTTCAGATTTTCAAACTTGTTATCTATAACTATTCCATAATATTATATTTATATTTGGGGGTTGTGTCCCCAGCTCGCTTTGCTTCATGTTATTCTATGGTAACCATGGAAAGTTAAATATGTTATATGTGGAAAAGAAAATATCAAAGACTATTATGTGATACAGAGATAATCAATAGTTCCTAATTATTATTTTGATTATTTTATAATGAAATTATTATAATCATCATAGTTGTTATTGAAAATTATTATAATTTAGGACACTTCCTTCACAATTTTGTGTTCTAAGAACTGATAAAAAAAAAAAGTTCATGGGTTTGGGGATTTAAGAATCTAAGTTACTATATATTTATATTATAAAATAAATGTGAATATTTAACTATCATAAATAAATAATTATTTGTTCTGAACTTATTTTGAAATTTTCAAATATACGTTTTCTGACCAATTCACCATTTGAATGAAAATTTTCATTGAACATTTGAACAGATTTTTAAAAATGAGAAAAATATACAGTTATAACCTTTAAGTATCTAAAAATGTAATCATAACAACTTTAAAAAATTAAATAAATAACTGAAAATATAGAGGGGTTTACTTAAAATAAAAATTACTATATTTTGTCCAAAAACTAACAGTCAATTGGAAATGGAAAACGTACAATTTCATTCTCAACTTGTGGAATAAAACAAATAATAAATCTACAAAATTATTTATGAAAACTAAATCAAACTAAAGATTTGATAAATTTGGAAGATCAAAAAGTGAATATCAAAGAAATTATGGAATGTGCTTACCTGTATTATTACATTTAATAATTATTTTATAAAGAAATTAGATAATTAATAGATACTTTTATTTTAGTATACTGTGAATTAAAAAATATGATCAGGGGTGTTATTTCACATTTACTACTGGATACAAAATGAAAAAAAGCTATCTTCACTCAAGAAATTACAAGATTAATATACATCATGGAATTAAAAAAATATATGATTTAAGTGCACATCGTATTATACAAATGACACAATTGAGTTTGATCAATTTGTTTAAATATTGATTTCAAAACAGTGAACACAGTTGTGTGAACTCTTTTAATTGAATAAATAAATAATTTTATAATTTGTCATTAAATTAATTTAATTTAACTTTTTTTGTGGGTAACTAATTATGAAACTATTTATTATAATATATTATAGAAGTCTAGTTTATGGTAATAGAATTATTTAAAGAGCTTTGTTACATCCAAGTTACAATTTAACTATATCTAGAAGAACTAAGAATGTGTTGAATACTTGAACATACAACATAATATAAGCCATATATTGTTTAATTAATTTTACTTTTATTTTTGTAAGAAAAATGTATAAGAAAAATTGAAATCAAGAAAATAAACCTTCACAAATTGGGAAATCAAAATAATAAAGAAAAACCAATTTGTTCTACACTATATGTAATATATACACAGAAATGATATGATCAAAGATTATTTTATTAATTTTAATTTTTTTTTAAATATTCTTACATTATCAAATTAACTGAAGTTTCAATATATTTAATTAATTTTATTAATATACATTACTCAAATTTTATTTTTATTTATATTTTTAAGTTTTATATGCATTTCCATTAAATTTTAAATGTTCATTGTTTATATTTGATGATTCTATATATTCATATATAATAATTTACTTACTTTTTTACAAAATATTATTTATTTATTAGCTTACCATTGTCTTAAATATTTTAATTTAAAATTAAATGAAAAATAAGTTGTAAGAATGCTTATATTGAACAGTATATCTTTGTGTTGACATGAATATTAAATATCATTTGAAGATACAGATAATTATGATAGCAAGAAGTTTTTATTGATGTCAGATACTCTTCAGTGTTGTTCAAGATCATAATATACACTCTGACTAGTTCATACTTCAACACCAAAGATCATAGGATAATTCCTTTTAGTGCTGTACACATATGTGTAAGTATATGTATTCACCATTCCCAAAATACATTAATACAAGGTATTAAAAACCAAAACTCTGAAAACATTTGTTCAAAACTGGCAAAAAAGTTATGGAAATAGTTGGCTGAACTAGGTAGTTATCATGTATACAAGTTATTAATTCAAATATAGATAGTAAATATTATCAAATATTGTATGATTAATTACAATATATTTTATTTAACTATACATTGTATTTATGAGTGTTATAAATATAACATGGATTAATAAAAACTTTTTTTAAATTATATTTTAATTTTTATAGAACATTTCTATTTTTTAAAGTCTTATTACATCATTTTTATTTATCTAGTGGTGTGTTTTATATTTTTTTTTTTCAAAAATTAACATAAAGCTGCTTTAAATTAAAACAAGTTTATATTTAAATATAAGGCTATAAATTATCTGTTCAATATTACATTATTACACTGTTAAATTAAAATTATTAACCTTCCATTTTAAGTTATTAATTTAAGCTAATTCATAAATAATTTTTGTGTCTACACAAATTTAATTTCAAATTCCGAGATATTTATGATTATAACAAAACAATAATATTATTGTTCATCCAACTATGATATTATATGTGCTATGAGACAGATTAAGTCGGACCTTCAAATCATCATACTTTTGTAAACATTCCTTATAAAATAGTTATTTTCATCCCTGAATCCTTATTTTGTACTATGTTAGAATGATAAAGGTATATAAAAAATAATTTTGTATCGTACATTAAGATCAAAGGTGTGGTTTGTCTATATCAAAGGTTTTTTCTAAAAATACTGTCAGTCAAATGGTAATTTTGTTTCAATTATTTATTAGTTATACATTTCAATATTTAATTTAATGTTAATTTCATACATTGTTAATAGTTGTATTTTGAAAATCTGTCAAATACGGTTTTACTTTAGTGATATTGTTTTTAATTAATGATTCATTTTATTTCAAGTTATGACAAGGAACTTAAGTAATCAGTTAATGTATTTTATAAAATGTAATAACACAATTTTTAATTAAATTAATTAAATAATAAAAAAATAAAGTGTTGAATTAAAAAAAAACTATAATGATGTTAAAATATGCATATTTTAAGTTCTCACTGATTTTAAAAGGTATACATTATTAAATTATTTGTGTACAGTAAAAATCAGTTACAGTTATGTAAAAATATACAATAACTATTACACTAAATAAATAAGTCACGGCTTTACGTTTTATACTCTGAAAAACGTTATTTACGAATTTATTATTCTAAAATCTATAATATTATATTGATTAATACTATAAATTGATACTTTGACACATGGCCTTAATTTTTAAAGATTTTTATTATTAGTCATAGAAAAACTTTTGCCTTTCAATCTTATACTAGAAAGTTAAATCTGTGGGATATTTATTTTTCCTTTATTAAAATTTATTTTTATTTTAAAATAAACAATAAATATATTTTATTTGCCGTTGTTATGTACTTCTTATGATTTATTATTTTATATTACGAACTGGATAATTATAAATCATTTTTAGTATCCCTATACTTTATTGTTTTAGCTCTTATGGCTTGTATAAAACAGTTTTTATAGCATAAAAAATTTAAAATAACCAACATAATATATTTTAAATTCATTAAAACGGAGTAACTATTAATGTACTTTACAATAAGAATTCAAAATGTTTTATAATATTAATATAACTATTCTTATATTTTTATATTGACTTTTTCATAGTCTTATTTAAATGTTAAAATAGCTATTTATATGTAATTCTGAAATCCTTAAAAGTAGAATTAAAGTTATAAAGTGATAACAATTAATATATTATTTCAAAAGTTTTCATTTGGGTGGTTTGAGTGTTTGACCATTTAATTTTAACTTGTGTTTTTTAGATTAAGTGATTATTTTTGAAATTGATTTAATTTTAATTGTAGATTTATATAAAAACTAATCATTGAAATACAAATTATTTTTCTAAATATATTATTAAACTTAAATAATTAAAACAAGTAAAAGTATTTAAGCGGAAATATAATAGAATAAAGATATTGATGTTTCAATAAAAAGTGTAATTGGTCAAAAAAATCTAATAATCAATTTCTAAAATTCTATGGTAGTCACTATTATAAAACCTAAAATAGAGTTGGGTTAATATTTAATTTATCTACTTTAACTTGTTATAAATAAAGGTTTTTTGAACATAATATGTCTTATATATAATTGTAATAGTTGAGCCAAATTGTTACACTAAAGGCTAATTAATAAAAAAAAAAAATATATCTTATAATTACTATTTTGTTAAGAAAATATATAAGTATTTTATATATTAGTAAATATTATTAATTCATCAAGTAACCGAAAAAAATGTTATAAATTAATTAAATTGTCGAGTGTTTAATTAGACCTTGGGAAAAATTTAGTTTTGTATTTTGTACTCTGTAAGTTAATTTTGAGAAGATAAAATTAATTATGTTTTTAGTATTCACTTTATAATTTTTTAATACTAAGCAAAATTATCTACTTTGAGTTAAAGAGACTTATTTGTTATATAATAAAAATTAATATGAAAACCATACTTAAAATCACTATTGTTTAATTTGACATGTATCTGAAATTAATTTTCTGTATTGCATTCATTTCATTTGATATTTATAAACAATAATTTTATTTTATTTTTTCCCAAGCTGTTGGTAAATATAATTATCACTTATTTTACTTAATGTTTTTTGTTTTCATCAGTAAAATGTTATTCCAGTTATTATTTATAAAAGTTAAAAATAAATATGATAATAAAAAAAAATTTTAAACTTTCAGAGAAATGTTAATTTAGAATTAATTCTTATACTGTTGTACTCGAAGATAACAGAAGAAATGGTTATATTTGTGTGACCTATTTAAATATGAATAAGTAGTAATGAATATTTTCATCTAAATACTGCATTTTATTAAAAATTATAAATTATAACTTATGATTAAAAATTAAGTAATTCAAATGTCAAAGTAAAATAAAGTTTTAAGATTTTCTAAAATAAAGAAAATAATATATGCATTTGTATTGTATCAACCAAAAAGTATGAAACCCCATTTAAACATAAATTTCAAAGTTGGCCTATTATTATTTATAATTAAAAATGAAAACAATTTAATACTTACGATTTATAACGCCAAATTTTATTTTTTTTTATTCACTACCTACAAATTTGTTACTATTTATTCGATTGAATTAAAATTAAATTGATAACATATATTTTAATTAAATATTCTTTTTTTAAATGACTTGGATTCTTTTTCACCAAATGTTCTTGTAGAAATTTAAACAATATTGATAAAAATCTTCATAAATTCTAAAAGGAAATCCCAGCATTTCATCATGGTGTGATTGATATAATATAAATGTTACTTTCCATCGCATTTAATATTTTTAGCTTAATGCATTATTATAGTATAGTAAACAAATATTGTTTATGAAGTTAATTAATTTGGATATATTTGTGCTATTTTTTTTTTTTGAGATTTGTTAAATTAGGCATATCATTTATTTTATAATAATATATGCATTTTAGTTGGGGTAAACCAATTAAAAATAATAAACCCTTTCATAATATGTGTGTCTTCTTACAGTCTTTTATTTTATTATGCAATTTAAAAAAAACCATTCATCAGTCAGTGGAATTCAATTTCTGATATTTTTATATTATAACTTTGGTTAGATATTGTTTGTTTTTTTTATGTATTATGATTCATGTTAACATAATTCATAATATTGCATTTATATTGTGATGACTAGTAATATGTGTACAATATAATTAATTTTTAATACAATTTCAAAACAACTGACTTTTGTGTTGCTCTTATTCTATTATTTCAAGTATACTTTAAAAAATTAATGTTAATTTAAAAGATAAAAATAATTTGGTTAACTATAAGTTTTTGAATTTGGTTAATTTATTAAGCTGTAGAGTGTGAATTAAGTCTAATAATGGCTATGATATATATTTATGTATGGTTTTTTATATTTTATTACAATCTAATAAGTTATAACCAAGATTGTTATTTGACTGGCACCCATAATTTTGTTTTTAAAAATTGATGTAAAATAAAATAATTTCATATTATTGTTTTAAATTTCTTAATTTTTCAAAGATCGAGTTTCAAAAATTGAGGTAAGACTAAATGCACCTTTGGTTTTGTGGAAATATTTGGTCTAAGAAATAAGTGGTATCACGAAAATGTCTAACTAAGTTATTAAGTTGTGAATTCTAGATTTTTCTTTGTTATTGGTAGTAATTGTTAATTTTTATGGTTCTTCTTTAATTCCAAGTTTTAATATTTATATAATACTGGTAATTTTTATTCGTTATCAGGCTTATGTAAGAATGTTCATCATTAAATTAAATTTTTGTTTTGTTTAATAATAGCCACATATGAGTATTTTTACAATATTAATTATTGTTAACTTATTAGCTCATTTTTTAGTTAACATTCGTGCTGCCACGTATTTTGTGAATAATTTTAATTTTAATATTCTTTACAAAATTTAAAGGGCACATATTTTTCATTTATATATTATTATATAAATTTTTAAAACTTGTAATTTTATTCGGAATTATAGGAGAAAAAAACCATCAAAATTTTGATGATCGGCAAGCTCACTTTAATCCAACTCAACAGATGCATTATGATAACGGTACAGGTCAGTACCATTTGGTGGTTTTTGAAATGCTATTTAGTTAGCTTGCTGAATATTTTTTCAACTATATTTGTAAATTAGATAAAAATTATGGAATGGTTCATTCTGTGAGTCCCAACCAGATGATGTCTCGTGACCGAAGTTTATCTCCTCGTATTAACATGGGTCGTCCACCTTCTCCTCCCCTGCCTTACTCTCCAGAAAGGGATCACTTTAATTCTGACATGTTACGTAGAGATAGAGCAAAGCGATCTTCAGAAAGGAACATTTATGAACGTCAACAAAGACCAGAACATTTCTCGGAACAGTAATTAATTACACATTACTCAATACTCGAATTTACATGTTTATCATGTGGTATTATTATTTTAGACATAAAATAGAAAGCTTTTCTTCTGGGCCTCCTCCAGAACCCAGATCACCAGAAACGCAACGTTTTAGATCAGGTGATCCTAATAGACATCGTATGAAAGAAGATCAAAGTCATTATGAAGATCGTCCTCCCAGGCGTAGCAGATCTCCTGTGTATTTTGGAAACCATTATCCATACAGAAGAAGTATGTCCCCTAATATTCGACCATTTTCTCCTCCTCATCGTGGTCAAATGCCTATGTCTCCTCCGCCATCACGTGAGCTTTCTTCGCCATCTTTAAGAGATCGTCTATCACATCCTAGTGATCGTCCTCGAAGAAGACGCTCACCACCATCCAGACGAGATCGATCAAGAGAAAGGCGTCGTCGCCTTTCTCCTAGAAGAAGAACACCACCTCCCGTTCGATCACCCATTAAGCGTAGAGGTTAGTACAATTATTGTTACTTTTTTGCTATTTTTGTTCCAAGTGAAATGTTTGTATTTATTAGTGATGGGGAAAATCCAGATTTTCGGATTTAATTTTAAACCGGGTTTTGGATTTTGAAACTTTGAATTAAGATTTTATGCATTACTTATCATGAGTCATTAAAACAATACATTATTTTATATTAAATTATAATATTCATTATATTTTAAGTTTAATATACGATTATTTAACGATGTAAAAACTCGACCTGACTTGGATTTTATTTTAAATCAACTAAAACAATCAACAAAATATCAAAACCGTAACCCAAGTATGTTCAACAATATAAACTCAATTAAGTAAAAAATCTAAAAAATCTAGATTTTATATTTAAAAATGTTGTACAATAAAAATTGAAACAGTATTTTTATTAGAATAAATACGATTAAATATTATATTATACAGAAGTAATTCTCATTGGCAGTCATTGTTGGTTGACACGGCCCCGTGTTAGTATAGGTACATTCCTCGGTAGTACAGACAGTACAGTGGTAAGTGTACCCCTGCTAGTCACGCGGGAGACTGGGGTTCGATTCCCTGCTGGGGAGCCATTCGACACAGTCCCACGTTGGTGACGTGAGACCGTGTCCTGGTTTTATTTATCTATAATGGGTATCCATTTTATTCTCACTTTCTCAGTAATAAACATAATTTATCCGTGAGTAGATACCAAATTGCTGTCATATTTGTTGTATTCATATCTTATATTCTAAGTATCGGAATATAAATATTTGTGATACATAATCTATATTTAAATATAAATATAATGTTCCAATTAGAAAACAGTAACGGTAAAAAGCGAGGATCTAATAAAAGTCAGGATGCACGTAAACGAGAAGCCAAAGAAAAAAAAAGACGATCTGGATCCAAGTCGAAATCTGCCCCACAACAAGTAGTTATAATTATAATATTATTAATTAATTTGAAGAGTTTTGTATATATTAATAATATTATTTGTTTCAAGGAACAACAACAAATTGCATTCCAACCTCAACCACAGCCTATGTATCCGCCTCCACCTGGTGTAGTGCGATTGCCCCCACCACCGAGACCTTTTCCTCCTGGACCAATGATGATTCCATTACGCCCACCTCCGTTTCCGCCACCAATGGGAGGCTGGAGGCCGGGACGACCGCCCATGCAAGCGCCACCTCCTTCAGGTTGGCCATATCCACGTAAGTTACAAACATTTAAAATTATATTTCTATTAAATACCATGACCTTTTTATATCTCATCAAAATTTATCAGTATATTATCCGTAGTTAAATGTATATATGGATAAAGGATTTATTGGCATTTGGATTAAAGGGTATATAGATATAATTAATTAGGGTACATTTATCATTATAAGCCCTGGACTTAATGCAATTGTATACTTTGACATATTTTTAAGATTCATTGATATTTTTAAATATTCTTCTTTATTTACATAAAAGTCCCAATTTTTCTTTCACAATAAATATAATTTCTTATTTAACGTTAAAAGTGGATATATGTGAGCGTCTAAACTCTAAATCGTACAATTACGATCGTGAGCATCAAAAACGCATAAAGGTACATTTTCCCATGCGCGATCGCGAACGCGATCAACGAACGCGAACCACGAACTAAGATTGCGTTCGCGTCGTATTGGTTTATTCTGAACGATTTTACGTCGCGATCGAGAGTAATTTATATCATATCATTCAGTCCGTCAGTCATACTCAATATTTTGATGCGTGAATTACATTATAGTAAACAAACCTACTGTGAATTTTAAATTATAATGGATACATCTGACGACGTAAATTTATTGAAGATTCAGTTTGAAGAAGATGATGACGTTTTGCTCTGGTATTTGTCAGAAGAAAAAAGGAAAGACCATGATCCATTATTTACGAAGAGAAGTACGGAAGGGTATCACGAAATACTTATCAACGGTCATTTGAAAAATAATGAAATCAAATTTAGAGAATTTTTTAGAATAAATCGTAATCAATTTAATTTTATTTTGAATTTAATAAGTGACGACTTGGCCTTAAATACGACGTTTTTTATAAGGAAACCAATATCACCAGAAGAAAAATTGGCAGTTACATTAAGGTAGTAAAAACATGACCCCAACGTCAACCAGCAGTCAATCATAAAATGAGTGTCGTATCATAATTTTTTTCAAAACAACAAATAATCGAGCCGCGAACAAATTTAGATCGTTGACCGCGATCGCGCGAGGAAAACCAACTATATATAATTTACATTGTATCAGTAGTCGCGCAATCTTAGATCGCGGTTCGCGTTCGCGATCGTGCAAGGGAAAACGTACCGAACATGCTCTATTATTGAAGGTGTATTTCGTTATTTCGTGTTTTTATTTGTTGAAACTATAATATAAAATAACTGTTAGTAATTATATGTTATCAAGATAAAGCAGTGGTTCCCAACCTTTTTTATTCCACGCCTTTGTAGATTTTCGAAACTCTCGCCCCCCCCCCCCTTCTATAACATGAAAAATATATCACTTTTTTGTGTACTTTACAAAGAAATTATTAAATATCCGAGATGAATTCAATTTTATTGATGATAATAATTATAAAATATAAATCATAGTAAAATAGTAAGTATTATAATATACTTAAATTTACAATTTATTAATGTGAAGGCTGGCAACACTTTTCTTTATACAATTTTTTTATGTCTGGCTCAATATTTGTTTATTAATACTTTATCAATATCTTTATTGATTATATTTATGTCTCTTTATCAATGCTCAATAACCGGTCGTCATTAATTTTTCATATTTTCCATACATTTTAATATAAAAACGGTATTTTGTAACGACTGCTTACGCCCCCCAAGAAATGTCAACACGCCCCCCAGGTTGGGAAACACTGAGATAAAGAAATGTACATTATGCTACAAATTTTTTGTTTTTAACCCATTTGTATAAATATATTTTATTGTTTTTTTACTAAGTTGCGTGCCCTAATCAGTAGTTATTAGATAATTAATAGACACTTATGTGTGAAAAAAAAAAATAATATTTTTTATTTTATTATTAGTTTAAAATCAAATCATTATATAACTTATTCCATTGATTATAGAATAAACATATAGCCCAGGGTATAGGGGTTTTCGGCTACTAAATTTATGTTCTTATAGACTGCCGATAGGTAGCGTTGCATGAATAAACAAATAATTTTTCTAAAAATTACATTTTTGTTCTTATCGGGTAACATCGGACCCCACCGCGATATCAACCGCTTGACCATTTCGTGACTCCGGCTACAGATAATTATTATTATCTTTAATGGTTGTAAATGACGACCGTTGTTATCGTTTTTGGCCAGAGTATAATTTTGTACATATAGTTACCCCGTACATTATTTAAAACCTAGTCATGTTTACTTATCCTTATTTTTAACTGTTATTTTTAACGTTTACAAATCGTTTTTTGTTCTTAGCTTGTTTAAAAACTTTAGTCTGTTTAACCGCCTTGCGTTTTTACTTTTTTAGTTTACTTCGCTAGGAAAGATAGTATAAATCTGAAGGCAGTATGATAATGGAGACAGTATTGTTAGCAACAGTACGGTTACATGCCGTTCGAGTGTGAATAACAATCTTAGGTACTGGTTTGATATAGTCCCGCCCAGGCACGTAGCCAGGGGGAAACCGGGTGGGCCGGCCCCCCTTATATTTACTAAGGCCCAGGGCCAACCCCCCCTTATTCAAAATAATAAATATTTTTACCATTTTATTGGAATAAATCTATTGTAATAATTACTAGGTAATATAATTATTTTTACAATAATTAATTTTGATATTCGTGGATAACTTTATCTGAACATGGTCTTGATAATAATAGGAGCTTTTTGGTTTTTTATAGGATTTTTTGCAAATAAATTACAATAATAAACATAATAATGTACATATAGGAGACCGCCCCTATTCACTCATCAACGACCAGAGCAAACCGCTGGGTATAGAGACTTGAAATTTCGTACAGAGGTTCCTTAAGCAATGTAGGGGTGCACTGACAAAGGATTTTTCAAAATTTGAACTCTAAGGGGGTAAAAGGGGTTTTTTTAAAAGTTTTTATACCTTTTATAAAGCTATATAGGTATTTTTTCCGACTATTAACCACTGTTTATCGGTGTATTGATAGTGCTAATAGTACGTGGAATTCACAATATAATAATAACAAACAATTATAACTGGTGGTAATAAAACCAGCCGCAGGTAATCAGCGACCCGCTATTGTAAAGCGGCCCATACACGATCAATATTTGATATTGACAATTAAATTGACGGTGTATGGATCATATTAAAGACGTGTTCAATATATTGAAACAATCAAAGTTATTTTGATATTTATTGATAGATTGTCAATATTTAATTGTAATTTTATAATTATTGTGCCGTTTGTGGCACTTATCAATACTATTGACAATATTTCATCAATATAGTTTCTATTTTCGTCACGATAACAGGTGCGTGTATAGGTGTTTTGTACGGAAATATTTTAAAATCGTATGTAAAATGTCTTTTTCCGAAAGAAATGATGAACGAAACTTTATATTAGAATGTATTCAAGTTTATCGTGATCATTCAGAATTTTGGGAAATCAAATCTGATGATTACATGGACAGAAATAAGAAAAATCACGCGTATGATATTTTATTGAATTATCAAGAACGTTTTCCGACAGTGACATTAGATGATGTTAAGAAAAAATTTAATTCTTTACGCACAAATTATAGAAAAGAACTGAAAAAAGTAAAATGATTCGTATAAATTTCGTTTAAATAAAATGGAGCTGGTGTGAGTGTGAGTGCAAAAAAAATTGAAACATTTATTGATGTAAATATTGAGCAATAATATTGATCGTGTATGGGCCGCTTAACACACAATAGGTACCGGCGGTAGACGGTCACAGTACATAGATAATGTGAAATGGTGAATACGTGCTGCCATCTGACGTATTTCACTTCTATTGCATCTTGCGGTAAAAACGTATTTTTACGAATACGCTTTGAAAACTGATCGACGTGAGCTTCACATATTATTAACGCATCTTAACACATAGAGTTTCAGAGTTTGGTTAGTTATTTTCGTGCGGTACACAAATTACAAACTGCGTAGAATATTGTTACGTGCAGGATTGTCGACCTACAGGCTACAGTTCTTAGTATTTCAAGAATTCCTACTAAAGGTACGATTTGGTTAGAGGCTTAGAGCGACCGCGACTGCTACTGCGACCGCGACCGTGTTTCACTGCGTCAATGTTATTATATGTACGTATGTACCTGGTTTAGCTATAGCAACTGCGACCGGCGCGGCGATCTAAATTTCGGTTGCTACACGAGCAGGCATATCGCGGTCGCTCCGCGACTATCCAGGTTAAAAATAGAATACTTGATTTTTCCCGCAATAATATTGTAAACAAGTCATATCATAATCGTATGATGTGATAATTATTGATATCAAACGTATTTTGAATTCACGAAAGGTGTTGATTTTTAAATAGTCACAGTTGTTATCGCTGAAAAGAAACCGCTTAGGCGATTTGCGTCCGCGACCGCGACTGAGATTATTTTTCGGTCGCAGTCGCGGTCGCTCTAGCCAAATCATACCTTAACAGATTCTTCTGAATTAGAAAATGTTTGTTTTAACTCATCATCGGCATTTTCTCGAATTTATAATATTTGACATTCATCTGTTACTCCTCATAACAATAAGACAAATCAATATTAATTTTTTGTAGATAGTGGTAAAGTTAAAGAAAAAAACTTCTCAATCACATGTAAAGCTATGATAAAAACTGAATTAATGGAATTTGAAAGCTGAAAAGCTGTATGTGACGTGTCTATACTTGACCACTCTTCTAATTTTTTTAAAGCATAATAAATAGCTTTATAATAGCTTTATAATTATACGCAGGCAACGTCGTGTCGGGACAGCTCGTTACCTAATAATATTGTGTTAGGGTACTTTCACACGAAGCCACCAAAGCGGCGCCACCAGAAAAGCACCGCCACTATTCATGCTTCCAGAAGCGCTTCTGTGTTTCGTATGTTTCTAATGCAGGTTGTTTTCACTACAAATTACCAAACATACTGAACTATATAGTAGCTCTAGTTCAGTTCCAAAATGGAAGTCGAAGAGCTAGCATGTGTAGCATATCTGTACAGTCGTGTTGTACGCAGACGAAAAAAAAAATCGAAAGTTTTGGGTTCATCCACTATTGTCTGACCGTTCTACTAAAGGTCTATTTAATTTATTTTATAATGATTTAAGAAAATATGAAGACAAATTTTTCTGTATCAAAGTGATTATCCATATTAAAAACTTGACAGCGTCAAAAACAATGTCAACACGCGCCACTGGCAGTGAGTCGAATGAAAAGAATTGTGTTTTTACATTACAACAATATACATTTAATTGGTCGCGCTTCTATTTTGGTCGCGCGTTCAGATAATCTGGTCAAGACCGTTGCGACTGGTGGCGCCACCAATTTGGCCGCGCCACCACGTGTGAAAACCACTATCTAGTTCTGTGTTTCTTTTAGCCGCGCCAACATGGTGGCGTCGTGTGAAAGGGGCCTTAAAGGTATTTAGCTAACTAAATAAGTAGCTTCGGTTGCTTTTTCATTCATGGTTTTTGTAGTTTGAACCATACAGTTTATTGATTTTAATAATTCGTCACGCTTTCGAATAAAGAATTTTACATTTTTTCTTTAAGTTCACCATAAAATAAAATTGTAAAAAAAAAAAAATCATAATGTCTAAACTTAAATTCTGAGGTTCTTTTACTGGACTGTCTCCTCTTCATGTGTTTCACGTCATTTTATTTTGTTATACAGTCGTCATTGTTACTTATTGTTTTGTTTGTAAACAGATTGTAATACTTATAAATAAAAACAAAAAAATGTTCACCATTAGATTCTAAACGACGCATTTTAGCTTGAGCCATAGAGCTGTTTGGGAGAACTTTGCTACAAAAAATAACGCATTAAGGATTATCATTATTATTCATAAATCCTAATGATACGTAACGTTCATCGTATAACGTACTTCCTAAAGTTTTTAGTTACTGGCCTAAAATATTTTGGGGTGATTTCATTTGTATCATTTTCATTATTACCATAATTATCAATATGATTGGTGATCAACGCAAAAGATTCAGGTTCTGGAGTACAACGCTTTACAGTCCCTTTTTTAAGCCATCTCTCCATATTGCAACAATATAACAACAAAATAACAAAACCAACTTTGAGACGCACTCGAACACAACGCACAGTATCGCAAGACACGTTCGACAGTCGTATTGTGTCGGCTATCGCGGTCGGTCATAACCAGGGTTCGGATTTTATAGCATCAAAAATCTTAAAATATGCACTATAATATGACCAAAAAAACCGTAAAATATGCTCTATAAAGATATGCCCTTAAAACATAAAAAATAGCAACAATTTAAAAATAAATACAATTCAAAATTTTGTTAAATTTATCATCATATAACTTTATTAAGTCATACATTTATAAAAAAAACTAAAATCTCCGTTAACAGTTTCAAAAAACTTATATGTACTGATTAACTTGAAACCTTGAATGATGACATCGTTTGTACGCAACTATTCAAAATTATCTTAAAATTAAGAATAAAATTCAAGTAACTATTATTTATTAATTAAAAAATATTTTATTAATTTTATCTGAGTTACACTATATGATTAAGTTCCGGCGGTTATTAGTCAACAGTGACTTATGTGTCGAAAATGAACGTTCAACATCAACCGATGTAATACTTAAAAAATATTATATCGTCACTAGTCAATTCTTCAAGATCTCCGTCTAATTCACTATTTACCTCTTCACCCGACAATATTTTGGAAATGAGTTTTAATGATGACAAACCATTATTATTTTCAAATACCGTTATAAATTTTTTTTTTTACAAATGTACTTGCTTCACCCCGTAATTATTTGAATGATTCTTCGATAACCTTTATTATTTTTAACACTGTTATTAAAGAAAGGCCTTTTGTTTGTAGTTTATTTATTCCTTCTACGAGAATTGTGAAGTTTACTACAATGCTATTTGTCATTCAATATAAACAAAATTTATGAAAAATACAAAATAAAGCGATGAGTTAAGAATAATAGCTAAAAAAGCACCAAAATTTCAAATTTAGCACTAAAAATCCAAAATAATTCAAAATAAAATTTCATATTTAGAGTCCCTGTGGCATAAAACAAATTTATAGCCCACTCTGCTATTTTTATCTCTATCCTATAATAAGTAGCAAATGCTATAAAATCCGAACCCTGGTCATAACTAATTAGTGTTTTTATTAAAATATTATTTCTTAAAATATTATTTCAAATATTATTTCTGTATACTGTATAAAGTACACAATACTTTATGGAAGTATAGATTATTGAGTATAGAGATAGTTGATAGACTATTCCATAATTTAGCTTATATATTATTATTTGGTATAAAAATATTTATTTTTTACAATTCAAACTTTTTTTCCCCACTACCTACTAATCTTAAGTTGGATATTTTAAAGTAATTTTCTTGAAAATGTTGAAAAAATTTATTAAGCTTCGCGGAACCCTAATGTGATCTCCGCGGAACACAGTTTAAGAAACGTTGATTTTTTTTTTTTTTTATATTGCCATTGTCCGAAACATTACAGCAATGCAATTACTATTTACAAAAGAAAAATTTACAAAATATTTATATTATTTATTTACAATTATTATTCAAATTAGGAAGCCAGCGGAAATGATGAAGGAAATGATGGAGATGATGATGTGAGTAGAACGAGAATTAAGGAGAAGATTTGAATCGGGAGTGGGATAACCTAGGGTGGATAGGAATGAAAAAAGAAGTTGTCTGCTAGGAGAGAGAGAGGGGCAATGAAAAATGAAGCCAATTCGAAGGCGAGAGAATGAAACTATTAAATGTCTGGGAATCTTTAAATTTTTAAACCAGGGAGATTTAGGGATGGTGGGGACAATATATCTGTGCCAAGCGGCATAATTTGACGGTAATGAGGTCCATTTATTTTGCCAAGCGTTGTCTAAAATTTTGCGATGAATAGGGAGAAGGTCGGAAGCAGGAATTTTAAAGGTAGATACATTATTATGAAATTTAGTAGAGAAAGCAAGATCATCAGCTCGTTTGTTTCCCAAAAACGTTGATTTAAAGGCTATAAAATTATATATGTAGTGATATGAGAATAATTTGTAATAAATTATTGTATCATAATCGTAATGACCTAATATAAATACTGAAGTATTTTAAATACATAAATTAATTAATTTAAAAATAAAGTGCACTTTTTGGTATAATTGTTTAGGCAAATCTATGGTTATAGCTAGTTAGCATGTAAAGTTATTATAATTATGCCTTAAATCCAAGGATTGAGTAAATATTCTAAAATTATTTTTATTTTTTTCAAGTCTTAGTGACTTTTTGTGTAAGTATAGGTCTAATCAATTACACATAATTATGTATGCAATATGCATGTCACCTTTATTATTAATGATTTTCATATAATGTATTATTAATTTGATGACAAAAGTTAGATTTTTTGATAGATGTACTTTAAAAGTATAACATTTATTATGTGTATTTAGTATAATATATAATATTTGTATTAATCATGTTAAATCTTTCAGTACAAATTTTATAATTTTCCTTTTAAGAAATAGATTCAAATCATAAAACTACTTGATTATTTTCAATACATTTTTATTTAAAGGTTAACATACATCTGTAATAAGTTTCCTTATAACTCTACATTACAAAGTTTTAATTGCTGTTTTTTTTATTTAATTATCTGTTCATAAAGATATTATTTCTATTCCTATGTTATGAACATGTTTTTCTATTAGTAATCTTCGAACTTTTGATACTGGTGGAATTAAAATAGATATGGTTTATATGCTTTCATAGTATTTTATAAAACAGAGAATTACACAGTTTAGGAAAATATTTATTTATTGAGATATTTTGTTAATTATGATCTTAAAAATACAATTATTTTTTTAAATAAATTCCAGTTTGTAAAGGTTTTTAATGAGTTATAATTAGGGTCCATATATTGATGACCTCAATAACCTATATTTATCCCAAAAAAATATGCACATATGACATAAAATACACAAAAAATGCTCTTATAAAGAATGTTCTATTTATCAAAAAAAAGAAACTAAAAAGCTCATATAGAGGTTTAAAATTATTCACATTATTGATAGTTTATAAAAATTAATAATTTACAATTATTCTTGTGCATGAATATTGAATATATTTATCTGAATTTGATGGAAAAATAATTTTAATATATTTATGTTTTTTATCTGAATGTATACTAAATGTTGTTCAATTGTAATAGTTGATGAATATCATTAACGATTTTTTCAATTTTATATAACATTATAATAAATTCATGAATTTTCTCTCAATTAATGGAAAATAATAAAAAATGCACTAAAATTACAAAAAACTACCTTATAATTTCAAAAAGCAAAAAAAATGAACTATTTATATTTGTTCGTTATTGAAACAAATTTTTAGCTAGAAAAGTTTTGATTAAAAACAAATGCAGATGTCATCAATATTCTGGGCCTTAGTCATAACCATGTGATAAATATTTTATTTTATTTTTTATTTTCTATCCAACCTTTTAAATTAAATTAATTATAATATTTTGTTTTGTATAAGTCATTATTTGTATTTTGAATTAAATTAAACTATTGTACTAACTAGTATATTTCGTATGTATATTATGTATAACTACTGACTATTCCTACAGTCAATAAAATTTTAAATATTTTCATTCATGAAGTTAGAAGATTATGTTTACATAAATCCGTTTTTAGGTTTTTATGCTCACATTTTATAGTAAAAAAATCTCATGTGTATTTAATTATTTTCATATAAAAACTTTTTGTTTTGTTATTTGATATTATGTTAATTTTTATATTCATAATTGTTGTGTATGTTGTCTTTTTTTAAATCTTAAATTCCATTTTATACATTAATGAATGTCTATAAAAGATATCCACTGAGGTCTATTGCCACTAGCGATAATTGAAAATTCTATAATATATTTGGGCCGTGTTAATAATTTTCATTGTTATTTTAATATTTTGAATGTTTTACAGGCCCAAGGCCATTCTACTTCCCCTACTAAAAGGAGTGACTACGAATATTTAGATCTTAATTTATTTAAGTGTTAAAAAGTAAGTATGTCATAACAGTAAGGAATTTAAATTATTTACGCTGTCTTTACAAATAAATAATTATTATTGTCATTTGCATATTATCATACAATACTTGTATAAATGATTATTTTTATCCGAACGTCGATGTTTTATCTTATTCATTATTTAAATCAATTTGTAATATTATAACCTTATAAAAAAAAATATTAAATCAAGTTAAATATTTCAGTAAGTATATGAAAAATGGATTTAGGTTTTTTTTCAATAATTGTACTTTCATTGATATAACTTAATTTTATAGTGACATGTACATAATTATTTAACAATTTATTACAACATTGTGTGGAAATCAAGTTACATAATAATTAATAACAAATTTTTAATATTAGTCACTCTTTTTGTATTCTAAAATTTTAAAGATTGTGCTCCTCAAGTATTAGTGTGCCAGGATTTTTGTGTTAGAGGTGATTTTGTAGTTGTTTTAAAAAGTAGAGAAAAGGATTAATGGTGATTTAGTTATGTCAAATTTTGCAGACTTGAATTTTAAAAAAAATGATTTTTTATTTTTGTCAAAAAATGTAGATTGTATTTACTGAAACATAATTTTCTTTCTAAGACTTAAATAAATAAGTAAAATATATTTGTTTTGTCTACATGTTTTTGGGAGGTTTTTTTGTGACAAAATGATTATGTTTATAAGTTAGAACCTAAGTTTATTAATCAATATTAAAATGTATAATAACTATAAATTAAATTATGCCAAAAACAAATTAATAATACTTCTTAATTCTTATAACATTTTTAAGTAATGTACTAGAAAAACCAATAATTTTTAATTTACAATAAGTAATTAAATTAATGTCACAAATGATTTTATCTTGAAATTAAGTAAAAGTAAATTTGGTTTTACATGTAAATTGAACCATGTTTGCTGTTTATTTTAATATGGATCAAATAAATGTACATTTAAAAAATAAAAATTTAGGAAGACGAGGGCATAATATTATTCCTACATTTTTTTTTTGGATGATTATTATGATCTTATTTATATTATAATGAATAAAATGTATATGCTTTTGTTATTTATATTTATACTTATTAAGCATTACTTAAAATTATGATATTTGTAAGTTAGATTTATAATTTTGTTAAAAATAAATATGTTAACTTATGTGAATTGAATTTGTTGTTTAACATTTGTAGAATCACAAATCTTAACTATCAATCAAAATGTGTTTAGAGTTTAACTAATAAATCGAAAAATATTTTAATTTTATTCTTGTGTTCATTAACTAATATTGTAAAATTATTATGATTATGGAATCATTAAAATATATTTTGCAGTATATTCTATAACTAATGTCGACATTGAGAACAATAATTATTTAACAACTTAGTCTTAGTGTCGTCAAATACTTAATAACAATAATGCCATATTTGGAACATAGTCATTAAACGATAATGATTATTGATCTTGTAGCCAACTATTTTTAACTCTTACATAATTTTATTGTTTTACAAAATTTGATGTATTGTACATAATGCAACTTCACTAAGTTAAATTATTGTAATTATTATTATATTTCTAAGTCATTTTTTGGAACATGAATTTTCATTGTGTACAGTATCAATTGTTATGGCGTGTTGCTTTAAGTGAACGGTAAGAATCAAGTATGCATAAAGATCCGCATAAAGGAAAACAACCACCACCCGTAAGATCATTGATTGCTAACCTGGCTGTGTTTTTTTTATTTCACAATTTTATTGACTGTCTTCTATATTGACAATATTGCAATAAAAATAGTGCTGTATCGTTTTATGATCATAGTTTGTGTTAAACAAAAACCAATTTCTTTCAAAGTGAAAAATATTTCATGTACTTTTCTATGAATATTTTACAATCAATTAAAGTGTTATAGAAAGGTTATATAGCGATCCGTTGCAAAGCATTTTTCCAAATCAAACAAATGTAGCTTGTGCAGCAGAGAAGAAATCGAAAACAGATCTTGGAAGAAAGATGATCCCGAGATGTATGTAGTGTGAGACGTTCACATTCCATTGGTACCTAGATACCATTTTTGTCGTAGATAAATAGATCTTTGACGATCCATAAGTCACAACTGGATAATTGATCGTAACAGCTGAATCATTCGCTAGCATGTACAGTTAATGTCGTTTGTTCATCCCCACGGAATTTGCCTATCAGTGAAATTTTACAACTGGTCGCATTTTAAATAGTTCAGCACCGTTGTTTGAAACGATCGGTGAGAGTTCACTCTTGTGGTTTTTCTTATTATATTATTATATTTCTTGTAAAAATGATGATTAATTAAAATATGATTTATTTTAAATAATTGATCTCTAAAATATTCACTTATACATGTTTATTGCTATTTTATTTCACGTAACAATTTAAATACAACATTTTATGCAATTTTCTTGTTTAAATAAAAAAAAATATACTCCATTATATTTGTTTTCCTCTTTTTACCTTTAAAATGTCATTTATTATTATGATATATTACATATTATAGTAATGTTTTTTTAAAAACTTTATGCATTTATTTAATTAACAATGTGCATTTTTATTTTTTATACTACATTTTTATCTATTATATAATGTAATCTACAATTTATTTTATCGTCTGGTGACTGGTGACTGATATAGTAGGTATTGGTAAGTTTTCATATTACTTATTTCTGTTACGGTGTTACACATAGAATTTATAATTTATGTAATATTTGTTACTTATAACTAGGGCTAGGATTTTGTAGCATTTGCATTTTATTTCTTAGTACTCCAGGACATAGCTAATTAAAAACAAAATCCGATTCATACATCACGGAGTTCAAATTTACAATTTTGATTTTGCTTTTTTTGCATTTTCTTATGATATTCGTAAATAAATGCTTTTTTGGTACTTTAGTGTCAGTTAATTAGCTTTTTATTTAGTTTTTATTAGTTATACGCATATTTGATATTTTTAGAACATTTACGTACTTATTTATCTAAATTATTCTTTATCAATTTATTTTCATTACTATATAGTATATATTTCGTGGCTTCACCTTATCGGAAAATATTTCTGAAAATAAATTATTTTTTTATTCTTTTTTTAAATTTTGTCAAAGTGATTACCGAGTGGGGAGTTGTGGTTACATTGACTATCTGGACTTCAGACGCAATGAGAACGATATTTATTGACTTGTTTACTATGTCTAAAATTACAATAATGATATTTAGCATTCACTAATTATAAGAATTTTCATGGGGGCTTATATTCGCGTGCTAACGTACGGAGTATTGTTATTTATCGCGGAGCTATGGCCCATGACTCATGAGTCACATCAGTTGTCGTTAATACGTTATGCCGACAAGTATTTAATCGTTTGTTGCATCTAACTGGTTAAATTTTTTGGAGCATTATTGGCAATTTTTTAATGTCTTTATTGTAGGTTTTTAGTGCATCATTTTCCTAGCCCTACTTATAACATATTTTTATTGCAAATAAGTTACTCTATCAACATTTTTTTCTACATACAAAAATACAAATATTACATTATATACCTTGTTCAAACTAATCAAATCAGATTTTATAAAAATATAAATTAAAATTAAGTATTAAACTATAATACAGGGTGAGCAAGTGAGTAATTGAATTAATAGATATTTTAGTTTCAATGTTTAGTTGTGTAATCGTTTTTTTTATCTATAATAGTTTTTAAAATTACTTTTTTTGGTATGTTTTAAATTTTATATCTGATTTTTATTTATTATAATAAGTGTTTAATAGTAAAGCATGTTAAATGACTGTATAATATATTGTGTTTGAATTTCCAAATAATTTTGTATTAATATTGCTGTTATTGGTTCATATTTTTATTAGTTATTACTAGTGATGCACAACAATATCGTATTTCGATATCGATATCGATATCGAACCAATTTTATGATATCGATTTGATTTATTTATCGAAAGTCATCAATATCGATATTCGATATCATTTAAAATTTTAAAAGATTATATTTTCTGTTTATTTCAGTTTTGACAAATAATGAATGTCAAAGAACGATAAACACTATAATATAATAAATAATAATTAATAACTAATAAGCAAAACTATAACGATAAGGCCCCCATCATAGACATGAACATGAAAGAATTTGTTTAATTTGTCTCGTTATTTCCATAGGTCGTCGTAGTCGGTTTTCGAATTTATTTGGTGTATTTTATTCACTATTTAATTTAAATTATTATTATGAGTAATAAATATTATTAATAACATATTTATTTTTAAAACTTTTTCATACTATCTACAATTTCAACATTTTTTCAAATTCCAATATTTGCCAGTAAATTATGTAAGTACTACTACTTACTACTGACTAAGTAGTACCAGTAATCAGTATGGTAATAATTGTATTATTGGTATTATTTAATGTTTTAAGTTTTATAAATTATATTTCTATCATTACGAGTATATCGTATATCGATAATGGAAAATATATCGTTGTGCATCACTAGTTATTACTTATTAGTTATTAGTAATGACTTATTAGTGTATCGATGATTAAATTTGAGTCATCTTTAATATAACTAACTGGATGTTTATTTTACTTGATATTTCTTTAATATTTACCAAAGGTAGGAATACCTATATTAAAAGTGTATTTTGGAGAAACTTCATTACATGTTTGGGCGGAAAATCTGGACAAGGAGGAAAACTAGTGGTAATTTTGGATGATGCGAACAAGGATCTTCCAAATTTATGTATGTTAGCTACTGAAAAACAAAAAGAAATCAAACCTCATATATTTTCGACCTTGTTTAATATTTTGATTTTAAATCTTGAAAAAAAGAAACATTACTTTTTAATTTAATAAACATATGAAAGGATTTTTTATTGTATATATTTTTTTTTCATTGTTTTTCTTATTTATTTATGAAACTGACCAAAAATAACCAGACCAAAATAAGTTCTTTTCAAACTTTATTATCCTCTGCCGAAAAAAAAATTGTATTTATAGCTACCCATATTAGGCTGAATTGCATGAGATCGGTAGGCTTTTATTTCTTTATTCTTTTTATGTAAAACTTAAAAACAAAATAAATACTGCAAACTGTTTCAAGACTTCCTATTTATTAATAGCTCTATTCATTGTTGAGGGGCCGTAGTCAACAGTTAAAGAAATACGGTTCTGGAGTAATAAAGCAATTTCAGATCTAAAATCCTAGTTACTGTCCAAAAATTATGGTGCTGTTCGCCATTCGAAAAAGTATTTGAAAAATTAAAAGAAATACTGAAACCTTTACAGTCTATAGTCTGTACAAACAGTGCATGTTTCTCACATCGGACCTAGGTCAAGTACGCCCATAGGATAAAATTCACTTGGGGTTAGGTCAAAATGCTAAAGCCATAGTACATAATACATCGCATACATAATACATATACAGTTAGACAGTTCCCAAACTTTTTCGACTCTCTGGGCACTTTTGAAACTGAGGCTATCTCATGGGCCATGGCGCCTTTGATTAAACTGAAGATCGCATTTTCAAGATAAAAGTGAATAAAACCATAAATAATGTTATTGATAACCAAACAACGGTCGACGGCGCGGCGCACACTGAGAATGGTTTCATTAAGAGATACTACAGTAGGTATGCCTCTAGACTAGGGTGGCCAATGGCCATACGTCCCGTTTAAAACGGGATCGTCCCTTTAATGATCATCGTGTCCCGTTGTCCCGACAAACATTGAACGAGACGCTTTTTATCCCGTTTTTAGAAGACTGTCCGGTCTTAATCCCGTGTTATTTGATCAACAGTTGTGTAATAACCATGTAGGGTATTATGGCTAATTGCTATAAAATGTACAATGTATCTACGCTATTCAAACTTCAATCCATCTCTCTCCGTTTCATAGCCTCTGCCGCCCTTCAATGTATGACGCAACAAACACATGGGTTCAGTTTATTGACTACGTTGTTAAAAAATACTTTTAAAAAAGTAACAGAAAACTATTTATCCAAGTCCTCTTATCTCTCGCTTATCCGCACTCATTCTTCCCGAAATCAACTACATCGTCTCAAAAGACGATGGCGTCGGAACCTCTTAAATTATTAATTCAGGTGTTCTGATGGGTGAATGGCATAGTTCGTTAATCCCAAATCTACAGTTTTACCAATTTTATGTACAGATGTGTGAAACAAAACTCAATGTCTATTTAAATTCTACTCTAAATGTGCGCAAAACCTAAACTAATATATTTTCGCACCCTCTAAAGATCACTAGTACACCTTACACTGATTAAATTATCGATTACAATAGAATATAGATACGAATAGAAAAATGACAAAATTCAATTTTAAAGCGAATTTGAAAAAAATTTAATTATTCACTATGTGCACTCTGTAGATGACAGTTTGGTAATTGGTTTATAGACATATTTTGGCTAGTATTAAAAATAACAGCGTGTTATCGGCGAAACAGCAACCGCGTTCGGTTTTGTCAAACCGATTTTCGATGGTTCGGAGAATCGTTCTAGTCTGGTCGAGATAACGCGGCTTATATGTTAATTATAGATGTTGTATTGTTGTGGTTGTTAAGCGTATGGTTAATGGTTATAGTCTGATCATAAATGTATATGTAATAAACTAATAATATTATATAGTAAAGATGGTTATCATCGGAATTATTAAATATGAGTTTTAGTATAATATTAAACAATATGTTAAAATTTCAATAAATTAGGAAAAAATATAATATGAGTTTACGTAGGGATTTCCAATTTCCATTTATAATTACATACAACTCTGAACTCAAGCGTCTCAAGCAGCGAGTAATCTACCCGCATAGTGGCGTAGTCGCGTAGATCATATTATATCATAATAATATGTTTATGTTATTTTTAGCTGTTAGCATTGATTTTAGAATAAATTTTATTATATTCTAAAATCAATGCTGTTAGGTACTTGTTATTATTATATATTATTATACTTATATACTCGGGTACGTGTACTGTGGACTGACGGACTGTGTAGTGTGTACACATTAATGATGGGTTTTGACTATCGACTACATTTGATAGATTATGTAAAACTATCGAATAATTATTCGAATGAATAATTGCATGAACGAATAATTTTAACTATCGAAACTATCGAAAAAGTATTCGAACCATCGGAAAAATTATTCGATAGTTTTTATTCGAACCATCGAACAAAGTATTCGATAGTTTTATTCGAACCATCGAACAACGTTTCGATAGTTTTATTCGAACCATCGAACAACGTTTCGATAGTTTTATTCGAACCATCGAACGGTCGAACCAAGTATTCGATAGTTTTATTCTAACATGAGCCCGGAGAGTCCAGCGCCGGGGCTTTTGTATGTATTTATATATTTTATTTTTAATTGTAATTGCATTATCCGAATAAACTGTTGCGTTTTTATATATTGACTGTAGTTTGACTCTTCGTAGTGAGTTTTTTACTAGTCCGAACTCAAAAGTGGCCAAGTGGGATCTCAAGTCTCAAGTTTATAAAGAAATAAGACTTAAGATGACGGTGCTCTAACAAATTAGTGGTCCCTGAAGATCTTTTGTATGCATTTTTACACAACATACAGAAGGCCGTTGTGGGGTTATTGACATCCTTTTTAAAATATTTCCATACAATTGATTGTATTTTTTTGACATAATGACTAATGAGACTAACAGAATAGTTGAGATTGGAAAAAATCGAAAAGGTAGTCAGTACTCAGTAGTCACTCTAATCGTCACAAACCGTGAAAAATCAGTTATAATATATATATGTTAGAATCATTGTCATTTGTCACTCCAATTTATTTCTCATCGATAATTTGATTAACATAAACAGATATATTATTTCGATAATTCGATGATATATGATTACCACGGCTGTAGATACTATGTACAACCGTGATCATTACCGATGGTTCGATGAAAACCGATTGTTCGATGAAAACCGATTGTTCGTTGAAAACCGATGGTTCGATGAAAACCGATAGTTCGATGAAAACCGATGGTTCGATGGTATCCGATAGTTCGATGGTGTCGATAGTACTAACTAGATAGTTTTAAACTATCGGCTAATTCGATAGTTTTAAACTATCGATTAGTTCGATAGTTTTCATTCGGTTGTGCCCATCACTAGTACACATCATTCCTACACGATTATGCGATACGTCGCGATCGTTCACGGTCGTATTTTATTTTATTTTTTCGCTAATTAAATTTGATTGTTACGATTGAACGATGAATGTTACCAAAAATTACCAAAAAAGAATGAAGTTGAATGTAGCCGTAGCGGCAAAATCGTGTCAAAATATTAAAAACTTTTTTATGCAAGAAAATAAAATAAACAAACACGATACTGATGATCTTGCTCCTGTATCAGACTTGGTCTTGGTAAGTTTGCACTCTGTTAACTTTTTTTTTGCATTTTTTGGTGTTTTTTACTTTATAAGTCATTTTTTGACATTTTAAGGTCATTTTTCCACATTTTAAGTCATTTTTACTGATTTCACACTAGTTCACTTCTTATCGTTTCTTGTCGATCATTGTGCCGATAACTTATAACTTGGAAATTACCACGGACTAAGATTAGTACCTATCCGACTTTATCTCTCCGATTACATTCGCTGTTATCGTTTTGTAGTGAATATAATTACAAAATTAAGCTTTGATAAATTAATATAGAATCTTATAGTAAAATATTTAAAAAAAATTGTATTTTTGTTAATTTAAAACATATATTTATAATTTTTTAGGTCATTTTTTTAGGACATTTTTTGTCATTTTTACGTCATATTTGCATTTTTTTTGGTAATTTTTAATGTTTTTTAGGTCATCAACTTCACAGCCCTACTTATTACGTAATAGTTAATAGTGATATTTAAAAATAAAAAATTCAACTCAAGGTAAGATTTTAATATGAAAACATTTTTTACAATATAAGTGCACCTCTGCGTAAAATAACATACATTTAAAACATAATAGTAAATTTAAAAATAAAAAAAGTTCAACTATAAGTAAGATTTATAATAAATGAAAATATTTTTATTTGAACTTTTTACTGTCTGCCAGTGGCGTAGCCAGGGGGGGCACACAATTTTTCGATTTTTTACTTTTAAATACTTTTAAAATTTTAAGTCAAATTATCAATTAAAACAAAAAAAAATGTTTATATTAATATATTTCGGTAAAATATAAGACCTAATTGCTTTGGCTGGGCCCCTATTTGAGTACTGGGCCCCAGGGCCCAAGCCCTGGCTGCCCCCCCCTCTCGTTGGGACTGGGTACCTCACCGTGCTCTGCATGTGGAGGGAGACGGTTCATGTTTTTTTTATTCACTTTCATATCATATGTATAGCACCGTCTCACATGCGCCTCATTTACGGGCAAGTGTCGTACAAATGTACAATACGTTTGTAACAACTGGCAACGGTTTGAACTGTACAGCATAATACCGTGTGGTAATATTTACAGAATGTTGTCTTTTTGACAACGCTTCCACAGCGTTTTACACTTAAAAGGAGTTTTTCCGGGCAAAGCCGGGTAATTCAGCTAGTAATTGTATAAAATCAAGGATAGTGTTCATTTTAGTTTTTTTCTATCTGATGTCTATTTATGAGTTTTGGTATTAACTAATTAATATACTAACGTATTTACTAATTTACCAACCATATAACAATAAATAATAATACAAACGTAATGCGACATGAGGGCACAGACCCACGCGGCCACGCCACACATAGACACACACACACACACACACACACACATAATAATGAACAAAATATTTCATGCCTTGACGAGTCGTTTGGAAAACCGGACTAATAATTAATAGGTGATCGTCGCTATTTTTAAACATTTTGAATCGTGCCATATTTATGAATACGGCGAGTGGAAAATGAAGATAGACATCCTATCTAAATATTTACGATTAAATAGTATTTAATAATATTATGTCCATCATAAACGTTCACATACCATTAAAAATAGGAGTTAAAATATCTGGGGGGGCGAGAGAAGTGCGAGAAGTGATCCTAGGGAGGCAATCGCCCACCCTTGCCCCTCCTTGAGGCCGTCCCTGTACTTGCCCAATAGAGTAATATTTTTGAGTAATATATTCGTTACATGTGATACAGGCGAAGGATCAAGCGGCCGTACGGCGGAAGGAGTAGGATTACTGCGATAAAAAGGAAATTTGCAAAGGTTACGCCACACGTGTTGATATCTAGACAATTATCAAGACTTTGCAATCAATTCCAAAATGTCTCTTAATCACAATGAAATTGAACGAAATCAAATGGATCATAATAATATATGACATTGTAAACAGACGAAAATATTCAAAAACAACACGCGAAAATGCGAAATCTTTCAAAAACAAAAGAAACAATATTGACAAACATTGTTACAATATCGTGTACTGAACTACTTCAATTGGTATTTGTGGATTAATAATCTTAATGTTGTTAACCTCACTACGATCTGGCGTGATGGACGCGAGACAAACGAATTTTTTTCACTACCTAGAGAGCGCTAGCTAATCGAAAACAACACATCGAACCCGCACCACGGAGACGCGCGAAGTACGACTGTAGTGAAAAACAGGGTGAACGATCCCACACGAGATATGGCAGGTAAAAACCACTCGTACGTAAGTTCCGACGCAGAAAAATTAATCTATTATTGTATTGCATAAATAATTAGTAGACGAATAAAAACCATAACGAATACGAAATTTCTTTTCGTTTCACGACCACTTTATACGTAGGACCGCCAACTAAAATGTACTTGGTGACTTGGTGCGGTTAACAATTGTTCGTTTTTGTGTTTCATAAAATAAAGTTTAATGTCTAATCCAATTGTTCTCGATTGAATATTGGATACATATATGTACGTAACATAATAACACAACATTATCTGTTCGTACAGTTCAGAATTAATATAACATTTAATTCTCATTTAAAACTTATCTATTCGTTGGCAATGCTCATGTTTATAGTTATGATACTTGATGGATTGAAGTGTTTCCATCTATAATACATTTAAGTTATTATTGAAAAAAAAAAAAAATAATATTAAACCCGAAACATTATATATTATTGACAATACGGTTTTCGCGTCACGCGATTCTAAGCAAAGGCGGTGAATGCGTCAATAACGTCGAGTTAGATAACGTATAATACATAATCTCCATAATACATAATATATAACTGAATATCGTGTACAACTAAAGTATATCATTGATGATCAATGAATCCAGAAAAATCAGATGATGATTCGTGACACGAGAGCCAAACACTACGTGGAATGTACCATCGCATAGCGGGACCAAGTCTAAAACGGATACCTATACGAGACTCAGGAACAACCAATCAACGAAACAACAAGAGTAGAATGTTATGTACACAGGGCGGTGGAGAGAAATTAAGGGCCCCAGGGACAAATTAATTCGGGCCCCTCAAATGTAATTTAACTCACTTCTAATACTCGCATCACACTGCGTCGTTACTCGTTCTTTTAAAATATGTAAAGGAAAATTAATATTGGTTGGAGGTATAAGAAATTAAAAAGCAAAAATCATATTGTTACTAATACGGTAACACATGTGCCATGGAATATGGTACAAATTAATCATTATACTATTAATGACTATTAATAAGTAAATGGCGAATTAAAATGATATATAGTAATTATTATTTATTTTATTGTTTACATAGTCCCTTAAAAATAGCTTTTCTAGCTTTTTTGTTAGCAAAAGTATCAATAATACTATGAGAATTTAGTTGCCTTGCAAGAATAGGTTCCATGGCAAGTGTACCCAAGCTTGTTATTAGATTTTAGTTCATTACTTATTACATTCGGTGTAATATTGTATGATTAAAACTCGCTGTCGAACTTAATTAAGTTGTTGAGAGGTGATTAGATTGTCGTATAATTTAACGACAAAATACGGTCACGAAACACATTACAAAGGCACACCACATACATCACGTCAATCGCCAACGTACAAACTATACGAGTACTTAAATATTATTTTAATATGACAGCGGGTAAGTAGCGCTTAAGAAATTTTCCTCACGCGGCGATAAAGGCAATGTGTGCGCACGTTCTGAAACGGTGAAACCGGTCGATTTGATATAACGGTGTTGCTGGATAACACTGCATAGGGACACCCCGATGCGTGCGAGTCGAAAACGGTTCGCTAAGAACAGTTAACTGATATACCAGCATATTTCTGTGATTACACGCAAGCAGTATTGGTTCTTTTGTTTTTTTATTACTATTTTTAAATGCCGGCATTTTTGACAAGTATTTTCGTTTTACTGTATAATTGTAATGCCGGCGATGTAAGACAAAATATTACGTGAGTGTAAAACATTATTATCCTGACAGGGTCGCCATCTGCGACGTCTCGGTTTTGGCGAGCGCCGTATGACGGACCCCAACGGTCGCCAACCCGTGACCGAGGCCCTTAGCCGGAGCGCACGGGATTTATATTAAAACACCATTTGCGAGAATGAATATCACATTTAAAAGAAGAAAAAATAATTAATCATAAATAATACCGTTATAACCGGCGAAATTTGTTGCCTTATTAACGGGTAGGTACACAACGAACAATGATTGCCGAGAAACAAAATAAAAAGGCCTTTACTTTCTAAATATAATAACAACAATATTAAAATAAAAACAAGGGTGGAAACACCCTCTTGACACGCGATATTTAAAATTTGTACCACAACCTGATCCGTGGGGGTCACCGAGGCTCGTGCACCGCGGCGACCAATTACCAATAAAAACAATATATAAACATAAAATACCATGCATACATACCGGCCTAGGTATAAATCATTATATAACTAGAGCTATTACCAGAACGTGCTGAGATGTCTCCGTAGATGTGTTCATCGGACGCATCGGGGCGATCGCGGTGTCTACTCCTCCATTGCGCTTCGACAGTGGACAAATGTAAAGTAAAATCAAATTACTCGAGAGCTGCATTGTACGAGTTCCATGTCGAGTCCCGTTATACGAGCTCCGAGAAGAGATAACTTTGTTCATATAAATGTCAACGGAACTAACGGTAACGCAATCGGAGAGGTGGCATTTCCACGGTTCGCTAGCGAGGGGACAAACGCGCGTGCCCACGCACCCATCATCCACCCGAGTGTCGGTATTTTGACGAACATTTAATCAAGCATAATAAGCTTCAGTGATTGCTCAACAGGTAGAAAGATATTTCGTCAACTTACTCAAATGCACTCGGGTTCAAGTACAACTGCATTTTTTAACTAGCGTAAACAAATCTTAAGGTACCTCCTATCTATACTTAATAGTTATTATTATTTTTAATCCGGTAATAGAATATAATTACCGCAGTACAAATTAAACACAACGGAAAACGAAATAACCGTTATTACGTCGTATTTGTGCAACTTCAGCATTGTTCCAACGGACCTTAGGGATGTGTTTTCCGTCAAAACGTCTATACCTATACGCGCCTTGTCTTAGTACACATCAAATAGAATCAAGCATACATGCCCAATGCATCATATTGTGCATTACTACGTCACGTTTTCGTAAATAAAAATCTTAGTGTCGGTTTTATTTATTCATCTAAATTAACAATAATTTCGACGAATTTATATGCTGTTTTAATTTTACACGCTTATAATATGCATGTCTTGGATTTTTTCATAACTCGAAGGCTTGAGAACATTTCGTTTTTAGATAAATGCTAAGTATTGATCAATTCAAATAAATATATACATATATGTATGTGATTGTTATGTTTTATTTCCAATTTATTGCTGTTTGTGTATTTTCATGGAATTTTTTGTTTATTATCGTCTAAAAGTTTCGATTGTTAAAAGTTTTGAATATCGACTGTTGTTTTTTGAGAACGAAGAATAACACTTTTATTTGTTGGATCTAGTTTATATTCCTGGTCACGTTGTACACTGACTGCATCACTGCATCAATGGCATTATAAAATACACTAGTAAATGTAGCGAGTTTATGTTGTAGCATTATTCCATATTTTTACGTTACTTAGTGTACTGCGATATAAGCAGATTTTATAAGACAAGTGCTTTTAATTTTAGAAATGTCTCGATGATTTAAAAATTACATGTAAGCTTCCAGAATCTACGGTGTATCTCCGTACCCTGACTACGCGTACACTTTTTAAAATAATATTTCGATTTAGCCTGCAACAATAGAACGTAATAATAACACAAGAGAATAATCAAAAGAAATACGATTTATTCGATTTAAGATTCATTTTCGTTCTATATTCGTGTCGCGGAAGACCCGCAGTTTCATCTCGTTTCTGAACACTGTTGATTTCACGTATAAGGATAAGGTATCTTAACGAAATCACGTCATCGACTTTTAGTCGCTGCACTACCTAATAACTTAGCACGTACACCGTGTGTTATGTATACCGTATATTACGTGAACAGTTTGAACTGCGTGCATTTAATTAAAATGTCCTTAACCACGGTTATTGTTGATTTACGCGCACGCCTTTGAAGTTTCGAGCACAATATAGTTAGGCGCCCGATAATGTTTATTCTCTTTCGCGCAGACAGTATACTTTAAGTACTAATACGCGCTATTCGGTAAATTCGATGTGCGCACGTTTTACGCGAAAACTGAACGACGGCCGTGCGCGCGTATCGCAACACAGTGTAGATTCCGGTGCTTCACCGCCGCGCACTCCGTACCGGAATACTTAATATAAGAACTTGCAAGCTCTTACCTCGGGAAATTAATCCGACATTCCGGACGATAATTTTCTTTTTGACAACTCGATAATTAATTGTTCGCTCCGCCGCGCCATTATTTATCGCCACGCGTATTATATGCATAATATTACTGTTATATGAACGCGACGCGCGAGTGTACGACGACGTCAATGTATAAATTGAGATATTTATAATGAATGTGAGCACACATAATTGAAAAGTCAGTCAGACGTTTTAAAATTAATCTTATTTCGCTACACCATGTAGGTACTTTATGCGTTTTTCCTAGTCATAGAAACGCGGGGAAAAAATGATTCGATCGATATCAAATAAAACTAATTATTGATGTTGGATGATTTTTTATGAAACTCAGTGGTCGTGATTTTGCACCTTACGTTAATGTTGTACCTTTTAACGAATGAGTACTACGATACCAAACGACTCAATCGTTATCACTGTTTTAATCGCGATAATAATTTTTTATTGAAATGTCCCGACCAGCCATTAGCTCTCAAAGGCGTTATGTTGGCATGTGTTGAATTTTAGTTGACAAAACATGTATCTGTGCGGTAACCAGTGTTAATAGAAAAACAGAAAATACAGGAAGGGGGTTTTTTTTTTAACTTGAAACCAATGTAACATTGCTCTCGGAAAGCGATTCTGAGTGAAAGAGGTCTAGTGGATCACTAGTGTTTTAAATTTAAAGATACCTTAGTATAAAGGTGTATAAGCGCAAAAGTTGTAATTACAGTTCTTCCAATACTGTGCAACTTTTCTAATGTTTTTTTTTAATGTTCCAACATTTAAAAAAAAAATTAGTCTAATCGGTCAAGCCATTTTAAAGTTACGCCATAACCAACAAAATATCGTTTCATTTATACGTACATGTACGTAAGATAATATGTAACTATATTATTGGTTTCCCGGGAAATAGATCGTGTTCGAGGAATGTTATGTAATCGAATTAATCCGTTTGTCGCGTAGATCGTTGGCCGAATTAAGTATAGTAGTTTGCACTTTGTTCGAATAATATTCATCCGTTTTCGTTTAGATTATTAAGCTCCATGTGGCGACGCTCATTAATACGCCTCGAATTGAAAACGTTGCCGACGGAATATAATTTTAAAAAGTATTAAAGTGGTAGAAAAAACCTAAATGTGTTTTTCGTGTATTGTGCGAAAAAGTTGTAAACTCATTTTTCAGCTTAATAATGGAGCTGTACCACGGACCTTAATCAAGATAGCATTGACACCGTCGCGTGTCACCTTGTCATATCTTCCCCGCCACCGACCGACATAACTACCCGGCCCTAGGCGCCACCGCGTTCGCCCACCTAAATAATTCGTCTGCCCACACACCGTGTGTTGTTTATATTTTTTCACCTACACAACCCGTGAAGTTTGAATTAAAACGTTTACATACGACACGTGTGCTCTATCGTCGGTTGTACGTCACGGCCGACTCGTTCGCCTCACGACACCAATCGATTGCGTATTCGCCGTACTACTGAATTCAATAATTACACTTTTCATCGCGCTCGCACGTAGCTCGCCCACCGCGTTCAGCACAAGTGTCACCCTAACTCCGAAAAAAAAAATTAAGAAAATAATAAGTTCAGTGTAGAACTGTAAAACACGTCACCTTTCAAATTTCGCCGCACATGGATCCGGGACTCACGTGCCCGGTTTCGGAACCTTATACCTAACGCAGGCTAAAATTTCCAATCTCGATTGCAATCGTTCGCGTAACTTTTTTCAAGATGTTCTGCCGCGCAAAACTTTAAATCGACTTCACACGATTTCCCCGCCGAATATCAACAAAGACCGTTTCTCGGAGCCGTTTAAAAAGTTTACGCTACTATGATTGTTTTACCCGCGGTGTCTATCGTACCTAACAACCTTGTCGGGTGTTCCGCTGCCTCCGACACAGGTCGTGGCCGCGTTAAATTTTTGTCAGCAGGCCGTATACGATTTTTTAAACGGATTTTCGTTTTTTTTTTCCAGAAAATATAAAAGTGTCAGGCGCAGCAGTGATCGTCGGACCGCTGATCGGTGGGCACGAAATTCGAACACACGATCGCATGTACACACCATTCATAGCGTATACATAATACAGTGGTCGCCGTTTATTGGACTCACGGTTAATATTGACTCATTCGCCCGTTGGGCTCGAAACAGGCCGTACCGTTTGGCACGATACTATAACAGTATAACATATAGAAAATAATTCGTCCACTAGATTAACTACACGTCTACACCGGTTGAAAGTTAGCGGTTGCTTACAATAGCGATAGATTTATATCATTAGAACTAATTAGGAGGTATGGGTATTGCAGCCATCGTTTTAGCATCATTCGAGAACTACGCAGGAGCCATAGCTGATACACAAATGAGTGATACACATTTTTGTATTTTCTTTTTAACCAATATATTATTTAATTGTTGTAAATATAATTATTTCTGTTCAATCCATAGATTTTTTTATTATTATTATATATATATATATATATATACAGCTAAACAAATTTATCACATTTATACATTTCCTTGTTTTACTTAGCTGAAATCTCAATTAATATTTAAAATTTAGTTTTTATTAATTAACATGTGATTTTTTTTTTCTTTCGCCTTATTTACTTGTTTTGTTAATAGACTCGAATGGCCTTAAAGTCCCAAAGTGAGTTCAATAAGCGTCAAAGTATTGTCGTTTTATACCAGGATTTTCCTACGTACATTACGAGCTCATACATACTTTTTACACGGTCTTTAAGAGTGAGCAATGGTTTTTACGAGCTCCCGTACCTAAGTGCAAAAATGCGGAAATGTTGTGTGTTATAATCGATGATTATCAATTTTACGATCAAATCACGGAACAAAATCTAGTAGATAATCGAGTACTTTTAAATCGAGGCGAGAAATGTATTGATTTTGTGACGATATGGTTTTTTTTCAAACCTCGGAAATTGACCTTAAAAGTACTTTAAACTTTTACAGACGGTATTTTTCGATAATTTTCCCAGTACTACCAATTACATTTTACCAAGCTAAAACTGTATGTATAAAAAAAAAACAAATTGGCAGCGCAATGTTATTATTTTGAAGTACCGGGCGTAATGATGTTTTTCTTAAAAAAATATGTACCTACTAAATTTTGTTTTTTTACAGTTCGAAAACTAGATGCAAGCTGGCCGACCACGTGCGCTATTGTTGATCTTACCCAGAATAGGAAGAAGATATTTTGGTTTGGTCGTATTTTTATTTATTCAACTCACGTTTAACGTGCGGAACCGATTATTGGCACGCGAACACGTTTAAGATGATTTTATCGTATTCGTTTTCTTCTGTAAACACATTTTCGATTATTTAGACCGCGCATCGAAAGTCCTATGCGGAATACCCGGCCGAGAAAACGATACACAGTATGATATTTAATATGAAGATTTCGCGTTTAAAGAAAAATACTTACGCGTAATCAAACGCGTCGGCACAGATTGCGTTTAAACCGTATCGTATTGATGACACTTTGTCGCTTTGCGTAATATTGCTTCCGACCGATGCGAAAGCGAAAAGAAACGACACCGCGGTGATCATTATTTCTAACGCGGCGAAATAATTACTGTTCTCGCCTAACTTTGCACGTATTCCACCGCCGCGATTTGTGTAGACATTTTTAAAACCATTTGACGAACATTCACATGAGCTCGTGGTGATCGGTGAAAACGGTTCTAACATATTTTTCTCACGTTTTCGGTCTTGATAAAAAAAAACCCCGGGCGCAGCTTACTTGTGCGTTTGAGCGATTTACTCGTAACTTGGGCGCGGCTCACGAGCGCCGGCTTCAACAATTTGTGATCAATAATAACGCGATAATAGGATACGACGAACAAATAATAGGGTTATGTCCATTATTGTTTTCCATACGAAATGTTATTTGGATTTCTGTACAGTAGTAATGTATAACATCGTTCGAAGCCGAGTCGCGGCTTTTATGTTGTAAGTAAGTACCGATAAAAGTCATATTTTATTACGTGGTACGCAGCTGAATAGTGTTTATGACAACGACAATATGCTTACACTTCGAATTAAAACATAATCGATGAAAACATGATAATCATGAGTAAATGCAAACGGACCAGTGGAGGGTTTCCGTTTTCCACCAAAGATTATATTCCGTTTTCCTCCAAATTGAATTAAAATTTGTTTTCGATATTTTTGAGAACCCTTTGCAACGGCCCGACGACCGGGACCAGTATTTGAAATTTTATTTATTTTCTTATTAAATTTACTTATTATTCAACTAGGTTTGGCGCATATTTTTGTATAACGTCTTAAAATATAGAAGTGATCACGATTAATTGAGGTATATAGTATGCTAATTTACACAAATTCTAAATTGAACTTTGTAGATACGTCAAAAGTTGGCATTACGAGGAGGTGGAGGTGTTTCGATGAAACGTGTACTTACTGCTAAATTATTTACCAAAAATAATAAAGAGTTCGTCACAATATAGGAAACAAAATTATTTAATATATTGGATACATAGTGTTTTGAAGTTTAAACCCTTGTTCAACTGTTGGAGGGTGTTCAATAACTGGAATAGTATGCACTTGCATTTTTGTATATTGTACATTTGTCAGTGAACATTTTCATATCATACTATAATCACTCCTTTTCCGCAAGGTTGCAATTTGCTCACCTTGGTCGAATATTATAATACCATAAAAAATGTTTAGTTCAATTCGTTATTACGCTGCTGTTGTTTTATTTTTGACACCATTAGACAATGTGCCTTATCGCTGCTGATGGACTTAGACGGAGAGTTTAGAGGGAAAAAAATTGACCCGAAGCAAATCGTTCGCGTTCAATTTACTGGCTGCTGCGGTGTATAGAAATTCGGAAAGCGACCCAAATATTCAGCACAACCGTGCATACACGCTATCAGAACGGTTATATTCCGAGTTTTAATCATTATATAATATACGAAATGTTTTTGCGTGGAAACGTATAAATGTCGCTGCAATGATTACATCGCATGGATTATATTAAGAGCACTTTGGTATTTTTCAATTTCTCTCATATACACACGACGTCCGTCGCGATTACATTCATTTTCTCTCTTCCCGCCCTCTCGTCCCCGGGACCATTTCCATTACGCGCCGTGAATGCCGCCGCAGCCTGCGTATAATATGTATGACGCAACGGGCGTGGATAAAAAGACTTATTTCCCGACCTCGTGTACCAGATCCGCGAGTACGGATTTAATCAGTTAAGTAAGACGGATAGATTTTCGATACCGACCGACGATATATAATAGCGAGCGAGGCCCCACGCGAGCGAGTCGGACACGGAGAAAAAAACCAATTATTATTGATATGTGATATAATAATCTATATATATATTATATATGTACTCGCAACGCAATTATTTAAGAACGCGCTGCGCTTAGAAAGGTGCGTTCAAGTGGGATTCGAATACGATTGTTATTAAGCAAAGCGCGGTGTAAAGGCATTTCGGTTTTTTTTTTTCTATAAAGGCGTGCGAACATTTTATGAGGCCGATCCGAGATCCCACCAATCGTCGGGTCAATATTGTTAAACAATCTTCCCATATTTTTATCAAAGAATTATTCTTTCTCTCAAAATCTAACAATATTTTTAACCATCGAAAAATAACACAATGCGTTCGCGAAGGATTGTAAAAAAAAAATATTGAAATTTTAAGCCTTAAGTCCAAAGTATCGATTTAAATCCAGGTCAATCGTGGATAAGGTTTGCAAGACGTATTTTCGTTATATTCAATCGATCTTGCTTGGTACATGCACGCATCGGATTTGTCCGATTGGTATTATAACAATAGAGGTGAACCAGAGATTGAACAGTTTAGAATTTCTTTGTTATTGAAGTGTATTTAAAATATTATGAATGTACTTTTATTTTTCAGACCAATTTAACGAACGGTTCCTATACCGGTTCGCAATATTATTCGCCTGGGTCATCAATCTGTAGAAATAATAGTACATAGAACAATACATTTATAAGTGATAGGACTATTGTTAACGCATTCAGACGTTGCTGGTTGACCAACCCCAGTTTTTGTCCAGTACCCAGGTCGTATCGTCGAAATATAGTATTTAACTATATAGGTAATAGAATATTAAAGACCTAGTGTTGGCCTATAATGTTCTATATACTAATAAGTAATAATAAAACAGCACAACTCGATAAACACATTTTATTTATTGATAATTTACATAAAATTATACAAACCAAAACTTTTGCGTTGTCTAAAAGTCTTTACAAGAGCAACATTAGCTTTGCTACCTATAAGCACGACTTTATCTCTAGCGCCCGGTTTGGGAAATGAGATTTCAACTACACTGCATTCTTCTTCATATTCGTGTAAGATTCTCCACATTTGGCCACAAAACTTTTATGATATTTTCCTTTAATGTCTACACGTTCTTCGATAACATTATTAATATCAATCATTATAACTTCAAATTCTGTCTTTGCCTTATTAACATTGTCTTTTTTACCAACAATAGTTATATTTTCATTAGTGGAATCCGACTCAGGTGGGAAAATTATTCTGGTGTTAGTTAAAACTCGGATCTGAAAACCAAGTATAGGATTATAAATTAACACATTATATTATTTTAACAACGATATACCCTTTTAACATTGGCTCGTTTTTTTCCTATTAAGTACTTGTGGAACTCCGGTTTTACTTTTAAATTAATAACTGAGTTATGAACTTCATCAACCATTGTCTGAATTTGTGTAATAGCACTATCAACACCATCTTCAGATCCTTTGATAACTATAGTCTGTAAATTAAAGTTTAGTTTCAACTAACTTAAAAAGCCAATATAAATATAGACAAATACAGATTGTAAGTAATTAATTAAGGAAATAAAGAAAAACAATCAGAAGTCGGTTAGCCAAATGTTAGCAACTAATTAAGAAATCAGAAAATGGTGATAGTTCTATCAGACTGCTCAGTGGGAGTTAGTTTGAGGTCTTGAATTTGATTCCCAGTTTAGCTCATATTTTTTCAATTTTTTCTAATTTTTTCAACAGTTAATATAATAGTAACTTTGAAGATATTATCAATTCAAGTAATTTTGGGTAGATAAAAAAAAAATACCTAGATTTTAGAGCATCTACTCTCCTGAGCATTGTCATACACTAACTGTGCAAATTACTAGACACTAAAAGCAGCTAAAGACAATGAGTAATTGTCTTTAAAAAAAGATAAAAGCTCTTATTCAATGATGATTATAAAATAACAATAACTGAAATTATTTTACTTTACACAAACAGAAACTATGTTTACTAGATATGTAAAACAGTTATTTGAAATTAAATTATTCAAACTATTATTTTAATATGTATCGTATTAAATAAATAAATAAATAAATAAATAAATAAATAAACTATACTTACATTATCTCCTTTAACAGTTGGTAATTTTAATGTAACATTACCACCACAATCTTCTTTTATTGATTGGATGAACTTATTCCCAAGATTTACAATGACATTTCTAACTTTAACATTTCCCAACACAATTTCCTTTGTTACAATATCTCTCTAAAAATAAAAGATTTATAGATAAATTATAAAATTTGAAAATAAACAATCTTATAAAAATTAATCAACCATTTCATCTTGCATTTTTTTTATCATATCACAAGCAATTAAAACTTTTTCTTTATTTCCCATAACTTTGATAGTATTACTATCTTCACCTTCACGTGGTAAATCAATTCTTGTGTCAGTTTCTTCTCTAATCTAATATATTTAAATATATTAATAATACTATTTCAAAGAATTAAATCACAAGGCTCACTTTTTTAATATAAGCTCCACCTTTTCCAACAATAAGCTTATTCAATTGTTTAAAAACAGGAATTTCCAACATACAGTTGGCTTCATCCAACTCTTTAGCCAATATAGCTAATGATTTTAACGCTTTATTTACATCTTCATTCAAACCTCGTATTTTGACTAAATTGTTTCTAGCCTCAACTTAAATTAGAATAAAATTATTAGTACACAAAACACAATAATAAAATATTCTAAAATTATTAATTACCTGAACTGGGGAATGTAATTTGAACATTTAAGATCTCTTGAAGTTCTCTGACTTTTTCACCCTTAACCCCAATTATAACTCGATGGTGACGTTGATCAATAGATATTTCTTTTTCAACTTCATTCTCCAACTTAAAAATCATTTTTTCCAATTCCTATGATAAAAATTGTATTTATTAGAAAACCATAATAGAAACTTTAAATTCTCGACTAAAATTGTATTAGCATTTAATATTACACTTTTGGCTAATTCTACTCCATATTTTTGCCCTTCAATACGAATAATATTAGAATTATTATCAGATTCGGAAATACTGATAACAACACCAGTATCATTTTTAACACGATTAACTGAAAAATAATTAATAAATAATAATAGAGGCAATTACAAAATTATTTATTTATTTATTTTATCAACACAAATAAAATTAACTTACTATTCCTTCCATTTTTCCCAATGATGTGTTTAAAGAACTTTTGATCAACTAAAATTTCTATAGAAACGTAACATTCAATTGCGTTTTTTAATGAATCGATTACTTTAGAAATCATATTAGTTGGACCTTCAACAATTATCTTATTGTCACCAGAAAATTTAACGTGCACCTATTATTAATAAGATTTAATATGAAGGATTAAACTATTATTTCCTTCATACACTTAAAAATTATAAAATAACGTACCTTTTCATTATCCTCAATAAATTCCCGTAAATTGGAACCATTTTTTCCAATCAAAAATTTATACATCCACCCAGGACAATCAATTGTTTTAGCGGTCATACTACCAGCTTTTTTGTACAACTTTGTTAATCCTACAACGGAATTTATAATTGAACGTAAGACTCTTCTAATATATTATTAAGAATAAGTATTTACTTACCAGTTTTACCAGTTCCCAAATCCTTATATAACCCTCTAAGGGTAACTGTTTCTTTGTGAGAATCCTGTTGGGGCATTTCTACGCTGACGTTTGTTTTCAATAATATATCTTGAATACCACTTCCTTTTTGCGTCGTTAGATACTTATGCTGTTGTTTTGGTATCTTTACAAAAACGGTAGCTGATTCTTTTTCCTGCAAAATAAATATTAAAATTAAAATTAACTATCAATATTATTGAATATGAAAAAAAAATTTTAAATCCAATATTCAAAATATAATTTATTTTAAATAATCTATAAATTTTCCAAATTATTTTAATTCATATTAAACATAATTTTTCATTTTAAACATTTCAGTGAATGACCACAAATATACAAAACATTATTAAAATAATTTATATTTTGATTCATTAAAACATATATTTGATACATACCATAATTGTATACATTTTTTTAATATTTTCAATAGCCGCTTGGACTCCTTTTTTATCTCCTGCATTTGTTATTTCATCACTATTGACTGATGGCGGAGGAACATGAATCTTAACACCAGTTTCTTTCATAAGATTATTAAGTTTTTCATTGTGATCACCAGTGATAGAAGGATGAAACATTTTTGGAATTTTTATCTTTTCAAATGCTTTTTTGGACTGTTAAAAATATATGTTATTGGTTGGTGAACAAATGCTTATTACTTAAAAAAAACTAACCAACTCATCAGAAATCATGCGAATTTCTTGAACTGCTTTTTTCACAGAATCTCTTGTACCAGTAACATTGATAACATCTGACGTATCTTGAATGCTCGGCATTTGAATACGTGCACCAGTGCGCTGTTCAATTTCCTTACGACGAGTTCCCTGTTTACCTATCACTTGACGATGATGTTCTTTTGGAACAGGAACAGCAGTAGTAGTCTGCAATTGTAAAAATACCACGAATATTTTAGTTAAAATTGCTTACAAACAAACACAAAATATCAATTTGTTCATACAAGAAACCATAAGGTAAAAAAATATTCATCATCAATTATATATTGTTATGCACATTATGTTTATTGGTCTATCTTATTAAAGTAGTTCAAAAGTCTAATTTTACATATAATTTACTTGAGTTTGGAAGCTAGCAATAATCCTACGTTTCGCTTCAGCAACATCAAGTTCTTTACCCCTGACTAGAAAGGTCAAGTTTATATTTTTTGACGTAGAAATCTCAATTTCAGCTCCAGTTTCTCTTGTTATTTGGCTATATATATGGTTGGATTCTCCTTTTCCAAATTGTTCACTATTATTTGATCCACGGTCTTCGGCATAAATAGTAAATACCTACAAATTGTACATAGTATAAATTACATTTTTTTATTTCATACATATTCTAATTATTAATCAACAAAAACTTTGATAGAGTTACTTTTTATATAGAAGAGAACAATTTTAAATCATAATAATAATGTACTATAATAATTGTTCTTCTAAATTTAATATTAAAAATGGCACAATAAATTACTTGATTCACAGTTGATGCTCGAACTTTACTCCATAATTTAGGAGGTGCATTTACAGCTGCACACTGACCATTGATTCCAATACTTTTAGGACTCAATGTTTTCGAATCAGGTAAAGCTGGAAACACATGGTCATAACTTGACAAACAATTTGCATTGTAGCTTCCATCTTCTGGACCGGTGTTACTGGACACCGTTCGTCCATTCTTCAACTTAGCGATGTCTTGTCGTTGTAACTTCAACATGATGGCTGTAGCTTCCTTACTTAACTTTAAGTCCAAACAAAACAAGTACCAAAAAGGTCTCTCTCTACTAAGACACAAAATTTGAAATGTGAATAAATATCAAATATTTATTGAAAATCAAATTATAAGAATGGTTCTATAAAGATCAGTAAGTTATTTTATATAAATTAACTAAATTCTTTTCTGTATCTATAAACAACAGAGTAAATTGTTGATTGTTGAATCACTAGCAGTAATAAGTAAACGTAAAATTTATAATTATAAAAAGAAAAAAATTATTAAAATTGAATAAGCCTGCTATTTTTTACTTTTATTACATTAAATATCTTCTAACTAGGTGTTATTATGGTTAACAATTAAATGCATTCAACCAGTATAAAATAGTCAATTATTCTTTCCAGTCGAATAAATGATTTTGGAAAAATTGATTTCAAATGATTTTGTCGAGAGAGATCTCCGTTAAAAAAATGTCTCTATTACCAACATCTGAATTATCGAGATCATTTGATTATGCCCATCACATTGTATTTACTGTCCAAAGAACATCGAGTGATATGGACGATTGATTTCAACATTTCGACAATTCAAAATTCTTAACCTTTAATTGTTTTTACTTTTTACGTCTTGAGTTCTTGACGCTAACTTGACACTCGTTGACAGAATAAACTCTTATCGAAATAGTATGTTAAAATGGAATGCAAGCTGTAGATTTATTTATATTTTTCGTCATTCTGTCGTAGTAAATAGATATATTAATATTGCTCTAGCAGTGCGCTGACTGTTGAGTTTAGTTATCTTTCTGATAGTAAATGCATTTCACATTGAATCGTCGATTGCAACTATTTCATAATAACCATATCTATACTGTTATATCATGTTGGAATTAATAAAAATTGTTGAACTCCCTACCCCCAAAAATAGTTGAAAATACACCACTGTATACATACGTACGTAATAATAATAATAATATTATCATAGTTTGGACGTTATTTTCATCCTAACTCTTATCAGTTATAATAAAAAATCGACCTCCCTACTGAAAGGATATCAAAACTAAAACTGTCTTTGTACCTAGGCATGAATATTTTTTGAAAAATTTGTCAAGGCCGTGAAGTCAAAGTCCATATTTTTTTAATTTTTTAAAATTGATATTCGTTAATGGTGCCTAATAGAACAATGCAATACATTTGAACAATGTAACATAATCATTAAAAATAAAGAAGCAATAGAATTAATCAATAATATAGGTACAGGTGGTGGTTAATAAACAAATTGTAATTCATTTCTCCTCGTTACCCTTATGCATCATCCGCGAATGGGATATTTCTAGCATAGTTGGTGGTGTGGAACGGAATAACAAAAGAGAATTCAAACTAGCTGAATGATAAGGCACTTTAAAATGTATTAGAGCAAAAAAAATGAACATCCACAAGTCCGTCAATCAACTTGCAAAATTGCAAAACCACCAAATAAGCTTCAACCCCATCTGCCATCTAACTTTATCTGCCAGAAACGTCCGAGTTTATTCATCACGTATTACACATATTACACTCGTATGATGTACCAAGGGAAATGTATACTTTTTAAAATTATATTTAAGATCAAAAGGCATGCCATGCGCACAATTTATATTTACATTAAATTTTAAAATTGTTGTCAAAAAAAAAAAAAATAATGAGAAACGCGTTGCGCGTTGAGTTATCAAAGCAGTTGCAGAGATTTCCTTATGGTAGTTATTCAAGGCTTGTAAAATATAACCTTATAATATACAGAAAACTGAAAACTAATCATGTTCAAGAATGGTTTATACTCATACTTTATACTTGTACTCATATCTTATCAGTTGTACGAGTCTGTACCGGTATAATAATAATTATAAGAGTGAACCTTTAAAGTTTAAACAATTCTTTCAAAAATAAAAAATATACATTTCACATAAATTGTTTACGCTGCACAAGAGTTATGAAAAAAAAACATTATAGAAATGAACCGTTCACATATTATATTGTATACGTCAACAGTGAAGTAAATAACAATAGTCATAATAAAGTAATGTTTTATTTATAATTATTTTGTATCCTAATACATTATTCAGATCGATCGGAAAAGAGGTAAAATTACTAACCATAGATTCGTACATTTTTTTAACTTAAATTCAATATATTATTTGTGTAGAGTTATAAATATATATATTTCAACCGAGTACAAAGAAAAATGACCAATAAATAGTCCAAAGCCAGATTTATGTATGATTTCAAAGTAACGTTTTCTCGCCACGCGTCGGTTGTCGTTTTAATAATTACCGTTTTTTTTCTCCGGGGAAAATCATTACTTATACAGCGTTTTCGTTTTTCGTAGCATTTTTAGCAACTTTTAAGGATCACTAAAACCCTTAAAAGGTGTTTAACCTTGGTTGGTTAGCTGCCGTGCTGCCGTTGATGTAGTTGCCATTTATTTTGAAGTAATTCGCGGATAAGCGAATGTTGTACTATTAAGAAAATTTAGGATCTGCATCTGACACTTAAAAAAAAAATGTATAGCTTTGAGGCCCCGGTGCATTGAACCCCCTTATTTCCCACTAAACTTGGCACTGAAAATACTATAGTGGTATATGTTATATGGTCGTGGTATACGGTATACACTGCGAGATCGTGTCAAGGAGAGCGAATATACGGAGAAAACGAAATTCCGAGAGAAATGTACCCTTAGTACATTGATTCCCAAACGCTTTACCCGGCGGTGCACCACAAGGAGCTTACAATGGGAATAATAAATGAACACTTGTTCATATATCATTTGTTTTATCTTCATGTGAGCCCTGGTGCACCTTGAATGGGCTCACGAAGCGATAAAGGCACATCGGTGCACTGTTTGGGAATCACTGCCTTAATATGTAAACTGCTTACTCGTATTATCCGTGTGACTATTCGCGTGACGACGTGATTTGACTCGTCATTGTCGTCGTGGAAAAGCTTTACGTTTCATATTATCATATATTATTATCGTCCTGTATCGGAAAAAAAGGAAATACCATCCTATAATAGGAGGTACCAAGTGGAAGTGCTCATAGCTGCTAAATATGACACGCACTCCTAATTTTTTTGGTGGTTCAGTGAACCATGAAATGCAATATCAAGCCGCCTTTGGTCCGAATAGTGCACATACACGCTACCATGTAGTCCTTAATCGTCATGCTGCAGTGTAGGAGTAGAAAGAGGAACGTAAGCTTGCGGTCGAACCGAAAAGCATATTTCCTATACATGCGGCTGGACTTCCGTCTTTCCCTCCGGGTCCGATTCGTCAAAATCCGTAATTTACCCCGTAGCCGACGGTCGGTTTTGACTCGCAGCGGTACGTGGCTTATCGCGGGTGATCTGCAGTTTTCCGGAATAAAAATAAGGGAAGCATTTCCACGGACATCTAACCCTTACGTTTTGACCGTACTCCAAGTAAGACGAAAATGTATTCTTCATTCGTCTCGTTTTCGTGTTATCAGCCTTTTATCATGTAGCTTTTACATTATTTAATTTGCGGTACAACATTACATATACAATATATATTAGCCTTTGTGTTGTACTGATTATTACGTTTTTGTTTATAGATTTCCAAATTGTTAATAAAACAACGAGTAAAATAATCGTAACTAAAATGTATGGATACATGTTTAAAAATCTTTTTCGATTCTTATTATAGGTACGACTCATTTGGTAATTATTGTGTATTTCCTTATGAGTATATATTACATATTTTTCATTTTTATCTAGATATTTCAACCAAATGACATTGAAAGCCAAACGCATCTCTCATAAAAAAAAAGGATAGCGTTTAACTTCTCCGTCATTTACAGTGTGATAACCTCCTTCATTAACATAATAGTCGACATTTGAACGAAAAAAACGTGAACATACAAGAGGTCACTCGATCACACACGAAAAACATATTGTTATATCTCTTATATGTTTTTCAACTTTGAATAAAATAATAAACAAAAAAATATAGTAACGTAAAAAAAATAAATTCGTAGTTGTAGCCATGTAATCCTCATGGAATGTATGCACTGTTAGGGACGTTTTAATAAATAACGAGACGTTTTCACCATTTATTAGTATTACACCGTACGTCTGAGCGCCTATACGTGGCCGTGAGACGAAGGAAAAACAATGTCACGATAGACGTGGTGATTTAAAATGATAATGCGAGTGATGTTTGTCTGTAAATTATTAATTTTTCGCATTAAATTTTGATGCGTAATTAGAGAACCCTCTCTGGGTTCACCAGTTAAAAACATTAACTTTGACTAAAAATGCGTACGAAATGTAAATAGTTACCCATTAATATTTTGTCTTAAACCTATTGCGCTGAATTTTCCCTCACAAATCACTGATTGACGTCGAGGGCCACTGCTATATAATATCGTTAGACTTGCTTACAGGCGTGGCTCAAGTAATTTTACACACCTAGGCAAACTTAAGTTTTGCCGCCCCTTATACATGTAAATAGTGTATCAAATATTTTTTCACATAAACTACTAAAATATATTTAATTCTGAGTTCATTATACTTATTTGTATAAAGTTAACAATTGGTTAAATTGATATATTTATAGACAAGTAAATCCCTACTAATTTAAATAAAACAAAACAATTTAAAAATAGTTGTTTTATAATATAAAAGTTAGTAAAAATACAATATATTACAATATATATAATATATATGTATTAACATCGTATTAGATTAGAACTTGACTTTTCTTGCTTTTGCGTTAGCGAAATATGATACAACTTCTTCCATGTCCATATTATATTATTATAGGCTAATTCTTTCTCGATTGAATAATGGCAAATGTTCTTCTGAATTCTGATGAAAGTCGGCAGGCAAATGAAAATAAAATTAACTTATCTGTAAACGTCAGTCGGTATTTGGTGCCTATTTTTAGTCAATAATATTCGTCAACAGTGCGTTTTGTGAAAGAGTTAAAATTGAAAACAACAAAACATGTTATCGGTGCCAGACAAAACTGATTCACAGAACCGATTAAAAACCGTCAAGAGAACACCGCAACTTGCTACGGTCGACGGTCGACCAAAAGCGTAAACACACATTTATGTTTGTCCGATCATAGTATCATACTGACCAAATTTTAAATTTTTTTATTGATTTTTATTTTTCACTACACATAAGTAGGTATTAGGAATCTTTTTAAAAATTATCTATTATACATAAATGTTAAATGCCGCCTCTGAAAAATGCCGCCCTAGGCGTGGGCCTGTACCGCCTACCCCTTGAGCCGGGCCTGCTTGCTTAACATGATTTTGTGAAGACAAGATACCAGATTTAAATCAAGTATATCATTAACTATATCGAAAGTGGACAAATTATGAAAATCCAATGCTGTACTGAATTTTCATTCATAGTTATACCAAACATCCATCGTGATCGATTTCAAACAACGATAACAGATGAACACAATCGACTAGACATATTTCAATTATTTAAAATTATAAAAAGTGGATAAAAATTGTAACATTCTATTTATCGAACAAGGCATCAAGAACGCAATGCGGTCTCGTCGGCTAACTCTCCGGCAGCCCACGACGGTGTTTATATAAATCTATATAATATTACTAGTTGATTCATCTGGCTTCCACCAAGTTACCAAATCTGATAAATGCTTCGGATTCACGGGCCAAAACTGCTTGGGGAGGGACATAAATAAGGCAATGGAATTGAAAATGGAGAAGAATTATTTTCTTACCACTTTGTTATTTTATATTGTACAATATTTGTCCGTAAAGAACAGCAAAAGAAACACCTATTGTTTCATCATTAATTTTTTAATGAGAATATCAACCAAGTTTAAAAGCAATATATTTTCAAAGCGTCAGTTTACGTAGGTTGAAGAGGTGTACTGTCGTAGTAATGTACAATTTTGCATTGCGTAGGTTAACCGGTCACAATAAAGATTTTATACGATTTCTGCCCGTTCGAGGTATTCCATAGAATGCCTGGGTATTTTGTAGAACGCGCGCCGGCCGGATTTAACACTTTGCCGGTACCACGTACAACAATGTACACGTGGATTTAGTTTAAGACATCAATTTCACCGGTACGCTTATTGTTTGCACGCGCGTCATACCACGACGATTGAATTGTTAGCCCCGACACCAGTTTGATTTATTCGCGTCAATTCCAACACCGCTATATTCATATAATGTACGAGCACGTGCGGCACACATTAGTGGACGTCCGACGTACGAATACGCGTTCCGCGGCGCGATAGCTCAGGAGAAAGTTTCGTCGCCCTCGCACTCGGTTTATATCAATTAAAACGCTCCTAACGAACCCCGGCGACGTGCATTTTGTCTGAAAATGGAATTTCATTTCACACTCTGAGCAGTCCAAGCGGAAACAGTCGCTGTGGTCTTTTATGGTCGGAGACGTGAAATTGACAAAACCTAATGCTTTTTAAAATAATACGGATCGGGTGTAGATTATAATTATATACAGCACATGATCGGAATCTCTCGCCACAGAAGTTTTCATTCATATAAATATGCGAAATACAGAAAAACGTTGAAAAGCGAAGTTAACATCAGATTAAGCTAAAATTATTATTTTCTTTGCTTTCACATTATATATCACAACACATCCTGATCCCCGTGTACACATATTTTTCATTTGTCTTACGATTAGTAATGTATTTTCATCAATTATATTTTTTATTCAAAGCCATTTTTACTCAAAATGTTTGTAAAACAATTTGAAAATGTTTAATTTATACTATATTTTTTTTTTATCGAAAACATATCATTATATTTATTTGATTTCATATTATGAAGTTGACTATTGTACACTGTACATGCGATTGATTTCAAAAGCATTGGAAATTTGAATGAATACTATTGTTTGTGGATTTATTTGTTTGTTAATTATGGCGGTGAGAAAATTATTGATAATAGAAGTTTGATCGGAAATTAATTTGTAAAGCACTAGTTCTATATTTGAATATCGTGGGTTATTATTAGAATTATGACCCGAAGTAGCAGAAGCATATGATAGATTTGATTGGAAAGGAGTATTAGGGCTAAAGGGCTCCGAGGGTTTATTTATAGAACGAGGAGTACTATTTTGAGAGTTTGTGGAGTTAATTTTTTGGTGCTCGAAAACGGTTTGGTATACTCTGCACCTCTTGAAGTTGGCCGAATGGTCCTCGAAGTAGAGGGCGCATTTTACTGGGCTATTGTAATCCTTATTGCAGTCTTCAAATTGAAATATTGAATATTGTCATGCATGTAATTTATTATGGCTGAGGTTTATAATATTTTTGCATTCTGAAAGTTGTATTGTTTAAATTAGAGACACAAATTATAACCCGAGGTGGCGAGGTGGTTAGCTGGATTATATGAAAATACAGCAAACTGAATATTTTATACTTTTTTTTTTACATAAAAACAACTTTTGTTGTATCGTGGATAATAGTTTCAGAGGTAAGACGTGACCCTCCGTAGGGTAATAATGCGACATATCACACAGATCTTTCATAAAATATTAGTCTTTATTAATAACGACTTAATTTATTTCATATTTTAGGTAAATTCTTAAAGCATTCTATCAACTTTATAACAAAACAATATGTATAGAAACATAATATTATTTAACTTTTAAAAATATTTATAGATACAAATATAATTATTTCACATAATTATGTCATGCGTTTTCCAATCACTCTTTCCACGGAAATATTCATATTTTCTATTTCTAGTCCGTCATCACACATTATTGTGTAACTCATTATACATCCTAGTCAAAACCTTCGTAATAATTGTAAACATAGTTGACGTTTAAGAAATAAACTATAATACAACAACTAGAAAAGGAGGAGCCTGGAACAAGTATAAGACTGCCTGTGACTAAAATAAAGAAGGTCCTTTCAGAGATACAGATACGGTGTTATGTCGTCCAAAACGACCGATAATCTAAGAACAATCACACATATATATTTATATATGATACGGATAGTTTCTGAATCTTGGTTTCAGCAGGCTAATCATAAGTTTACCCAACGATTTTGGATAAGTCCAAAGCTTTGGTAACCAATATAAATGGATAATATTGCACACTAGCTGATAAAAATAACATTTTATAACCGACAACCGCTATCGGCTATATATGACTAAATAACATTGGTTAGAACTTACTAGAAACTAGATATAATAATACAATATTTTGAAATTTAAATTTTTATTGATACCTCGGGTAGTGAGTTATGCACGTGGTAAGTAAAATACTCTTAAAAATTGAAATAAATTGCAATTTTACGAATTCTACATAGTACAATAATACGATTAATTGTACCCAATTGTGTGTACTTTGATAGGTATTATTTAAAAAATGGATGCAAAATTTGTCTGTATTCGCTGTATTAATAATAGAAATGTAACTGAAAAAGTTTATCTTTTAAAATTTTGAACAATTTAGGATGTCCAATATTAGTTTTTTATTTAATAATAATTAAATAAAAACAATCAATTCATTTTACTATAATGCTCATTTATTATTTATTACTATTTAACTCAATCATTTTAAAGTACCTATCTTTAAATTGACATTTTTTGTACGACCCATATCGTTAAACTATTTGTATTTCGTAACGTGGTTTGCAGTTGGATAATATAAATTATTGAAGTGTAAAATCCGAAGTTTTTATATTTTCCAAAAGCAATGGCTTAACTTGTGATTAGCCGTCTAATGTTAGAATTGTCAGTATTCCTGACACTAGCCGTTTGTATAATATTATGTAGGTATGATGTAGATATTTAATATGACGTATTTGTTCGAATTTTTTTTCTAACAATAAGCATAAAGTCTTTTCATACGTCTTAATGAAACACAATGAGCATAATGAGAAAATTGTTAAAATAGAAAAAGTACACCAGAAACAATGAAGTCCATTGACACAGTTACAAAAATAATGAGATCCGGTTTGATTCAATAAAACACCTTCCATATCACACGGTTGAATTCTTTTGAGACTACTATAGGGGTTTTCTAGAGCTAATGTTTTGTTCCTGCTTACAGAATCGTAAGAAAAATCCACTTTTCGAAATAATTCTTTTTGTTTTTCCTACTTATTTTCGGTAAACATTTCAATACAGACTATATTATATAATAGTATGAAAATAATTTTTACCGTCGACGCGCGACGGTGTGTTATTGTTATTTAACATAATATTGTGATGCTATCTGGAATAATCGATGCATTCGGTCGTTATTAACACTGATCATTTACATGTTTATTGTGTTCCCAGTTATTATTATTACTTGTTGTTATAATCAAACGCTTTCAGATTTTAATGTGATTCACCGAAACGGCAGACTCGTTTAAGTCAAACATATATATAAACGTTTCGTATTTTAAAAAGAGTAATCAGTGTTTAAATTATCATAAGATAATATTTAACAAAAACGATTTGAATCTCCGCGAGCAAAAATTTTACTGAATTACCGAAGACAAAATTTTAATGAAAATACGGTTTGAAAGCATAAAATGTAAATTATTGTACACGGCGAAAATGTTATAATCTTAGTCCGTAGTCGTAATAATAATAACCTTTTATACGAATATAGTATGTATATATTTTTCAATATCTATTTATACCCATGTTTTAAACAGTACAGATTTAAAGAATTCCCAATATCTGTATAAAGCGATTTCAGAGAAATTAAAACATGAATTACGTTCACTTGAAATGAGAAAACTACGCTGATTTTATCCTCTGAAATATTTTATAACGTACAACTTATTGGAAAAAAACAACAATTTCATAATTTTCGTGTTTTTATTACACACGTTTTTTTCTAGGAAACCCATAATACGTCATCATTTGTACCACTAATTGTTAATAAAAAAACACAGATGACAAGTCTATGAAGCCAATGAAGATATGAAAGAATATTCTGATTGCAATAGTATAGTATATGATAAGAAAATAAAAATATAATTTGCATATATCATTCTAAAACATATTGCACTGTGTAATAATAAATGCAACTAATATTAAATAATATAAAGTTTATAAATATATAATGTGTATGATATTACATACTCGTGGTACATCAATTGTTATGACGTGAACCAGACTCATATAATCATGTATTTTATAAAAGAAGAAAAGTATTGTGGAACAGAAAGAATCGATATTGTAGATATTTACTGCTGAAGTGTACACGTATATAATATACGTAATATAACTTCTCGTTTTTGAACGACTAAAACCCACTGCGTATGATAACATCACGAAAGCATAAGTTTGTCAATTTTCAATTAAACGCACGCTTGTATGGTTGTGTAAACAAGTGTCGTATGTTATTATGTAATTGTGTTGCGAGATATGTATAAATTATAAATGGTACAGCAGTACAACGATAGGAGCACATTCAGCCTGAGACTTGGAAGTGGTAAGATTATTTGTATCCTAAGGCGTGGGTGAGCTACAACCCTTACGACGACAAGGCATAAAATATTTTTGTTTCCAAACAAAACAATGAATTAAAAAATCAACGAAAAATGAGGTTATGTTATTCAAATGAAACATGAGAATGTTCTATGAAATCAAATACGGGGTTCTTCACAGTGTTGACAGTGTTGACGGTATGAAGCAAATCTCGCTATTTCTTTGAAATCGTAATAGGTATTTATCTCATACCTGTGTTTTATTATTGATGTAATTATAAGTGAATTATTTAGTATAGCCAATACAAACTGGAACAAACACATTCTCATAAATGCAAAAATAATCCAATTTAAATACAATTTATAGCTCAAAATATACAGTGGGGGCTTATATATGACTTGAGGATTCTAAGCACCCCCTAGGCTCTGGTATGTGCGCTAATGATTATTGACATTTATTTTTATATTTTGTCATTCTGTTCCATATGCCAGTTGTAATTATTTTTGTTTCTACTGTAGGTTTTCATTTATTGATTAACTATAATAACAATGATTTCCAATAAATTATTGTTAGTTTGGGATAGAAGTTTAATTAATTTATTTATTTTTTGAAAATTAATTGTATGAGCCTTAGCTCAATTACATAATATATATATATACAATTCGTGTATAGCATTCGAAAACATATTATTATATAATGTAATTATCAATGTAATAAATGATTAGTATAAATGAATATATTATACTCGTGGTGTATAAATTAAATTAAACAAACAAAAAAAAAAAATATAATAATAATAATAGTAAAAAGAAAAGTTAGTTGACTGCATTACTCCTTTGGATGTAAAAAAGTGCAGTTCGGATTACTATAGTAACCAATTTTCGCAAAATATTTGCATAATTGGCATGTTCAGGCTGTAAGGGGCCACTCTATTTCCTCTTCGATTATTATTCTTAATTTTACATCTGAATGAATCGAAATCCAATCCTTTGTCTTTCGGATTCATCCATCCACTGTTTTCACGGTCACATTGCTACAATTTTTCAGCTTATACTGTTCAGTCTTATATATTTGGTGAAGACAAAAATAAATTAATACTTATAAACAAATAAATTAGTGCACTACTACGTTATTTTTTTAAACGTAGAAAATGCATAATTTTTAACTTGAAGAAAGCTTGTTTCGAATAATATTAATAAAATATACCGGCTCTACCGTTGCCTGGGTGACTGCCTACCGATCTGCTGTACAAACCGACTCTATAGCCTTGTTGATTATAATTTTTCCAAGGTACGACTCGTTATTACTTCTTCTGGGGTTATCCCACCCACTGTTTCCACGGCGATCACGACGTATTTCAAACTGTGGTGGTAGTGGTAGTCCATTATTGCAATGCGGTTGATGTCTATATTCTTATCAATCAGTAATTTTTAAATGCTCTAAGCAGTCTAAGCATCAAATCTTTTGAAATATACCATTGAAATTATTTTGATTCAAATCTATATCGTCGTAGATACTTTATTGCTATTATTTCGACTACTTACTCCAGCATTCATTGTTTCAATTGGTGGTATATTATTATCCAATTTAAAGTAAATACCAACTAAACAAATAAGATTTCGATTTTATTACTTATTTTTACGATTAGTTATAGTATAAGTATTTAGAAAATAAGAACTTAAAAGCATTCAAAAAATATTGTTTACATAAGAACTGCAAATCCCAAAATGTCAAATTATGCACTTAAAATAAAGTGCATCCTATTAATAATGTATTTTATGAATACTTAAGGAATCAGTATATAAAATTATAAGCAAGAAATGATATGCAAGGGCATGTAACGTAGTCTTGTTCAATCGATAATGAATATAATAGTATATAGATGAATGGTTTAAAACCGTTGAACCATAGGCGTGCGCACGGGTCGTGCAGGTCGTGCATATGCACGACCTGCGAGCCTCCATTAGTGCCTCTGCCCTTAAAGGCCCCTTACGAATTAATAATAATTTATGATTCAAAAATGAAGATAAAAATTATTTTTCAAAATTGTATGTATATAGTATACGTATCTTCAATAATTACAGTTATACTCATAAGCGTGAGTATAAATTTATATTTTTTGAATGATAAGATAGCTTCAAATATGGGTACTGATTTTTTCTATGATGATACCAACTACCTACACAATGGATCTTGCAGACGGTAGCTAACCGCACGGTCTTACATATAATACTTATAATACGGCTAACCGTAAACCAGTCAAACCATTGATAATATATATCTATTATCAATGAGTCAAACACTTGATAATACAATTTAAGCGCCAAAATATTGTTATCAAATAATAAACTGCAAAGTTAAAATAATAGGTATAATATTTAATATAATATTATTACATATTACAAGGTAATGTATAGTTTTTGATTTCGATTTATTTCATAAATTTCATTATACGACACGAGTTTTCTATTCAATAGATATTAGATTTGATTAAATTTATATATAATTTTCATTTTCATTCATTGTCATTATTAATATACTATCGTCTATCATCAGAAGACAGTAGATATTAGTGGTGGGACTTTTAGTTCATTTGGGTGAACTAGTTCATTCGTTCTCGTTCACTTTAGTGAACTAGTTCTTCGTTCACTTTACCCATGAATCATTCGTGCGACGACGAACCGTTCATTTGTACTAATCGTTCACCGTTCATTTGTACTAATCGTTCACCGTTCATTTGGACTAATCGTTCGTTCGTTCGTTCGTTCGTTCGTTTGTTCGTTCGTTCGTTCGTTCGTTCGTTCGTTCGTTCGTTCGTTCGTTCGTTCGTACTACATAATATGTTCCACGATTTGTATACCTATAAGGCTATAAATATAACATATATATTATATATATATATATATTATATTATGAATAATTTGTATTACATAATATTTATATAATACATGTATATTATATTGTATTTAGGTGGAACTAGGGCCTAGGGGGAGGGTAATTGTTCCGGGTAACACTTTTTAAAGGACATAACACTACTTAGTAGTGACTACTATCATATTAGGTATATAATATTTAATGGTCTGATATCCTGGAAACATTCCATAAATATAAAATATAGGTATATTATTACTATATAGTATATCTCGCATAGATATATTATAATATATATTAAACAATAAGCATACAAGAAACTTATAGTATAATATAGTAAAGTAATATAGTAAAATGTAAGGAAATAGAAATATTTATTAACGTTTTAACCAAGATATTTTAAAATTAATCAATGCTATGGGAAGACTTTTAAAATTAGATACAAGTATTTCTGATTTACATCTACTCTCAGAAAAATTTATGTTAAATGAAAGTGAACTTGATGCTGAAATAAAATTAATTAAACATTTGCCGAAAGAACAACTTGTTAAATTACAAACAGGAAGTTCTAATAAATCTATAAGGTGCTGGTTAGATTGGTTAAAACAAACAAAACTAATATATTGTAATGTTTATAAAGCAGTAAAATTATTTATAACGATTCCGGTTACGAGTTGTACATGTGAACGGTCGTTTTCAAAATTAAGCATAGTGAAGACAAAACTACGAAGTTTAATGACACAAGATCGACTTGATAACCTTTTATTAATATTTATTGAACAAGAATTGGCCAATAGCATTGATTATAATAAAGTGATGGATGAATTTAAACATTTAGTACCTGGAAAATGTCGACTAGAATTATAATTGACAATATAATATATATATATATAGATTACCTCATATTTGTATACGGTATACATATTATATTTTATGAAAATTACATTTTAGTAAATAAATAATGTACCTACCTATTAATTTTACAAATGTCTTTTTTTATTTTATTTTATTTTTTTTTTGTATGTGTGTACTGTGTAGATACTTTTTTGACTAAAAATAATGCTCTGATTTTTAACGAATTTTAATTTGTTTGATATAATTCGTTATTAATAAAAAAAAAATTAAATTAGTATGCAGTAGCAATAATGCAATATGCACCTGCACTACCTGCCACACACGTCTGCGCACGCCTATGCGTTGAACTATCATGCTGATGTTTTGACACCAAAATTTAAGTGTAAATATCAATCTAGATTAGTGTTTTCCAACCTTTTTACCACCGTGGTGCACTTTGATACATTTTAATAGGTTTTGGGACCACCTTAATTTCACGAAAACTAGGAAGACCTTGATTGACAACTGAATAGATATATAAAAGCTATCTTATTAACCTACTCGTATGACAAAAAAAAAATGTAATTTGTACACGAAGACCTATTCAAAAGAGTTGTGAACGAGCGTTCAATAAGCTGATTTTATTCTTATCTAAAATATAGATTTTGTGGACTTTCATAAGTATGAATTATTTTGAAACCAGTTAATAATATAATTATATCACTACCATTTATGTTAAAATACATTAAGACAAACCCAGAGCATTAATAATTATATAAGTATACCTCTAATAACGAACATGATGTTTTAAATCAATTATTAAGCGATTAATTGTTCTTTGTATAAAATTTAAAATACGAGTTATCTCAACTGAATTCTAAACTTTAAATTTAAATTTACTTCTTGAATCTTAATAAGTTTTTTAGCTTACAAAAAAATAGTGTAAACAAATTTATAAAATAAATTGTTAATTTTTAAGATTTTTGTATAAAACATTTTAATCTACCAAACTATTGTTAACAAAACGAAATTAGCTTAGGGATTCTCATTAAATATATAACAGTGTTTGATTACTGGGGGATATCACTTTATGTAAATCCCGGTGGAACAACATGTATAGTAATATAATTTCTGAAACAAAATGGTATAAATATTATTGAAAAATATAGAGATCATATGTCCACTTTTTTTTTCTATTTTAATTATACGACACGCCTCACACGAGCAAAAAAATGTTCGGCCTGGAAGAGGTAATGGTCTACTTTTAACCATTTGTATATTGACTGGCGAGCACTTCTGAAATGTTAGAAATAAAAAATTATAGATTGATAGCTAGTCTTAGTATAACCGTTTCAATGAAAATCAAAACTTCTCTGTTTATCTGCAAATAAAATTTGTCGATTTTAAAACGTTAATAAATAATATTTCACTACATAACATATAAATTTTTTTAGAATTTTTGAAATAACATAAGCAAAATGTCAAAAATATTTTTGGAATTATTGAAATAGCTGTAATTAGCATAATGATATGAAAAGTGTAACGTTATAAGAATATTTATAATTTCCTTTTGTCGTCGTAGCTTTATAATTACGCATATAATAAACACGATGTAAAGCGTAACGAATGCGTGTACACAATATTGTATATATGGATATTATGTGTAGACAAATAAATATCAATAAACATCGGTCACTGGTCTGTATTATCGTGTTCTCAGTCTCCACTGCAAAAATGTCAATATTCTAACTATAAATATTAATATGGTAGGTTAAACTTTTAATCGAGTTTATGAATTTTTTGCCTATAGACACAAATGTCATTCACATATTTAAAAAATTGTAAAGTGCCAATAAAATATCAGTATAAGTTATCTATATTATATAGTCTAATGGAATAGTGCGTGACTAAATACTAAGCGGTGCCGTATTCGAAATTTGTTCTCGGTTGAAATAGTTAACAATATTTTTTCGTTTTTCTTTTTTCGATCATTCGGTTAACTGTTGAGGAATTCAAAAAAAACTACCCCCTCAATGTACCAAGTAGACACTGTTTTCTATAAAAAATTATCGAAGCAATACTACAGGTAGAAATCGTTTACAATTTTACACAGACAAAAAAAGAAACACGCATCATGGTTAAACCATTGCTCATTGCTCGTTTCACTCAAAATCTAAAAGCAAATGATAATAGTGATAATTCCGTAATTACGATTTATCAGTATAGTAATGTTGAGGATAGTATACATACGGTTACTTGTTCGAGAGTTATACCCGTGTACTTTGATATAATACGTTTTTCACATACCAAAAACCTTGTTAAAATAATGATACGATATTAAAAAAAAACTTAATATTTGTTGGTATTGAAATCAAAGTTTGACAGTTGGCAAACCTAGTCCGATGTTAACCGAATAAACTCTTTACGGTTTCTACAATTAGTCGGTAAATAAATATTTGTCATAAAATGTTCATCCGTAGAACTCATATCGAAAGTTGTGGGAGGTATTTGTATTGCACGACGTGCGGCACGGATTCAAACATTGAAAACGACAATATAATAATATTAAATTTGACTACTGCGTGCAAAGACGGATACGAATCAAATCTAGTGGAGATAGCTGTCGAAAAACTTTGCACCGCAAACAATAGAAAACCACGTCTAAACGAAACTCAAACACACATACACACACGGCCATCGCGGATATTGTTTCGCGGAGATGTCAAGGAATCGGAAAGGGAGTACAAAAAGCGTTCAATTCGTTACCTACCGAAAAACTACAATGTTGTTTTTTTATTTCAAAATGCATCAATTAAAAATATGCACAATAAGCTGCATATTAGCTTAGTTAGATTAAATAACATTGATAAGAGCTGATACGTATACTAATTGAGTTAAGATCGTATCTGTTATACGGAGTTTCTAAGTAACACAATTCGTTTATAGTAAAGTACTGATACAATTATAAATACGAATTAATTCATTAAATATAATGTACCTATAGTTTTTAAATATTATATTACTAAAATTAATGTTTTATTTTATTTAAATTAAAATTAATCAATATTATTTTATAAAGTTATGACTAAGGATAGGACACAGCATGGGATTTTCATTTTTTTTATGATTTATGGGATACAGCTATTTCAATCACAAAATGTGATTTGATCATATATTTTAACATTTTCACATACATGTACATAGGTTTTTTTTTTGCAATTCTTTACTTTTTTTGGTTTTTAGGAAATACTTTTTATCTCAGACGCATTTTTTTCACCTTTTAGAAGTCTGAGTAATATTTATTTTCATTTGAATTGTAAATTCGATTTCTTCAATGGTGGTTTTAAAAATGAAGATTATTATAAAATAGTTTAACTTTACAATACTTAATTTTAATTATGTCGATTTCAGACCATTTTATGCTAGCTATCGAATTCCTAAAATATATTTTAAATATTTTTAATTTTTTCCTAATGATTTTATTACTGCTTACAATATATCACTAATATTTTTTACATAAATGTTTGAATAAACTGTTTTTTGAATATTTTAAAAGATAATATAGGTCTTTGTCCTCTTTCGAGAATTTGTTTTAGGTTTTTTAGGTCTTTAAAAGGTCTTTAAAAGGTCCTTACTGTTTGGAAATTGACTTCGAGATCTGTACTCGTAAAATATGTTTTAGGTGAGCACGCGTGAAGAACATGATTTAATAAGATGCTTCCACCTCCGTTGTTCGCATAGAGAATTCATGTAATAATAGTTGGTAATAAATAATATTTAGTGCAGTGTATTTTCGTAGTCTTATCGCAAACGTCTATGGTTCACGGAATCATTTTTATAATAAATACGTGTAAGCCTTGATTATTGATTGACTGTTCAATATAATTAATATAGGTAGTTGCAAATAAAGAATTTTTTGAGTAAAAAAACTACATAGGGGGAGTTGTATCCGTAACAGTATTTGTTTCGTCTGACTCTGAAATCGCGTCCATGCACGAATATAATTTCAATTATTTCCTCATTTTTCCATTCAATCATCTTCTAACGAAGACATTACCATCGGTATCGGCATCTGAGATGACTGCGAAGAGAGTTTCGGGAAGATAAATCGAAAAAGACTATAAGACCACGTGCTTCCCCCTGGAAGAAAAACGTTGTGTATAATATTGTTATTTATTATTACTAACGATTCTGACGACGGAATAATGAATCATCTAAAATTCTAAACGATGTGGGTGGTATTATTTTATCGCGCTTACGTTAAGGATGAAAATAAACTGTAGCACCAATAAAGGTTCCTGCCGACGTTTGTAATTTGTTTTTATACGAACGCGATTTGAATTATACACGTAAAGAGAAATACCACAAAACGTAACGTCCACGGAATAAGTAGGCAACGCACAAAGGAATTCATTTGTATGGATCACTATGTATTATTGGGTTGGTTAAATGTTGAAATGGCCCAAATCTTTATGCAATAATTACCATGCTTTTCAAGTTCTAATAAATTCAAATCAATGAAAATAAATTAAAAACACAAGGAGACATTCAAAAATGTATTTTTGCCCATCTCGCTTAAATGGGTAGGTACTTAGAAACAGTTGTAATTTGTAAAGAAATTTTAGACGGATAACGAAATATTTAACTTAAAGCAAAGGACTGGTCATATATATAAACGTTGTAAGCGATTGTTTTATCAAGGGGAACAAATATATCATCTGAAGTTACAAAATATCAAACTACATCGTGTAACAGTGTAATCTTTGATTTATTCGGGTCAAAGAAAATTGTTTTAAGGTAAATTGTACCTGCGGACATAACCACATAATATTATTGGATCAGAAGTTCGATATATGATCATATTTTTTTTTAAATCATAAATTAATTATTTTGTTTAGTTTTTTCTAGCATAGCTGTTTTTTGAAAACCTCCTAAATTGAAAACAAACATGTCAAAAACACGAGTGTGATTATTAATATGATAATGCATTTTAGTCGCTTTTACTTCGACAAACTAAGTTTATATTAAGTATAAACTACTTTATTTACCATTTAATTTACCATTACGTTAACTTTGGATTTTTATACTCTAATATCATCGATTTATATCGAGCGTTGGCTAATTTATACATATCGTTTCTAAATCACTATAACGTAGTGTTTTCGTAGGTATTGAATAATATTGTTATTGATTGTTTGTGCACATAACCAGATTTACGATACTTGCTATCAAAGCTGAAAAAGTTATTTTTAACTCGTTAGGACAAGTTGCTTAGATTTTCATTTTAACTTTGTTAAGTTAAAAGTATTAATATACAGTGTACACAAAAGTTAACTTAATTTAATTAAAAATTTAAATTTGACATTTTCTTATTTCAGCAATAATTTAGACATGTTTTGTAGCACACGTATTCCGAAGATAGTCAGTATGATATAAAGGGTCTCACACGAGGATATAAACTAATTGGCAATTACGATATCCCCTACGTCTATGAAGATAATCTATTTTTTTTTTTAAATATCTCACACAACTAAAGAATACATTCCTTAAATTTTTTAAAATAAATCTCAATGTTTCATGTAACAAATAATTAATTAATTATTTTATAACTTTTTTAAAATTTGAATTGAGTTGATATAGTTTTTATTATTCTGACCATTTTAATGGTTCATAAACTTCGTAATCTGTAATGTTTTATTTTTTTTTATAGCTGAATAAAAAATATTATCATTTAATCAATACCTATTAATCGAGTGTTGATTTTATTTTATATTAAAGTTGTCTGATAAGTTTATTATAACTTTATTCAGGCGAGAATTTTGTGGAGTTAATTAAACAAAACTTATTAAAAACTACTTTTCAAGTTTTACAAAAATAACAAAATAAAACTTGTATATATATATATCAGTTTTCACTGAAACATTTGTAATTATTTTCAAAAATGCAGTTTTCTGTAACTCTCATTGAGTATCTAAATAGGTCACGATCCGGAACCGTGACTGTAAACGTGACAGAACGAATATACGATTACATTTTCTCTGTTTCATGTTTGTACCCTGTTGTTAACCGCAGAAAACATTCGGTTTTTTTTAAAAAAATGACTGTTATGCTAATCGGCTAGTAATTAATAAGGCCGTCGTTTCCAATTTAATTATTTTAAAACCATGTCACCTGTTTATAAAAATAAATATCTACTAAATTCGTAGTACATAATATAATCAATGACTATGTATAATTATACTATGCAATCGGTTTTGCCAGGAACACTTTGTCTGTGCTTGATGTTTGAATTCGAATAAATGGGTTAAAAAAACGTTATTTTAAATATATATTCGAATATACTTTCAAAAATATATATTCAGAATATTTATTCAAATAATCTTTTTCTCTTTTTTTTTCATTTTGCGTTCAACTTTGTTCTTTTGCCTTTTATTTTATTTCTTTTAATATTTTAAGCATACAAATATTATAATTTTTTTAAAAAAAAACATTATAACATTATTCAGTATTTTGAAAACAACACTTCATTTTTTCACAGAATATTTTTATTTTTATTAGTTTATATATTAGCTTTTATGGATGTAAGCGAAATTCACTTTTTTTCAAGCCTTTCAAGTTGCAGAATAAAAATCAACAGACTTTCAAGGCTATTATTCAAAGCTTTTATTAATTTTGCTAAAAATCAGATGAATCAAATCTGTAAAATTAAGTAGTTTTCAAATATTTTCGTTAATCAAATTACGATACGTTTGATTCCATTTTATCATTTTTTTCTTTGCACTAAAAAAATGTTCAAAATACGTTTAATAACGGTGATTAATTTTTCAAAGCGTATTTAAACGTTGTTGAGTATCCACGCTATAGGTAGACGGATGCATTGTTGCACACACACAAGCGAGTAAAATGCATCGTTTCGCCTTAATAACGATTATTAATTAAATAACCACTTGGTTATCATATGTAGCGATATTCCCTAGTAAAATCTTAGTCGACCAACAGTAACCGATTCTGCTTCAATGAAAATGAACACACGTACAATTCATCAAGATTTTTACTAAGATTTAACTATGCATTTACCATGACAATCAAATCGTTGTGACGGAAACGGTGCATTCTATACTCGTTTGTACTTTTCACTCGACTATTGCGGTGACATTCGGCGTGACGTTTTGGACAAACTATTAGCATGACCCTCGGCGATAAGACATAATATCTATGTCAAAATGATCTAAACGCATCTTTTGCACTCGAGAGCACTTAACCACGAGTCGATTACAATAACATGTAGGCGTATAATACACTGTACGGTAGATACATCGGAAACCGCTTTAGGTTAGGTATAGTAACCGGCAGGTTTATGTTAATCGGTCCTGAGTTTCGACACTTAATGTATTAACTACGAAAACGACGTGACGATACATTATAATGATAATATCATGGCCATTAAACTCGCCGACCGGTCAATACACCAATTAATGGAGCAATGAACGGCGGCAGGTGCGAAGGGATAGTGTCCGGCCGAACACCGAAGTTATTACCTATCCTACCTGGTCAGTGCCCAGGATTCGGGTTTTTGTCAATCAACAGGCGCGTCAGGTGTAATAACTATAATATTATTTTAGAAAAATGTACTGAAAAATGGTGTGTCCTTTTGAAAAAATAAAAGTTGATACCTATTAGTATAGGTCATAGGATACTAATTATGGTGTACAAAAAATATCTATGTTTTAAAAAATGTAGTCTTACATGCATATTTTCCACAAATCAAAATTTGAAAAAAAATGCAAAATTTAACGATAAAAATATGAGCTTAAAAACACTAAAAGTGTTTGTCTTCTGTTCACAAAAAATCACTGTGGCTTGTATTATTATTATATCGCGGGCGATGATGCGACTGTGATAAGAAAACGAACTTGATCGGACGTGCGTTCAAAACGATTTATGCCAACAAGCCGTATATATTAATGACGTGAGCGAACGACAAAACTTATCTCGGGAAACGAGTGATTGAAAAAAAAAAAACGAAAAAAAAAACAATAATAAAGTACGACAATATGCGGTCGATCACGTGAAAATCGCTGTGGGGATGGTTACGGTTGGTAGGATTTATATTATGTTGTGCTTCGTTACACGTGCGCATACGAGTCCGATGATTGTTTTATTTTTTCGGTGTTTTCGGGTTTTCCTTAAATATGAAATACGTGATTTGCTACAAAATGATTTTCGGATACCACGTCCGACGGTCTAGAATTTTAGAAGGATATATTGTGTAATGTTAAGTATCGATACGGTTTCTTTTATGCAAACGCTTTAGCGGGCTAGTGGTCGGCGGTACTTTCGACACACTTGATAATGTTTAATAATAATAATAACGATAATTGTACACAAAATAGTTTATCCGTTGCCGTGACGACTGTACCAGCTGAGAGGGGGATAATGAATTTCGAGTGTGGACGGAAATCAGTGAATTTAACTATAGATTCAGCGGCGGCTCGATGAGATGTGTATTCGTGGTAAATTTACGGCCGTGCCGTTACAGCGTTGGCTGTACAGTGTAGAGATATAGTGCATAATATAATTTTGAGTTCGTATACACCTATAATTTATATTTTAACTGTTGTAATTTCTCGAATTTGATGAATTTTATTAATTGTTTTTTTTTGTTGTCTGCTGTTGTGCCGCATAAATAAATAAATAAATGTTGAAACAAAGGATTATGTTGTAGATCGATCATGAATAAAATGAACTGCATTGATTCGTGACAATCAGTAACATTTTACTAATTCATGACGTACACATAGTTAATACAAAAATGTAGTGACCACTGTGTCTGATGAATCCGGTCTGATATACACGTGACCTATCGACCCTGTATTGTTATTCTTAAATATATTCATAAATATACAATATTACATTCCTATGTGATATCACACGTGTGTTACTTTCATTTATAAATAGTTCATATAATATGCCGCATACGATGTACCTATCAATTCAAAAATACAATATATTATACGTATATATATATGAATAGAATAGCTAATATTCATAGAACGTATTGTGCTACTTTATTCACACTTTTTAATTATTCGGTAACGTATTTTGTACAAGCGATCTTATGATTAGAGTACACAAAAATATGGATGTAAAGAAAATATTTAACGCTTATGTTTATTTTTCGAATTTTATCCGTACTACTTAGAAACTGTTTTGTACGGAAATACTTGAAGGTACACATATAGGGCGTGTTAGACTTGCGACTTTCAATGAAGACAAAAAAAAATTTTACGAAGATTTTTTTTTTATATCGACTGATCTACCGAATACATCGTGGCGTAATATTTATAGCCGTTAGAGTTTGTAGACGTGATATCCAATTTTATAGTTTTATTTTTGTGAACATGTTTTTCGGGGCTTTAAACTCTCCAGCCAAAATATTTTATTAAAAGCTGTTTTGATATAGTTTTTTTTTTCGTAAACCGGTATTTTTTAATCTTTCAAATGTATTGATTGTTTCCATTGTTTAATTAACTGCAACTTAAATAAATCTTCACACGCATTCTAGTTGCGTTATCGAATCGGACGAAAAATATTATACATGAATGCACGTACCGTTGACACGTTAAGTTTGTAAGTAATAAAGCGATTTTATAGTATAGTTTCACAAGTTCGTACCATGGTTATCTACAACGCGTTTAAAATTTCAGACTTTAGGATAAAGAGGCTCGGAATTCAATTTAAATACTATAAAATGTTTAATATCTCAATTATTTTCACCAATATAGATTTATAAATGAAAACACAAAGGGGGTTATTCTGAATAATATCACAAGTATATCACAAGTAAAATATGAATTCGTTAAAATAAGTTGTTTTTTGTCAAGGATCGCTCGGATATAGTTTTATGTACATTTATTTTACAATATTTACATAATATTGTAACTTATATTAAGTGGTATATTTATTTTGAATATATCAAATTAAACCGTTGCAGACATTTTAAAAACAATAATTTAATAAACCCAAAGCGTTATGTTATATCTATTTTACAATTCTGATTATTATTATTAAATTCCTCTTATATTAAATGTCATATTTTGTTATTAATTTTATATTAACATAACTTTCATTTACAATCCGAAATGGATTAAACTCAAACATTTTAACCTAAAATTATATATATATATATAACTAGAAAAAAATTTACACAATACTTAAATATAGATTATAATTTAATTTATATATTATTCTGTTCGCGGCGGGGTTTATATTTTTAATTAGACATTGAATAAAAAGTATACTGGTTTCGTTAAGCTTTTTGAGCAAAAAGTAAAATCAGGGTTAAAAGTTCAAAGACCCATGAATCCAAAAATAATTCATTTTAATTGTTTTTTAATTATCAGTAGAATAGACCATCGGAATCGTACAAGCTTAATGCATATGCTTGTACTATACTTTTAAAATAGTGAGCTAAGGGTGCAAAAATCTCTTTCATAGTTTTAAAGTTTCAACTCGGGGCTTTTCAACTTTTATAATATAAAATAATGGGTATGACTCTAGAGTGCTTCAAAATGTAGTTTCACATGTTGGCTTTTGAATTTTGAAACTTCAAATCCAATAGATCTGCCAAACATGAGTGATGGGAAATAACTCTGTACAACGACTTTTAAATGAACGACAAGAATATAATAAGTATAATAATTGATTTAATATAGGTAGCGTAAAAATTAAATGAGAGGCTTTTGAATGCAGTGATTTTGACACACATTTATAGTACAAATACTTATATATTTGTTTACGTTTTTTACCCTTTAAAAGTAAAAGGAATTTTGAGTATTGGAGTATGGATTGCCTGGAATTGTTTTGAATGAAAGTTTGGTAATTATAGTTAGTATTTTGATAGTGGTTGCCGGAAGATTATTGAAACTTTTGTAGTGAAATTTAACTATTTCAGTAAAAGAACAATCGATAGAAATAACCGTGTTCATCACTCGTATTCGTTATTCTTTAGGCGCAAACCTGTAACTAACAGTCGTAGTAATTTTATTATAGTAAAATTATAGTTATTATTTACCAGTAAAACGAGATAGACATAATTGCGATTGTATCCAGGCCGTCAATCGAGAGTTGGAATATAACTAATATAGAACTAATTAAATAAGTTACAACCGTAATATACATTTTGAATCATCAACTGTATAGTAGTTGAGTGTTGTCATTCATTAACAATAGAAACATTCTTTACTCACATTTACGGACGAAATCGCAGATGTATAGGAACCTATATAATAAGACGCCACTAAAAATGGAATTGTTATATAACTATCAATTAATTAATTACGTACCTATTAATTAAATAATATAATAATAATTATTAATTAAACATACCTACAGTTTATACATAATACCACATCAAAATGCTGTCGTTATTCATTACGATCGTTTATTTTTTAACTAGATTAATTTGCACGGTACATTTACATAATGATTTCGCTCTCTGGTAAATATTTAATCTATAATATTAGTATAATAAATACTAAATTAATGGCAATACATAATAATGATCACAGATAATCATTGATGTTAGTCAATCACTTATAAATATAGGTATTATTAAAATGTATTAGTTCGAGACAGTGTATTAAAAATCGGTGTCAGATAAATGAAACGATTGTTAAAACATCGTATGTACCCGAAAAAAAGAATAAAATCATTTTATGTACAGGTATAACATTCCCGGTCAAGAATTATTATCGGAAAAACATTTTCGAAAATGTCTTATAATTAACAGATTTTTATAAACAGTGGGTGTATTTTTTTTAATTCACCCTGTACACGGGCCGTATGGTTGTAATTTATACGTCTCAAAGGTGAGATCGGCGAGTGTTTTGAGTGGAATAACGTGCTTGTATAATTGTATACGGTAAAAGGTCCTGTCTGTAGATTTTAATCGACGCGAGGGATTTTCCAGAAGATTATCCGACGTTTTTTTTTCCATTCAGTCTTACGGAAAGTAATTATAAGAAGAATTTTTTCCCGGAAAACCTTGAGTGTATCAATGTGCGACGGCAATATTTGTCATTTCTTATTTGTCTAATATATTCCGTCTATTATACCGTCGTATTAGCGTCGTTTTCGCAGGATAACGATGTCCGATGTGGAATATACATGCGAATGCGGTGACGTGGAGGGGGGGGGAGGTTGTACCACCGACAAATGGGGTAGTTTTACGTTTTTAATAGCCACGTTTATGCGCGCGTGTTAATTTAACACTTGAACACTTGAACACTATTACACGCGCGCAGTTAAGGACGAAGTAATTTCACTCGAATTCCGGCATTTTATTATAGTATTGTTCAGTGGTGTGTAGAACATGTTTTTTTGTGTGAGGCTCAATGCATTTTTATTTCTAGTACCATACCACCACCACCAGCATAATATAACACCCTCAAGTTAAAAATCTTAAATTAGTTTTTTTTTAAATCTGTTAGAGCTTTCTAGACACTATACTTAATATACTATAAATATACGCTATTTTAGCTAAGAGGAATAATTATTTCGATGAAAAAAAAGAATCATAGAAGTAGAAAAAGCTAATTCGTAAAAAATTAATGCAGCCGTATTACAGGTACTATTTATGATATTTTATTTATTTATTCATACAATATTAATTTAATTTGATCTCAATCGGGTATTATTAAAATCAACATATTAAGCAAAATAAAATATTTCCTAGGTAACCAAAAAGTGAAACAATTAATACATCCAGCTCATAGCCCAAAACTGTTTCGACCCTTAACAATCCTTTCTTAGTGCACCTATATATGGTAATAACTAAAGAGTAAACTTCCTCAACGTTTCAGTGAGTCTGTATGGCATACGCTAAACAGTGAGTGAGTGAGTGATATTTTAATTTTATTATTTATTTAATATTATAGAGAAGTGTTATATATATAAAATATATTTTTTTATTGCCTAATATATAAAATACATTATACAACGATTCAAAAACTGTTCGCTAAAGTCATATTAGATATTACGTTTGGGATCTGGATAGCTCTAAAATAAAATGACAATAAAAATAGTGACATTCGTATAGTATACCTAGTACTTTCTCACACACACACACACACACACACACGTCTCACGACTTATCTCCCATATTATAATCGTAATATCCGTCTCCGTTCTATTTTCGCATATACATTCAATATATATATATTACACAATATTTTACAAGTCTTTTTTTACAGTACATTTTTTTTTTTTTATAGTAAATTATTATGCCGTAAACCGATCTTGTGATGGTGAAGTTCAATTCAAATTTGAGCAATTAAAATACCATTTCAAACTAGTTTTAGTTTTTGATTTCCAAGAGTCGACAGGACTGTTTTATTAGTTTTAACTTTATCCTCAAAGACCATGAATTAACCAGTTTCAGATCGGTATCAGATTATTCGGTATAAGTTTTATATATAGTAACTTACCTAAAAGTAAAACAAATAGTTTACACGAACTAAAACCTTTTATATTAAACTAACACAAAATTAGTGCGCATTGTACACATGCGTACTTCGAGCAAAGACACTGACACTGTACCCAGCCCCTCCGTTCTGGTGACCTTAAATATAATTACAAAACGTCACCTCAGCTCATTTGCGCTTCATTGGCAGGTGTGATACTATTTAAATATTGTTTGTAAAAACATTGGTACGCTAGCGCGGGCAACAATTACAGTTACTTCGCTACTAGCATGTCGAGTAAATATGGAATTATTCTCCTCAAGGCGCCAGTACCACCCTACCGGCGGCCCGTTTATGATGATGCGTTGGCCTTTGCAAAAAAACCCTCTTCGCCGCACCCCTACACGCGGGTAATGTTGGGATTTACTTTATTTTTCAGTGTACACGGATTTTGCCGCGGCGTGTCACAAACGAGACCGCTGTGCTGTGCCGCTGGAGGAGTGCATTGTTAAGGCGTACAAGTGTAAAATTATGAAATATGTGTACAAGTTTTACGATTATGACGCATCGCCGCGTATTAAAACCGTCTTAAGGAATATTGTCCGTCCTTAGCCGAGCGATTATTTGTACCACCGCACCCTCGCCCGCCAACCGTGCGCGTCGTACTGCAACGTGCTCATCGTTATATAGGTACACTGCTGCGGGAATAAAAAATAAATAATAAAAAGAAACTGAAAAGGGGTATATAGTTGGTTTTCGCGCAGAGGGTTCGTTTTTACGTTTAATATACGAAGACTGGCATTACTGCATCACGATCCCCTTCGACATTAAAAGGCTGTATAATTTTTTAAATGTTATTATATGCCATATTTCACGTCCGCGTATTATTCTTGTTCGCAACAATTATCATGCACGTTAATATGAAGTATATATCATCATTGCGGCCATAAAAACGATTTGTTCGTGTAATGAAGCAATTTTTAATTATTAAGCCCGTTGCACCTGTCTGGTGCGATGTCGAAATTAATCGAAAAACACGATTAAGTTGAAATGAGTGCAAAAGCAAAAAGATGGTGATAAAACCGACTTTGGTGAAAACAGATTATTTTTAAATTACATCACGATATATTATGTACTTTTATCGAATGAATTCTTATTTAGATCTATGGTACGGCCAACGTATAGGTATAGTTAGTCGCACCACTTAAACGATTTTTAAAGTAAATAAGTATAATTTGCATAATGATAAATCAGTTAGTATTAGTTTTGTACGAGTACTTGCATTAGGTGAGCGCATATTTTGAGAAAGACACTAACACTTGTGCAGTATACGTCTACGTATACGTATATACGTGTAATAGATGATTTTATAATATATTTACAATATTATGCCTGAGATCGAAAAGAGATAGTCATTGTTTTTTTGATGACCGACCCAATGGCTGCAGTGTCCTTAAAAACATTACGAACGTTTAAAACGTTCAATAACTCGTTGCACTTTCGAAAATCAAGTTTCAAAATTGTCTTAGATTTCCAAAGCTTGTTTGCTGCAAAATTACTCGAGAAAATGGATACATTCCTTCATTAAAGGTAAGATATTTCTATAAAACATTAAATTCGGCATAATATAAGTGCAAGGACGTCTATGTCATGAATCATGATAAACGATTGATTTGAGTCCGTTTTATACAAAATAATATGTGATAAATAACTAAAACTTGAATATTTTTTGTTGTCTTCCCAAGACTTGCCGCTTCTAGAAGAGATTTCCTGCATAACTAATTGTTATTATAAACTGCGCAACTTGAAAATATAGTATAAAGTATATAATTAAACAATTATGTTGTACGATACGTGCTACATTCTCACTTTTTAAATACCTATCAGTTTAAGTATATATAATAGTATTTAGGAAAGTTCTGTGATCAATTTAGAGTACACGTTTCTACAAAATAAATACATTTTAAAAGATAAGTTTTTTTCATCACATACTTATAGTATGCCATTTTTTTATTTTTTAGGCTTAATAGTGTACCACCATGACGTGTTATACGGAAAATATATAATGTGCCAAAAGTGGAGTTTTAAGATGACAAAAATCTAAGAATAGCCATTGGTGTTATTTTATATATTGAGTTGGTAATTTTGTTTAAAATTTAAAACAAATTTATTGTACATCCGAAACAAAAACAATCAGCACATAGAGTTATTCTAAAAACTACTTCTTGTATAACACTATTGGATATAATATTATAAGTTTACTGTTACATTACTATACAAGTGGGTAAATAAATATAGTATATAGTAAATATATTAATGAAGTTTAAGAACGAGATCGTAGATAATAAAAATAAAACATAACATAAACCTTATTGATATGGGAAATAGAAAATAATGAAGATAGTAAACGTAGATATTAGTTATAACTTATAATGAAAAAAAATTTAATTTATTAACTTTACGATTCGCATCAAGAGTTGAATATTTTGCAGTTTAATTTGAGGTGTCTGTGTTTTAAAAATAAGTTATCAATTGATTATATTGATAACTGTACAATTATCGAGTAGTACATAAACGTAGATAATATTCTTTGCGCGAAAACGTACAAGATTCTCACGTTAACGTTTTTTTTTATAGTTTCTAAGTTAAGCGTATTAAATACGAAATTATACGTTATCGTTGGGCGGAATAAATTAAAGTAAAACGAAACTTTTTTGTTCGTTTGCAGGGTAATGTGGTTTCAATAACCTAATCAAAAAATATATATCTACATATCACGACGGAACAGCTTGTAATCATTGTAATATAAGCTAATTAATAAATAATACAGTTTCCAGTTAATTAGTCATAATCGATGCACACAGATATTACAGTGACTTTTACTCTCTGGACAAACCCGGATGACGCGTTATGTCGAGTGATTCGCCGACTGCGTAATAAGTAGAAGTTTTGGTTTTTGTCACTCAAGCCCAGGCCACAGATGTTCAATATATGAATATGATGTCCCTGAATGATCACCCTTATATAATATTAGTTATATTGTAAGTAACGGTCAATTATAAAAAAAAAAAATGTTGGACGGTTTATTTTAACGAACCCTTTTACTGTCGATTTTTTTTTTCCTAATTTATCATTAGGAATTATTTCAGAATACTCGTTGCGGAATATTGCGTGAATCCTCTTGAAGCGTCTACCACTTTCTAATTATAGTCTTGACACGTACCATAAATAAAATCATGTTTTAGTATTTGATTGTTAAAGTTAATCGTGACTCGACTATTATTTTGTCGAGATTATTGTTTTTTTATCGAAAATAAAAAACTGTGTTTTGCATAATTTACTACAAGTGTATATTTTTATTGGTTATTCATCATAATCTGTAGAAGTTTTTCAATAATTGATTGATAATTTAATAATTTACCAAGCTTGGAACAATTTTTATTTAGTAAAAATATTATTATTCATGACGAGAGTACAATATTTATTTTCATAACAATAACAACTGATTTAATTACTGATATCGTTGATTTATAGTCTAACACGTG